>OX465281.1:149794076-150239534 GCA_949987705.1 Thereva unica | reverse complement strand
AACAAAAGAGGAAAAAAACCACAAAATTAAACTTGAATGCTTTCTTAACTTATCTTATTTTAATTGTATTATTTATTTGTTTAAAAATTGATTTTTAGTTGATTTAAAAAGTTTATTCTAACTTATTTATTAAGGAATGGTGTACCTTATGTAAAAATGAGAATATTTCAAGTATGTTGTTTTTGTCGTCTTGTAGTCTTCGGGCTGAGTTGCAAATATGTGTTGTCGGCTTATCCTTATGTAAAAGTGCGGATATTTTAAGGATGTTGTTGGTGTCGTCTTCGGTCTTCGGGTTGAGTTGCAAATATGTGTCGGCTGCTTCGTCGCTTCTCTTATCGCTTCTCCTTATTTGAAGGTAACTTACTTCTTCTTGCTTCTTCGCAAACTTTCCTTATTAAAATGTTGCTTCTTAGCTACCACTTTTGTCGAAGGAAAATGGCAATTTATTCCACTGAAGTAGTTTGAAGGACAATCACTTCTTGTTAAAATGTTTCATCTTCGCGAACACTTTTAATCGAAGGAAACTCACTTCTTTATTACTTTGTTCGTGTTTTCACCGATTTTTTTCCGACTGCGCCAATAATGATTACATTATTTTAAACAATTTAAACACCTTTTTTTTAATACTTTATTTATTGAAAATTAGAAAATAAATGCCGAAACGATTTTAAGAGACCGAACACAATGGTTGTTAATATGCGACTAACTTAGATAATAATTTTTATTATCGACAAGATGTGAATGTCGTACATTGAGGCGGATGCAACATAATATTGCAGCCGACTCCTTTCATAAAATCTGCTGACGATAAGTCTGCGGGAACATTTTTATTCTTAATGAAACATGATACTTGTTGATAAAAATGCTTCTTTCGATAGATTAAAAGCAATTTTATGCCAGTAAGCATTTTTATATAACTATATAATTTCTAATTCGTTTCAGACTAGGCTTCAAAAGGCGGCCACCGAAAGCGGACATGCTTTTAGAAAAAAATTCAAAACGAATGGATCGACCAGCACTTGTCGAAAAACCCAAGCAACCGCATGAGGCTTTTGGAGAATATGTGTCTGAGAAACTTCGATCAATTCCACCATCTATGGTTCCACATTGCCAGAAGTTAATTAACCAAGCGATATTCCATGCCGAAATAGAATCTCTCAACATTTCCTCCAGAATAGTTACAGATGAAGAACGTGCTCTTCACACATCAACAGAAATGAATATCTTCTACAGTGCCGTTGATGATGGAAACGAAAGTTATGAAGATTTGACGTGAAAATTGTTTGTTGTCCGTTTATGAATTCTTTTTTAAATATGTTAATTTTTTGAAGTCCTTTATGAATTCTTTTTTTTTAAATATTTTAATTTATTGAAGTCCTTTTATGAATTTTTTTTTAAATATGTTAATTTTTTATGTACT
Source organism: Thereva unica (assembly GCA_949987705.1). Classification (NCBI taxonomy): domain Eukaryota; kingdom Metazoa; phylum Arthropoda; class Insecta; order Diptera; family Therevidae; genus Thereva; species Thereva unica. Next base: position 150,238,114 of record OX465281.1, on the reverse strand, counting down.
TTCATGAATGTTGTTTTTACATTTTAATTTTTGTTAAATAAAACCTTCTATAAATAAAACCATGTAACACTGGCAACCCGGAAAGCACGGTACCAAAAATAAATCTCCCTCCCATGCATCAATTTTTACTGGAGACACCGGTATAGTAGTTTTCAAACCTCGTGACATCCCGCGCGTGTTCCCCAGCTAAGCTCTTAAAAATGTTTAAAAGTTCAGACATAAGCTTCAGTTAACTCCTCCTATCAAATCACTTGCTGCCATGTAATCAGTCGCGACTGCGTATTGCTACCGGGAGGTGTATCTTTCTGCGACTTCAATGATTATTTAAAAAATTTACAAATTATGACTGAAAAACACCTGTTTTTATATATTTTTTTTATTTTAAAGTTTTTATATTTTACACATATGCCACAGAAATAATTTGTAGTAATTTTTACTAAAAAATACGATATTTGTGTTTTTATCACTTTGATTACTAGATTTTTGACATTTTCCGCCAGTCGCAAGCGCGCTTCTGCCTGGGGAGGTTGTGTTGCTTGCGGCTGCGGAGAACTCTCAATTTATGAATGAAAATGCTCATATCTTTAAAAGAAATTTTTCCAGCATTTCTTTTAATTTATTTTAAATTTAGGGATGAGAAATATTTAGCATAATTATAGTAAAATTATGCTTATTACGATGGATAAACTGCCTTTGTTGAGCAGGAGTTTACTTTACTTTATTCATCCGGCATGCGCACATCCCTTCCCAAATTATTTTGTTGAGTTTTTTCTGCGTTTGTTGCCTTTTTAAGTTAAAAGAGGGGAAATGATAGAACAAAATTTATGAAATTGGGCAACGAGGTGCGCAGAACCCTTCAAATTATTTGTGTCACGGCGTTTGAAAACTTCTATACCAGAAGACTGGAGAGAAAAACTCAAAAAGGGCATTCTGAAAAAAGAACCCAAAGAAGAAGGAAGCAAAAACATCCACCGCGACCACTGGTCCTCTGGAATATCTCCACAGCGCTCCGAATATTTTAAAATACACACATATATACCTTCAGGTAATCTTGTAGAGATCGCAAAATTGCTTTACAGGTGTCAGATATTATATGGCCCAAGGCTTGTGGCGAAATGCCTGTAGGAAGTTTTAGCTCCTCATAGGTACATCCGCTTGCTAAGTACCGAAGGGAAGCACTTAATCTCTCGTGAGGAGTGATGGCTTGCCTCATATTGGTGTCCTGCCTTTTGATTAATGGGGTGACAATTTTCAGCAAAGTATTGTATGTAGCCTAATCCATGCGAAGGTAGTTATTCCAATCAGAAGCTTCCACCGAGAGTTGTTTGATCAAATTAACATGGCTTATTTGATGTCTATTTTTAAGCCATTCTTTCTGCCATTTGGTTTTAGCTTTTCTTTTTAATATATAAATACAAACTGCTAAGGCATATAAATTTTCAAAGTCGTCCATAATTAAATATGTTAAAATCAAGCGCGACACAAAATAAACTACTGAAATAAACACGAACACAATCTAGTCAGTCTGACAGCAACCGACTGACAAGCTCATGGGAAATCATGTATGGGCTCCTAAATTTGGACCTGGTCCGATGGACCGGCAACATTGGAGTAGCGCCATCGTAGAGCGCTCGTGTATGGGGCTTAAGACCTAACCCAGCCCCGCGAGACACGACCTCGGCTGGGCAAAATGTTTGCACGACTAACAAAACTATAAGTATGCCACACGCGTCAGAGTCATTCATATTATGATTGCTGACTAAATAATAAAATATAATTACGGGTCACCGCAATCACGCAACAAGTCAATAACTTATTGATTAATGTTGTGCTAATTAATTGAGTTAATAATAAAAAAATGATTATGTTGCCCAAATTGGAAAATTTAAATTAAGCTCATGGAAATTAAAATTCAGTTAAGAAAAGTAACTCCAAGAATTATTTCAACCACCAAAAACTGCTACTAAATTGATTAGGTTGTGCAGTCCTAATCACCCCCTATAACAGTCCAGCTCATACCAGTGAGCTATACACAAATCCAGACAAAATTCATGCAATCAAAGAATTCTCATTTCCCATTATCATTGAAAGAACATAACCCAGGTGCTTGTTTTTGAAATTTTAAAGCATGCCAACATTGGCACAATTTATCCATTGGACCGGCCTAATCACACAAGTGGGGTGCATGCTGATATTTATTGTAATTGAATGATGCCATCTTAAAATCGGACTGTTCTTAAAGCTTGAATGACGTCGCACAGTGGAAAGATATGCTAGTGTCCCATCCAATTACTCTAGAGGTCGTAATTTCTAAGTTATTGACAAACATTTTTTTTAAATGTTCATCTTGAATTTACCTATCGATCTCTCTAGCCGGATTTTGAAGTTTCGTTTTCATTTTTTTTATCTATATAAATATAATTGGAGTGTCTGTCTGTGATTTCAAAATAATTGTGTTTTTTTAATTTTATATGGTTATTTACATGATTTCAAAACGAAATCACTCATTTTTGAAATTTTTGTCTGTCTGTATGTCTGTCTGTCTGTTTGTTCGGGCTAATCTCGGAAACTGCTAATCCGATTGTGATGGGACTTTCATTGAACGATTCAGTGTTTTGGCGGGCATGTTTTAGGCTATTTATCTTCTTCTTTTTTCTTTAAACTCCTTTATTCCCTCATGGGACAAAGGGCGGAAACAGTTGCCCTCCAGCGGACTCTGTTTTGCGCGACAGCTCTTAATTCCGACCAGGTTCTCCCAGTTGTTGCGAAACCTGCGTGGATGAATGCACCATGGAAAATAAAGTATCTATTAACAAAAAACCACGAGAATCAAGATGTAAAAACCAATTATTTTGGGGAGTAACTATTTTAATGGCATAGATTTCGGGCAAATGTTGCCAGCTGTTCCGACAGTTATGCGGGCCGATGGTATGATGATGCACGTCTGAAATGATCACGCATTTAGGGACAGATTAAAAACGTCATTTAAAGCAAAAGATGAGAGCGCAATCGGAAAACTCAGAATTCAGTACTATTCTCCTCAACATAGCATATAGAAAACGTTCTGAGATTAGTTAGAATCGTGACAGTGAGCTGGTGGCTGTTTTTTGAAAGTTCGTAATAAACCCTGAAATTTTGATAAGGCTGCTTACACACCAAACTCGACATCGACACGACATTACAAAACGTCCATCGACAAAAAATTTTTTGTCGAATCTTCGTACACACCAAATTCGACACCTCGACACCATTCGACAACCAGAACCACTCGACACAACGAAAGTCACTGCATAAGTACTCGACGTGTCGAAAGTCGTCGTTCGACGTTTTTCCTCGTGTCGCCTTCAGTGGATATAAACTGATTTGAATGTGAAGCCCTTCGTCGGTAACGGTGTTTTTCCTTGTCGAGTTCTGTCGTGTCGTGTCGATGTCGAATTCAGTGTGAATACACTCGTTTAATAATAAGAATAAATGGGTGTCACAACAGAAAATCTTGTCGTGTCGTGTCGATGTCGAATTCAGTGTGAATAGACTCGCTTAATGATAAGAATAGATGTGTGTCGCGACAGAAAAATGTTGTCGAATTTCGTCGTGTCATGTCGATGTCGAGTTTCGTGTGTAAGCAGCCTAATCGACATTTATGACGATTTGGAAAATATCAACTCAACTAAGTCGACTCAGCCCAGTAATGCCGCAAACGTTGTAATACTTACAAGTGAAACATCGAACATCGTTTATAAACAAGCTTTACAGTGAATTGTTAACCAGTGCCGTGTGGGCGGTATGACCAGAAACGCGAAACACGAAAACGGGAATCAGCAACTTCCCTTTTCAGGATCAAATCAGTAATGTTGTCTTATAATGTTGAAAATCTTAGTCTCAAGCCATGTTCGCCATGGGGCAAGTTCAAGGTGCCAATTATCTGGGAAGGTCAAATCTACGCGCACAAGACATATTCTGAATATAATTGGCTAAGTATCTGTTGTCCACGTAGTACAAAAGTTTAGGTGATGATTAACCTCGAGTTTTAAAAAAAGTTGTAGGTAACATAACCATTATGCATGTTTGTTCTTTGTTTCATTATACCCCTTTTTATCCCGGACTACGCACACACAATTTTGTTTTATTAAAAGTCGTTGCAAGGCACCCTGGCTTTTGCTAGTTTTTAATAAAACGTCTAATTTTTACAAAAAAATACTACGTTTTCTATTCAATTTATTCTAACGGGCCGAAAATTTGAGTTTCCATACCAATTTTTTTTTAAATCTTCGCCTTTTAGTCAGCTATTAATCTGTCTAGATGAATTTTTGATATAGTTGTTGAAAACTGCTAAAATTACTGTCAAATTTTTTGGTAGAGGTTTACATATCACCCTGTATTTTTGTAACTCTGTGAGATATTTTTTTGAATAAGGCCCTAATCTACGCAGAATACTCCTGGCTATGTGAAACGGTAAAACTCAAGGCTTCAACCCACCAACTTCCAGAGTTATGTGTCGTCAAAGTCAAAATTTTTACAAAATTGGAAAGCTTGGACAATTTCCTATGAATAATGCTCGACAACCTTTACTCCACGGCCTATAGTTTTGAAGCTATAAGCAATTTTAACATTAAAAATTACGACCTCTACAGTAATTTGGGTGGGACACTAGCATATCTTGCCACTTGTAGGGGCCTCGGTAGTCTAGGGGTAAGGCGCCTGACTACTATCCCCAGAGGTCCCGGGTTCGATTCCCGGCGGTGCCACGGTCCTAGCCTTTCCCAATTTCCCGCCTACATAACTTTCCTTCTTTCTTCTTGGCCAATTTCGAGATGAACTACTAAATGAACCACAGCTGCATTTCTTTTATGAATGGCAAATGAAAAAGTTCGCCATATCGCTCCTTTAGTGCTAATACAACGTCCCATTTTATATTGTGCTATTTGTTTCGATCGTATTTGCATTAGCAACACCAAAAATAGCCATCTACTCCCTTTCGTGACATTTTGGCATATGTATTTGATTGATTTGAGAATTGCAAAATTCAACATTTATGTTGGTGGCGGATGACATATTTTAGGGCGTAAATAAAACCGACAATTTCTTTGTTAGGTTTAACAAATAAAAAATACTAACAGGGTGTTTGTGGTAACCAAAACGTTGGTGGAGTTTTTTTATCAGTCGAATATAAACTATAAATATTTAATTCTTTATCATTAAGCCAAATCCAGACAAAATTCATGCAATCAAAGAATTCCCCATTCCGCGTACTCAGAAAGAGATAAAATCATTCTTAGGTCTACTCGGTTATTACCGAAAATTCATCAAAGACTTTGCTAAGTTGGTCAAGCCCCTAACAGAGTGACTGAAAAAAGGAAGATGCGTCCAACTTAATGAAAGGTACACCAAGTGTACTATTAACATGCATCCTGGACTGGGCCGGCAAAGAGTTCGGGCGTGTGCTACCGCAAGTCCTTCCACTTCGCAATCTTGTTAATATGTACAACCAAATTCCACTACAATACAAGTGAAATAGTGCAAATCTAAAACAGCTCCCAAATCAAAAACTAGTTGGGATGTGGGTTCGACCCTTTCGGTCCACACGATCAACTTCCCAGTATGATGGATGTTGAATATTATGATTGGATATTTTAATAATAAATGAACAATAGGCAATATAGAATATATGCATAATACTGAGAATTTGTCACAATTGTTTATCAATATTTTCGCTAAAATGTCAAACTTAATGTGCGCACTTACAAGATTAGGATGACGAAAATGTATATAAAATTGATCTATGAATGTTTTTCCGCACCTCAATGAAGTCGATATAGTTTTTAGTTCGCGCGGTATCGTGCAGGTACAAAAATCACTTAAGTCAGTTAAACCAAAAACCCGCTGGACCGAATATTATAAAAATATTTTCAGATTATATTGTCGCTAATACGCTTCGAACGGCACCTCAAGTAAGTCAATATCTTTTGTGGTTCGGGCCATATCGTGCAGGTACAAAAATCACTTACGCCGCTAAACAAAAAAACGGCTCGACCGAATTTTATGAAAATCTTTTCAGATCATATTTTGGTTAATACTCTTCGAACGGCACGTCAACTAAGCCGATATCTTTTATAGTTCGCGCGATATCGTGCAGGTACAAAAATCACTTAAGTCATTTAAACCAAAAAACCGCTGGACCGAATATTATAAAAATCTTTTCAGATAATATTGTCGCTAATACGCTTCGAACGGCACCTCAAGTAAGTCAATATCTTTCATGGTTCGGGCGATATCGTGCAGGTACAAAAATCACTTACGTCGCTTAAACAAAAAAACGGCTGGACCGATTTTCATGAAAATCTTTTCAGATCATATTTCGGTTAATACGCTTCGAACAACACCTCAACGAAGCCGATTTCAGTTTTGGTTCGCGCGATATCGTGCAGGAAAAAATGACCACATCCGTACGCACACACACACACACACACATACTTCCTCCCAATTTTTTGCTTAAAATGCTCCTGGGACCTTGAAAGATGAAAATACATTGAAATTTTCGATCTCGATTTTCGGACCGATTACAATAACTTCCTATACTGGGAAGTTAATAAAATCAAAACAAACTATAATCATTAAAATAGCACAATAAAAGTTAAAATTTTAAGTGAAGTGAAGTGCAAAAAACTAAGGAAACGTCACCAACGTGGAATTCTACCAACGCCGTACTGACGGACAGCAAGTAAGTTCCCGTTTCCATCTCTCCCGCTCTCCCAGCTAGACATCGCCGGCGCTGCAACAAATATCGGCCAGCTTGTGGGAATCGTCTTGCTTAAGCAGGCATAACACTGCAGCAAGGCTGTTCCCGTAAGCTCCGATGGTTGCAACGCCGGCCGAGTCAGCCACAAATGAGGTCATGGACCTTGCACAGGAAAGGTCCCTAAACAAAAACAAATACTTCTATTTTGTTTTCTGTAACATTAGGGGTCTCCTCGCGAATTTCCCTTCCGTAATGTGCAATCTTCATATTCATGCCCCGACCATATTCGCACTAAGTGAAACTCAAGTCACTGATATTGATTCCGATCGATTTCAGGTGGCTGGGTATACCTTAGTGCATAATTTTTCCGACCACAGGGGAGTCGCCATGTATATTAGGAATGACGTGGCGTTTCAAAAGGTGTACAATAGTACATCCTCCGAATTTAATCATTTATGTATTAAAATTATGCTTCGTAGCCACGTCATATTCTTCTGTTTTCTATACAGAAGCCCTAATATCAGTAATGAAGCCTCAACGTTAGCCTTCGATGCTATCTCTGAACAAATCTCCGGATTTTTATCTTCCCACCCGGAGTGTGAAATCATTGTTGCGGGTGATTTCTGACCCCCTTTCTGACGAATCTAAGTATGATGATTTACTCCATATTTTAGATGAAGTTAACGACTCACTCTGCAGTGACGATGACATATTTGTTTTGGGCGATTTTAACCGTCCCAATCTTTTATATATCCCTGACGAGGAAGGTAACCTTCTTCCAATTAATGCCATAAATGCTATCGATATGAAGCTTATCGACTCTTTTTATGGCAATGACTTATGTCAAATTATCAGGCAACCAAACTCTTCTGGTAAATGGTTGGATCTGATTTTCACTAATTCCTATGAGGAGGTAATTATCCTACCCGCTTCCGATGAGGAAAACCTATTCACCAATTCTACTCACCACTCCGCTTGGGTGGTTGAACTCCGCACCACCATTTCTGACAATGTTACGTGATACAACAACTCAATAGTATATGACTTCCTATCCTATCTTACACCAATCCAAAAGGCAGGCGATAAGCACTTGGTGGACAACTATAGGGGGATTGCCATTCTCCCTTCAATCCCAAAACTTTTTGAAAAACTTGTTTTCGACAAGATAGCCCCCGTCATTGACCCACTTCTTAACGAGCAACAGCACGGATTTAGAAAAGGGCGTTCAACCACCTCAAACCTTATGATCTTAACGTCTGAACTGTTATGTGGTATGGAGAATGGTCATCAAATCGACGCAGTCTATACGGACTTTAGCAAAGCCTTTGATCGTGTTGACCACCATATTTTAATAACAAAACTTTCAAAATTAGGAATATCCGGTGCTGCCCTGAAATGGATAAGATCTTATCTTGACGGAAGAACTCAGGTGGTTAGATTTCAAGGATTTCTATCTAAAGAAATTGACGTGACTTCCGGTGTACCCCAGGGCAGTCATCTAGGCCCACTCTTGTTTAATATATTTATCTCTGATTTATTCGACAAACTGAAGGATATTCCACATCTCTTTTACGCAGACGATTTAAAATTATACAACATCATAAGGTCCCAAAGTGATATATCGTTTTTTCAATCAAAACTGAATGCTCTGCAAGACTTGTGCACAACGAATAACCTACATCTCAACATCGCTAAATGTCACTCAATCACCTTCTCACGAAAAAAAAATATACAGCTTCGGCAGTATTATCTGAACGACAAGGTCCTTGACCATGTCGATCAAATTAGGGATTTAGGTGTTGTTCTAGACAACAAGTTAAATTTTAATTTGCATTATGACAACATTACTGCCAGAGCCAACAAGCTGTTAGGATTTATTAAGAGGAGAGCTAAAGAATTTGGCAATGTTTGGGTTACTAAAACTCTTTTCTGTTCCCTTGTCCGCCCACTTCTAGAATACGTTTGCCCGATATGGGATCCCATATTCCAGGTAAGTAGTAACAGGATTGAATCAATACAAAAAAAAATCTTCTTTTCGCGCTACGTCATCTCCACCACCCGCGCGATTATCTTAGGCTACCACCCTACACGAACAGGCTAAAAGCATTACATCTCTTACCACTGTCATGTAGGAGAAAGTTGCTTATCTCATGCCTCACCTTGGACGTTTTAAACAGCAACCTGTAACTGTCTGGGTAGTTGCTTGTGCCAGGGCACGAAGAGAGAAAACCGCCATAAAGGCCCAGAAAGACCATCATTACAAAAGAAAACTGGGAAGGGATCAAACAGAAGGTGACTTGGACGGTTCGACCTCCGGGAGGGTATCGCAAAGTAATTCATCCACAGCACCGGTTGTCGGCACGACTTGCGCTGCACAAACTGGCTCGCCGGATGGGGTGGGGTCCGCGGTACGGGGATGCAAGAGTAGGGATACAGTTACACTGAAAGAAACTCGTGCCTATATATGAATACGAAAAGCGATAAGAGGTGGCGAAAACCGTACAGGGCCAACGAGAGGGGTGTAGGGAGAAGAAAAGAGGTGGTCACTGGTCATAGTGCGGGGCTACTCCATATGGATCGAGAGAAAGAAAACTTAGCTGGGCGTCAACTGCCATAGGGGGGAGAATACATCCCTACACCTTGGAGGCCACACTAACGAAAGAATATTCACTCCATCATTTATTTAGGAATTTCGTTTACTAATTTGTAAGTGTGTCATCAGAATTCATATATAATTCGACTAAAATCGAGTAACTTTCAATAGCTTGTAACTTCATTCATCACTTGACACTTTTTTAGTAAGTAAAATTAGCGCGAGTGTAACGAATTGAAGAGATGATGTTACACCTACCGATAGGCCTACATACGCAATTCTTGATATTACCCACGAATAAATGAAATCCAAAGAAAGTGTTTACCGTCTCATCAAACGGAGAAGTATTCACTATTTAAAGGGTTCTACCTATTTTATCTATATCAAAAAAAAAACTGCTAATTATTTATTTAACATACACAGTTAGCAAAAAAAGAACCGACATCTTAATATGCCCCATATACTCTCGAAGGAGATTATTTTATTTTATCTAATCATTTGCAAGAAAAAAAAATTTCGATATTTATTCTATTGCCTCAATTCACGGAAAAACACAAGAGTCGTCGAGTCGCCAGAACAAAAATGAATATAAATTTATATTATATCTAATATACATATGTATTCACGACAGAAATTATTAGTTTCATATAAAAGATTACAAAAAAAAAAATTCAATAAGTTTTAGATTGCCTCAATTCACTGCAATCATTTATTTCCTATAACCGAGTGCAAAAAAAATTTTCGATCAGCACTATATTTTCGATCAGCACTATTCGCGGAGAACACAACTTCATATTATAATTGATATATTCACGAAATAAATTATTGAGTTCATATAACCGATTACAAGAAAAGGTTCGACAAGTTTTAGATAGCCCCAATTCACTGAATCAAAAGCATATGGGTCGCCAAATGGAATAAATTCTTAGTTTAATATATCCAAACCAAAAAGACTTTTATTTATACCTTAATGTCTTTATATAGATTGCAAAACAAATGATTAGCTTACCTGAGCTTCTAGCAAGAAAAGACTTTATGTCGTTTAGTCTCGTTACCTTTATATTTTTGTTCCCATAACTAAATTCCACGCTAACGGTTTCCCTTTTTGTTGAGAACAACCACAAAATCTAAAAAAGAAATAAAATTAATAAAACATGAATTGAATATATCCATGATACTTATCTGTAATGATCCTGTTGAATTATGTACAACCTGAAACGAATTATTATTGAATTATTTACAACCTGAAATATTTACAACCTGAAATAAAAAAGAATTAAACAAAAAGGAATTAATGTTAGTATTTACTTAATTTGAAGTCGAAAAACCCACAATAACAAACACAAAGCAACATAATTATAAGGGACTCTTCAAGGGAAGAGCCCTGACGAAGAAAATCGCACCGTCAGATTTTAATGCCGCGGAAAAACACAAAACTTAAAAACATTAAACGTATAAGTTAATATGCACAAAATACAACATAAATTGGAAAACCAAAAACAGTTTCCCAAAATAAAACAACATAAAACAATAATAAACACTCAGGAACCGGTATACCTGGACCTAACTTATCACTTGGCGTTTTTTCTTTATGCGACGAAATCGCCACACTATAAGAACTTTCGGATACCGCGAACTCCCCGAGAGGTGCTCGAAAGCGATGACGGCGATACACCTGAATAAAGGCCGCAAAACGCGGTGAAATCCGCGAAGAAACGCGCAGGTGTCAACAACGAATTTTGGCACTCTGCGAACTGACATCCACCAACTGATGGTGCCAGTAGTTAATTTCAACACCGCTGCACACAAACAAAGGGCCTAAAAATGCGATGTTCTATAAAACAGCCATAAAAAAGGTTTAAAAATTGGAAAATAATTGCCATAAGTGGGAGAGAGAAGGGGAGAAGAATGAAAGAGAAAGCAAATAAAAATTTAACATGGACGCAAGGGAAATTTAAATTTCCAAGATGGAAAACATCCTGACTTAGGTTCTAAAAGGTTCTAAAAGGACAAGACTATAAAAGTAGAGCTTTTTCATGGCAATTCCGCCATTCTACGATAGAAAAGCAGTCTGCGCAGTTATAGTAAAGTTCGTCGCGAATTCTTAAACAAAAAAAAGTGTAGTTTAATAATAAAAAATTAACATAACTTTTGTTAATAGAAAATCGGTGTGCGTTCCTATTGTCATATGTACAAAGATATATGCTTACAGTCATATTGAACAAAATGCACTAGTGTTATTTAAGTGAAAATTTAGAGCCGTGATCGTACTTGAACAAATTGTTAGATGATAAGGTTTTTTTTGTAAAATAAAATAAAAAGAAATTTGTAAAGGGAGAATAAAGAAAAATAAATTGAATATTTTTGGTGTCGGAAAAATTTGAAATTTGTAAAATTTATTGGTGAATAAAATAAGCAAAATTAACCGTATAGTGTTTTTTCATTTAAATTGTAAATATTTCATTTTTTTGTTTATTTCTTGCTGTACACTTTTGGTTATTGATCAACTCCAGCGTAAATGAGACCGTAACAAATCAGGATAGTATTTTCTTTGCAAGTCCGTTTAAATAATGAAAAATATTCCAATAATATTATTTATTCACCCTATTATTAATCCATATTCGCTGGAAATTAAAGTTTGAATAATCTTCCCTGGCCGTTTCGCCAACGGTAATTTTAATAACTCATAATTATAATAATAACGCTACATTTCAATGGTACATTATAAATTTTATGTATATATATAATTGCTGAAAAGAAAATTTGATTAATATATTTATCCGTTTCGCCAACGGCACTTTCTATATTTCGTAATTCACCCTTTTTATCTAATCCCAAAATTTGACCATCATATATTTTCGCTGACGAAGAGAAAAAAATTGTTTTTATTTCGATTCATTTGTCTTTAACCGTTTCGTCAACGGTACATTCAATGACCCGTTTATATTCGAGAAGAAAATTTCTGTTTTCTTATTATATATTTCTAATTCCTTAAACGCACAATTTCTCCATTTTTCACTCCGATTTTAAAATTTTATACTTAATAATTGTTTCCTTTCGTTAAATGCACGAGAAAATACTAAAATACTCTTCTTGGTTACCTGAGAGCTTACGGTTTCCTTTTAGCTTTTTCAAAAAAAAAGCTTATACAGAGGCTCTGTCCGTCTGAAGCCTACTTTCATCTCTGAAAGTACTGTCGCTACAGACTTGGGCCATATCTCAAAATGTAGCTCTTGGTCAAAAGACCAAAAACTGAGAAAATGGTCTGGAAATTTCAACCAGAAGTATATTTAAACAACAAAAAAGAGATTTCTAATAAAGTCCATATATCGGTAGCCTAGAGGTAAGGCGCTGGAGTCCTATCCCAGGGAAACCGAGTTCAATCCCCGGCCACAAAATGGTGAAATACAATTTTTTTTTACTTCGGTGTAACATGTTTTGATTATATTTCTCACTAAATTATATTATTTAATAATGATACTCAGGAGAACATAAACATTTATTTAATTAAAAGTGCAAAAAAATCATTTTCTTGAGTTTTTATGGCTCTTCGGCGGCTTTATAAATCATTAAGAAATTTCGCGGAAATAATATAAAGTATTTATTTGTTTATAAGCATATTTTATATGCTGTTCATTTTATTATAGTTTAGGTGGTGCTGTAGACCAAAACAAAAATTCAATTTTATCGAACTTCGCTGTGGATTTGTCACAAAAATATGTATGATTTAAACGAAACATTTGGTAGGTTTAAAACGAAAAGTAGATATCTAATTTTTACCAGGGCATAAAAACGCTTACTGAAATGAATAAAATTTAACTGCACGAACGATGTATTTAAGACCGTCCTTATAGTCCATGAATATAAGGAAGTGATTTTTCTCAGAATTTTTAATATTTTACAAAAATTTTACAAACGATTTGCCCCAAATCCAAAAATTTTTGCAGCCCTTTGTTTAAAAGCATATTTTTAAGTTTTTATTAACTAAATTTGTATGTATCTCTTCAGAATAACAAAACAAAAGTGGGTATGTTTAGCCCAAACCTAAAATGAAAAAAAGAAAAAACATATTAAAAATTTAAGAAAACAAACAAAACCTTACGATTATACTTACCTGAAATGAATTAATCCAAAAATTAAATATTGAATTAAAATAAAGTTGAAGTTCCCTGAAAATAAAAAAAAAAATAAATATATACATAAGTTAATAAATGCTTGAGAGTTAAACCACCACGATTCCTTTTATTTCCGATACAGGCAATTTAATTTTTTAACCTTTTTGCTGTATTAAACATTGGTGGTTCCATCCAGGAACGTGTTGGTACTTTCAAGAATTTATTAATTTATTGGGATTGGTTTGGGAGTTAGTTTTCACATACGTTTCCTTCCATATGGCGTCTGTACAAGAGTTAAACGAAAAGCAAAGGGTGTTGAAGTATCGTTTGGATAAATTCATCGAAAATCAAAAGAAAACTGCCTTAGTGAAGCGAACTCAAGGATTCTACGAGTCTCGAATCACAAGCATGAAGAGCATGTGGGCAGAATTCCAGGATAATGATCTCGCTTTGAGTGCCGCAGCAGCAACACAGGATCCCTCCAATCCATCTGATTCTTCCATGTTGGAGCAATACAGTGAAACAGAAAGCAAGTACCTCGATCATCTTACCGATTTAATGGACGGTCTTAAGAAATTCACGATTTCACCAACACCTCCGTCTGCCACTTCACCCTCAACTCCTATGACTATCCAACAAGATATACCTCTACCGCGGATTAGTCTACCAAAATACAATGGGGACTATGATCTATGGCGTTCGTTCCATGATGTTTTTTCGTCGTTGGTTCACAAGAATCCTAAATTGTTTCCAGTCCAAAAATTACACTACGTCAAGGAGTGTCTAATTGGCGAGGCAGAAACACTACTCATGCACGTACCAATGACCAATGAGAACTATGAACCGGCGTGGTTAAAATTAAGGGAGCGTTATGAAAATAAACGTATTCTCGTTAATCACCAACTTAAGACACTCATGAACATCCCCAAATTGACAATGGAGACTGCGAAGGGCATGAAGACGTTGATCAACACCACGTCGGATTGTCTTCAACAATTGAAGAATTTGGATATCGACACAAAATCATGGGATGCTATCTTAATTTATATTTTAGTGCAACGCCTTCCCTTCATCACATTAAGGTTATGGGAGGAAGAACAAGGGTCATCTCAAAAACTACCTACCTTTTCAAAGTTTCAAACGTTTTTAACAAACCGACTAAGGATATCGGAATCTATTGCCGACGTAGTTTCCAAATCCTCACCCTTACAAGGGACAAAACCAGCAACTCAGAATACACATTCACATCATGTTACAAACCAAACCGGCTGTCCAGCTTGCCATGGCCGACACTTCATTGCCACATGTCGGAAATACCAGGCTATGACCAGCACAGCTAAACGCAATGTTATACATACAGCTGGGAGGTGTTTGAATTGCCTCTTCAGTCAACACAAAGTCGATCTGTGCTCCAGTAAATACAGGTGCCGTAAGTGCCAACAAAAACACCATACTTCTTTATGTCAATCCAGAGAAAACTAAAGTTCACTACACGGCGCCACACGATGATTCCAACCTACATACAGTGCAGCCCACTCAGTCAAATCAAGGACGTTTTCTTCCAGGAGACAACAACTCAAGACATGACCCTGCAACAGCGAAATCACATTCGGTCGACGGTACTGAAGAACCAAACTCCGTCAAAACTTTCCTTGCTACAAAAAATAAGGGTGCGCTACTAGCAACAGCATTGGTAGTTGCTCGTACAGAGCAAGGAAAACAAAAAACATTACGATGCCTCGTGCACCCTGGGTCCGAGTCATCGTTCATTACTGCGGCAGCGTGCAAGCAACTAAACGCCAGGACCATAGATACTGCAGTACAAATTACAACTGTGAACAAAAAGCCAACAGATATCTCAAGGCAACAGGTCACACTTACCTTACATCCACGAACGCCAAGCAAGCAATCAATAACAGATGAATTCTTAGTACTCGATAGTATTACAGACCCTTTGCCAACAAGGGCTGTCCAAAAGGAGGATTGGGAACACCTCGTTGGGTTAGACTTAGCAGATCCACAATTTTGGAAAACAGGAGAGATCGATGCTCTACTCGGAACACGTATATATGCCGGAATCATTCAAAAGGGCATCAGGCGTGGACCCAAAACAGCCCCGGTGGGAGTTAGGACAATGTTCGGTTGGATTATACTAGGATCAACCAACCCGCTACCAACAACACAAACCACAACATTTTCGCTTCAAACGAAGGAGGTTAGTCTTGATCAACAACTGAGGCGCTTCTGGGAGGTGGAAGAGGTTCCGACAGTCACAATACAAAGTAAGGAAGATGAGCTCTGGCAAGAGATCTTCACTACAAACCACACTCACGTAAATACGATGGAAGTTATGTAACGGTCGCCATCTGCAAAGGCCAATAACAAAGAAAAACTGATAAAGGCACTAACACCATCGCCCACCAAAAATAAATTCCTTTTCTTTTCGCTGGCTAACCAATTTTAAATTTTAAACACCCTAACACCAACGCTTACCAAAAAAAAAAAAATTTCCACTTAAAACAAATGTGACCGGTATATTACATGGCAACCCGGCATTCATCATTGAGCAATTCTTTTCATGCCCATTGTCAGTCATCCCGCTTCCTAGAGCAAAAAAATGCGTACCAACACACCCTCAATCGTCAAATTAGACATCCATAAATCCCGAGATTATACGCTTACAAGCAAATTACAAAACTTCGAAAAACGATCACGACATCCAACAACACAATTTTGAAATGCACACACAAACAAATATGCAATAGAATACGCATCAGGAATGCGGGATAACGGAATTCGCTTTGCCGTTTACCAAAAATCGCCTGATCGGGCGATGGAAGGGAAACGAGGTTTTTAAAAAGGGAGTCGGTGGTCGCATCGTAGATCGCCGGGAGAGGTGAAGAAGAGTTTTTCGAGTGCCAACACCAAGTAACAATCACTGGGAAATGAAAACTTTAATCGAATTTATCTAATTAGCCGAAAGAAATCGGTTGTTTTCTACTTATTAATTAGGAAAATCGTGTTTTGTTGAGAATGAAAATGCTCGGAAACCATCTTGTTGCCGTTTGTGTTGGTTCTGTTTCTGCGAAGCGGTTTTTCCGTTCATAGGAAGCGAAAATCTAGAAAATCTTTGTGGATGGTTTTCGGTGTGTGTTTATGGGAAGATCAGTGATTAATTAAGGAAATAAAAATATTTTATATCTGAAAATTTTAAGTGCATATACAAGTGTATTTTGTAAAAAGGTGCCAAAGTTGTGTTCAAGGAAGAAAAGTGTTTTTTTTTCTGTCCCGACGTCAGGGTTTTACAAGAGAAAAAAATTTATCTGCAAACTGGAAGTGTGAAAATTTTCTGGATTTTATTTTGGGGTGAGAACATTTTATTTAGTTTGGTGTTGCGCGATTATAAAAAGAAAAAAAAAAGAAACAAACAGAAAACAGTTCCTGAGATGCGTGTTGATTTCTTCTCAACATTTAGGATTATTATTATTACTATTATTAAAGAAAAGATTAAAATAAATAAAGAAAAAAAAGGATATAGAGCTTAATTATTATATTAGAGAAATAGTTGACGAGCAATTATTATTTTAACAATGATTCTTTTACTTTTTCAATCCAACAAAATATTTACTTTTTTTCAAATCAAGTATATCCGTTCAAAAGGAAAACATTAAATAAATTTTTAGAGAAACATTTTTAGTAGTCGTAGGCCTCGGTGGTCTAGAGGTAAGGCGCTTGACTACTATCCCAGAGGTCCCGGGTTCGATTGCCGGCGGTGCCACGGTCCCAGCCTTTCCCAATTTCCCACCTACATAAATTTCCTTCCTTCTTCTCCCCTCTTTACATTCCTGATTCCTCCTGTCATAGCCTTCGCTGGTCTTTCCCCGCTCCACCAAGCGCATGTCATCGGTTGGCTGATGAGATTCAACTCGTTTCAGGAGGCATAACACTCCAGCGAGTTGTTTCTTAAAATGCCCCGATGTCAGAGTCGCGAAATGGTTGGAAGTAGGCGAAATCGCGGTTAGGTTGTGTCAGCTCCTTCCTACTTCTCTGTCTCTTTCTACTCTCTATCTTTCGGCTAGAGCTGCTGTTCGACATTCTATACGAAAAAATAGGTTGTCGAACAGTACAAAGGGGCTTTCCCTAAGCCTCTAGTCTATCACATAAAAAAAAAAAAAAAATTATTAAGAAATCGATAAACAAAATATATATATATATACAGGGTGTCCCACATAAACTTACAAAGCGGCCGGCTGTGGATAGGTCTTGGATAGACGAACAAAAAATCGTATGGGTGGGGGGGGGGAATCGTAACGGTTTAGCCGCTAGGGCGTTTTGAAGTTTTTTTGCTAGAGTTTTACATATCACCCTGTATTTTTGTAACCGTGTAACCCATTTTCATGATTATGGTACCGGTGTACGCAGAATTCCCCCACCTATCTACGACGGTAAAAATAATGGTCCTATCTTATAAACTTTTGGAGTTATGAGTCGCCAAAGTCAAAATTTTGTATTTTTTTCACTAAAATTTCAACTAAAACCACCTTTTTCTCCAAAAAATACGTGATAAACCTAAACTTTTTTTTCCAAAATTAAAAAGTTTGGACAATTTCCTATAAATAATGTATTACAACTTTTACGCCACAGCCTCTATTTTTGAAGTTATAAGCATTTTTAATGTTGAAATTGGCTCTATTTCGTCCTTTTTTAGTACTGTTCCATCTGAGCTTTGTCGAAAAGTGCCAAATAAGCATCGAAAAAGGCCAATATTAACTTTAAAATTGCTTATAACTTCTAAAGTAAAGGCCCTAGAATAAAACTTGTAATACATTATTTATAGGAAATTGTCCAAACTTTTTAATTTTGGAAAAAAAAGTTTAGGTTTATTACGTATTTTTTGGAGAAAAAGGTGGTTTTAGTTGAAATTTTAGTGAAAAAAATACAAAATTTTGACTTTGGCGACTCATAACTCCAAAAGTTTATAAGATAGGACCATTATTTTTACCGTCGTAGATAGGTGGGGGAATTCTGCGTACACCGGTGCCATAATCATGAAAATGGGTTACACGGTTACAAAAATACAGGGTGATATGTAAAACTCTAGCAAAAAAACTTCAAAACGCCCTAGCGGCTAAACCGTTACGATTTCCCCCCCCCCACCCATACGATTTTTTGTTCGTCTATCCAAGACCTATCCACAGCCGGCCGCTTTGTAAGTTTATGTGGGACACCCTGTATATATGGGTAATTTCACGTCAAATCGGACAAAAAAATGACGACTATTTTTTATATCGGTAAACGTATTTTTTTTTCGTTAGTTCTAATCCCAAATCTAGCAGAAATAACGTTGTTTTAACGAAATTGTCGTGTTAACGCTGGAAATTAATTAATAACAAATTATATCAAAAATCGCGGTTTTATTCAAACTAAATTTACTAAATGGCTTAAATTCATTAGGGAAAAAATATTTTCTACTTCTAGGGGATGTGTTTTGATAGACTGATACGATTATAAAATGTAATTACAAAACTATTTGTTTTTATTAGCTATTCAGTCACAATTTAGTCACAATTTAGTCACAAACTTCAAACATCAATTTCTCAAAAACACCCTCACCGATCTTGACGTTATTAGCGTCAAATTAAAGGGAAACGTTTATATTTTAACATATAAAAAATCCACGGTATTGTTTTTTGATTTTTTGAAAATAGCGCAATTTAAAATATGCGTTCTTTAAAATAAGAGATTGCCCCCCTAAAACCTCCCCCATATGCACTACACCCATGTACTAATTACGAAATTAGCTTATTTACCTGTAATAATTCGTAATTAATCCAAAAAACCTCATTACAGCCCCCCTGGGGGGCTCAGTATATCAATTTAGTTTGAATAAAACCGCGATTTTTGATATAATTTGTTATTAATTAATTTCCAGCGTTAACACGACAATTTCGTTAAAACAACGTTATTTCTGCTAGATTTGGGATTAGAACTAACGAAAAAAAAATACGTTTACCGATATAAAAAATAGTCGTCATTTTTTTGTCCGATTTGACGTGGAATTACCCATATATATAATCTTTTTGGTCCATATCTAAGTGCTGTTTAGTGATATTTTCAAAAAAACAAAAAAAAAGATATGTGAGAAATTTAATACAATTTTGAGAACCTAGCAATGATCATTAATTTTAAAAATAATATAGTTAAATATGAGTATAAAAAAAAAACAAACAATCCACTTGACATATACAGCAAAACAAAAACAATAAAAAAAACAATGACCCAAAAGTAATATTTAAACGTGTGTTCCTCCTTGCAACGAACAACAATCGGGTATTATATTAATAAAATAATAATAATATGAAATTTCATCATCAATGAAGAATGAAATGCAACAAAAAAACGTTTTTAAATAAGCTAAGAAAAAAAAACAATAGTTTATATTAATTGATAATAAAGCAAAAATCTTTAAAATTTAAAAAGAACAAAAAGAAAAACTTTAAAGAAAGCCTCTAAAATAATATAAAAGATGTATAAGATTTAAGATAGTAACTTTAAAATGAAATAAAATAAATAAATAAAACCAAAATGGAAATAATAACGAAATAAATAGTAAATTTAAAATGAAATAAAATAAATAAATAAAACCAAAATAGAAATTATAACTCAATAAATAGTAAAAATATAAACTGAAGTACAATAAATAAATAAAATAAAAAAAAGGAAATTATAATAAAATAAATCGTAAATTTAAAATGAAATAAAATAAATAAATAAAACCACAATGGAAATAACAACGAAATAAATAGTAAATTTACAATGAAATAAAATAAATAAATAAAACCAAAATAGAAATTATAACTCAACAAATAGTAACAATATAAACTGAAGTAAAATAAATAAATAAAATCAAAAAAAGGAAATTATAATAAAATAAATCGTAAATTTAAAATGAAATAAAATAAATAAATAAACCAAAATGGAAATAACAACGAAATAAATAGTAAATTTACAATGAAATAAAATAAATAAATAAAACCAAAATAGAAATTATAACTCAACAAATAGTAACAATATAAACTGAAGTAAAATAAATAAATAAAATCAAAAAAAAGGAAATTATAATAAAATAAATCGTAAATTTAAAATGAAATAAAATAAATAAATAAAACCAAAATGGAAATTATAACTCAATAAATAGAACAATATAAACTGAAGTAAAATAAATAAATAAAATCAAAAGGAAATGATAACAAAATGAATAGAAATATAAACTTAACCCATCGAAAGAATAAAGCCGGAAAAATGGTCGGCTAAGAAGCACTAATGGAGGGGTGAGGCCCCGGGACGTAGTATGCCCTCGTTAAGGTAAGTGCTTACCGTTTAAACCAGATGATTTTTTTTTTTGTGAATTCCCTTACTAAATGGCAGTGTAACAGGTGACCATCTCTCTCCCCTGGTTTTCTGGCCCCCTCTTGTTGGCCTCGGTAGGTTTGTTTCTCCGCCACTGCCGCTCCTTTTAAATTTTCGTATACAGGCACGAGTTTTAGTTTTGGTTTGAACTGTCACCATTCGGCATCCCTGTACCGCGAACCCCACCCCATCCGGCGAGCTAGTTTGCGCACCGCACGTCGTGCCGACGAACGGTGCAGCGGATGCTACAAATTCGGCAATCCCCCTCGGCGGTCAAGCCTGCCCAGCCACCCTCTTTCTGCCCCCTTTCTCTATTTTTTTGTGTAAGGTGAGTCTTGCACATCCTTTATTGAGATGTGCTTATTTTCCGACTTCGTGCTATGGCACACCCACTCCAGACAGTTACATAAAAATGGCGCCCAACGCTGGGCTAAGGAGCTTAATTCACTTTGAGTTCCTTAGTCTAACGGACAGATGGCATGGAAACGTCTGTTGGTCACTTAGTAACACTTTAATTTTCCCCGTCGGCATTTCCTTTTTTTTCTATTCATTTACTCTCCATCCCATGCCATCCTTCTTAATCAGTCCCCTATATAATACAGCCGACTGTTTTGATATTTATCAGGTGGCTTAGGCCAGTGAGAGGAGTCATGAGTGGACTTCCTTCTTTTTAGTTCACTTCTCCATCCAAGTCCCTCTGACTATTGGCCATTGGGCGAAGATACTTACCGCGGTGCCTTAGCCCTTTTCACTTCTTCCTTTTTTCATATTTCCTATCTTTCTTCTGCTTCCACAACTTCATCTTTTTATTACCTTTTGCGGTAGCCTCCCTATTTTAATTAGTTCCTGTCAAGCGGACTCGGAGTCTGGCTAACAGGCGTCCTATCGCCTGGCACTGCGCGAGTCTGCTTTGACCGTGGACACTACAAATTCCTTTCCTTTTCTTCCTTTTTTTTGAGTAGCATGGGTGAGTGGGTGCCTGACCGTTGATCCTGCACCGTCTTGGCTAACAGGCGTCCTATCGCCTGGCCATGCGACAGGTTCGACGGCCTGGTTATCCACCCGCCCCCGTTGAATGACCACTTCGACACACCGCCTTCCTGGATATCAACAGGGTGTTGACCAGTCGTGGTGGGGTGTCGGAATGGTCCCAGTAAACTTCTCGGAGGCTTCTATCTCTTCTTTTCTCCAACAGACGGTCACCGGGAACCTGCCATGAGAGGGGTTTCCCAAAATTAGTCGTAGGGGAGTCGACGGTGAGGATGGTGATAGGCACTGGCCTGTCTCCATCTTCGGCGTCGATCCCATAAATGGAAGCACTAGTTGCCTGACGACGCGGGTGACACGCGTCTTAAGATAAGCCGCCTATCACCGGCGCCTTCAGCCAGCGATGCCTTGGGGAGGACATCCTGCATCGGGGGGCCATCTCCCACCATAACCAAAAAAAAAAAAAAAAACAAAAAAACCAATTATATTTTAATTTTATATTTTTTTTGCATCAAAATTTGAAGTTTTATGGATATACAATTAGATACTCTTTTCAATTTAATAGAAGCTTTTTAGCTATAGTACATTCGTAATACGCAGTTAACCCCGCGGCAACAATAATTTAACTAGTTGTGTCTCGCGTAGTATCTACCATCTAATTTGGCTAAATTATTACAGGACTGAGTAGTGTTCATTATCGGTTGCGGCCAATATCAAATACCTACACTCCGTTTAAGAGGTTAAAAATCTTCATCTTCCGTGCTACCCTTACTGGCTTGTAATAGTTGTGGCAAATTTCCCTCGCGACCAAAACAGCCTACGTCTTTCATTATGCCTACTACTCGTTCAGGGGCAAATACTGCTCCACCCTCAGACGACGGTGAACCATCTGATGAAGCTCGGCCTGGTGCAGAGTCCGGTGAGCCTGATCATGACGCCCCATTGGAGGCTCTGATCGAACCAGTGGCAAGTCTGAAACAAGAACTGAGCAGAATGCAAGACCGTTACGAACAAATGTCGCAATCACGCCCAAACCGCGCCAGTCTGGGAGAACCATCATCACTGAACCGCCATAGTACTGCCACCATCGAGCCGGAGAAAACTGGAATCCTCCACCGCACCTCCAGTGTAGGTGACCGGCCTAGCTTACAATATGATAGGACGGGACCCTCCTTTAAGCGGAAATCCCCTGTTGTAGGATGGAACATTAAGTTTTCAGGTCGGCCGGGAGAAATCTTGGCCGAGGAATTTCTCTACCGAACCGAAGCTAGAGCTCGGGATGAGGAAATCTTAAACTCAGAGCTAACTCGAAACATTATAGCTCTTCTGTCAGGCCCCGCCGAAGACTGGTACTGGGCCCAATTCCGTCGACACCATCCTAATCCTATGTGGTCTGAATTTAAAACAAGCCTGCTCGACCAATTCGGTGGGCGTGAGACCGACTACCAGATTATTAAAGAACTCTTGGAAACCAAACAATTGGGTCAGTCCTACGATGTATACGCCGCCAAAATGTTGGCACTTTCGAATCGCTTATCAAGGCCAATGCCCTCCGCCGAGCTGGTACAGATTGTCATGTCCAACCTTAGTTCCTCCCTAGGGGCGGTAATGGGGTCAACATATGACAATATGCGCCAGCTTCGCGAAGCGTGCATTCGAGTGGAAAGGTGGCAGCGAGCAAAGAAGGAAGAAGGGAGACACCCGTACAAAGTACATGAATTAGATAATTTAAACTCGCGACAATGTGTCCCCACATACCCGGATGAAGAGTACGACCAATCACCCACCGTCGATGAAATCAAGGGTGTCCAGGTAGTGAGACGGCCAGTTAATTGCTGGAATTGCCGATAAGACGGTCACACTTTCACGGAGTGCACTACTCCGGACCGAAGAGTATTCTGCTATCGCTGTGGCAGACCAGATGTTTATACCCCTACTTGTCCGAAGTGTTCGGGAAACCCGAACCAGGGTGCGAGGCCTCGCAGAGACCCGCGCCCGATATAAGTCCTGACTTTCTCTCACCCAGACCTGTCTCACCATCTTGTACGACGGACTGTTCCGACCCACCATCCGCAGAACCTTTACCGGACTTCCCTACTCCACAAGCTAAGATTTCCTTCATGCACCGATGGGTCAAGTACCATAAGGTCCGAAAACGAATCTTCCAAGAAGACGACGACGTTCATCGACCAGTAAAGGTCCCACGTATACGCATAAGGGCTATTGAAAAACAACAAATGGCTAACAAGGCTATTTCAGCTATAATTAATGACGTCGCCGATGAGCGGCCGTTTATGAATGTCCAAATTTTGGGCGAAAGCATAACTGGATTATTAGACAGCGGGGCAAGCATGAGTTGCCTGGGAAGAGGGGCAGAGTCGTTCCTCCAGAATCACCCAGAAGCACAGCTACGCCGCTTGCACACCTCTGTCCAAATGGCTGACGGCACCCCTAAAGGGATAGTAGGCTACATCACAGTCCCTGTGACTTACGGGGCACGCACTTCGCTTTTGAATATATTTATAGTCCCTAACTTGTTACAGCGGTTATACCTTGGAATAGACTTTTGGAATGCCTTTAACTTGGCCCCACATCTAATTGGCGAAATACAGCTAGGCCCTACGCAGGATCCAAACTGCCATCGCCTTGCGGAAGCCCAGCAGGTGCGATTGAATCAGGCTAAGGCGCGGTTCCCGTCTTCGGACACCTGCGGCCTCGGCAAGACACACTTGGAACAGCATGTTATCGACACTGGCGAGGCGGTGCCTATTAAGCAGAGGCACTACCCAGTCTCTCCTGCCATCCAGACCCTCATGTATGAGGAGGTCGATCGCATGCTGAGTCTAGGTGTGATTGAAGAGAGCAACAGCCCATGGAACTCACCTGTAGTCCTGGTTCGAAAGCCTGGCAAAGTACGGCTTTGCCTGGACTCCCGCAAGGTGAATGCAGTTACGGTGAAGGACGCATATCCATTGCCACACATCGACGGTCTTTTGGGACGGCTGCAGGACACTAAGTATATCTCCGCTATAGATCTAAAGGATGCCTTCTGGCAGATTCCGTTAGAGGAAAAGTCTAGGGAAAAGACCGCTTTCACAGTCCCAGGCAGGCCGTTGTATCAGTTCACGGTGATGCCGTTCGGACTGTGCAACGCGCCACAGCGCATGTGCCGCCTGATGGACAAGGCCATCCCAGGCTCGTTGCGGGAAAATGTGTTTGTCTATTTGGACGATTTATTGGTAGTATCCCCAGTCTTTGATACGCACGTCAGGCTGCTGGAACGAGTCGCCTCCTGCCTCTGCCTTGCTGGCTTAACCGTGAACCTGGCCTAAAGCCGGTTCTGCGTAAAGGAGGTAAAATACTTGGGTTTCATTATTGGGGACGGAACACTCAAGACAGACCCGGACAAGGTGGCTGCCATCAGAGATTTCCCAACACCAAGGTCGACCAAGCAGGTGAGGCGCTTTTTAGGCATGACGGGATGGTACAGGCGATTCATAGGCAACTATGCGAGCATCGCCTCTCCCATCACGGACTGCCTGAAGGCTGCCAAATTTACTTGGACCGACGAGGCCCAACAGGCCTTCACGGAGTTGAGGAAATTGATGATGTCAGCTCCCTTGCTAGTCACCCCGGACTTCACCCGTCCTTTCTTTATCCAGTGTGACGCAAGCAAGACAGGGGTTGGAAGCGTCTTGTTCCAAAATCATGGCGATGACGAACACCCCATCGCGTATTTTTCGAAAAAACTCAATAGTGCTCAGCGCAATTATTCAATAACAGAACTGGAGTGCTACGCAGCGGTCTTAAGCGTGAAAAAAATCAGAGCATACGTGGAAGGCCACACCTTCACCATTATTACGGACCATGCTAGCTTGAAGTGGCTTATGAGCCAGGCAGACTTAAGCGGCCGACTGGCTCGATGGAGTTTAAAACTCCAGGGATTCCAATTTTCAATAGAGCACCGTAAGGGTAGCCAGAACGTGGTGCCGGACGCCTTATCGCGCGTTGACTGCGTGGACGATTTATCCTTCTGTCGGGATGTGGACCTGTCGTCTGCCGCCTTCAGATCGACGGACTACCAGCGTCTCGCGGGTCAAATCAGCGAGCAGGCTGGCCGGTTTCCCGATCTCCAGGTGTCAGATGGATACGTGTTCCACCGTTCGACCCCACGTACTGGCGACCCCGTAACGGATGACCTGAGTTGGAAATTGTGGATCCCGGAGGAACTCACTGCTTCCCTAGTTGAGTCTGCTCATGCCCCACCACAAGCTTCCCATGGCGGTATTGGTAAAACCTTGCATCGGCTACGTGAAAAGTATTTTTGGCCGTCCATGGCAAGTCAAGTCCGGGAATATATCACTCGGTGTGATGTCTGCAAGGAGTCCAAGGCTCCCTACGACCGCCGATGGGTAAGGCAATGGAAACGCACCGACCCTTTCAATTTCTATATGTTGATTACTTAGGCCCTTACCCCAGATCTAAGAAGGGACACACCGCCGTATTAGTCGTACTAGATGCCTTCAGCAAGTACCCTTTCCTTCATCCAGTCACATCAGAAACGTCGAAGGCGGCCACTGAATTCCTAGAAAACCGTATTTTCCACGCGTTTGGAGTGCCCGAAGTAATATTCACCGATAACGGGCGACACTTCACGTCTAAAGAGTTTGAAAAGCTGATGAATGATTACGGGGTTAAACATCTGCGAACACCTATATATTCCCCTCACCCGAACGCCTCTGAACGTGTCAATCGCTCCGTATTAGCCGCAATTAGAGCTTATCTGTCCGAGGACCATCGAGAGTGGGCAAAACACCTATCAGCCATAGAATGTGCACTCCGCAGTTCCCACCATGAATCCATAGGAATGTCTCCGTACCAAGCCCTATTCGGATATCATATGATCCTTCACGGAACAACATATCCGTTGTTAACCAAACTAGGGGCCCTGCAGGATGGGAATATTTCGGTACTTCCTTTGGTTGACCGGCAGCAATTACTGCGTGAACGAGTCGAACGGAAGCTGGCAGAAGCACACCTGCGTCACCAAAAGTCTTAGGACCTACGATGTCGAGTGATTAGTTTCGACCCAGGACAGATAGTGTTCAGGAGAACCTTCCCAGTGAGTAATAAGGCAGATGGGTTTAACGCGAAGTTGGCAGCCAAATTCCTAAAGGCGCTAGTGAAAAGAAAAGTTGGACACAGCCGTTACGAATTAGAAGATTTCACCGGACGGTCGTTGGGTATATACCATGCGAAAGACATTCGTCGATGACCAGTACCTGTCATCGAAGTAAGCATATCCGAGTCGCCCTAATAAGGCATCTCGCCGGCTTCACCGGTCAACTGATAGGGTACCTTTGATCCGCTTAGGTTGCTAGATAGCTTCTCTGGCGGTGGTACACCTCCTTGTTTTTCCTTGGTCGTCTGGGACCAAGTTTCAATGTTAGAATTTATACTGAGGCTGCCAGACCAGTTCTCTCAGGGGCCCAGTCGCCTCAATTTTTTTTCCTTTTTCTCCTCACCCTGAGCTTGAGTAGGCCTAATAGGGCGAAGGTATTTACCGCGATGCCTTAGCCCAAGTCACTTCTTCTTTTCCGCTCTCCTATCCTTCTTCTCTTTCGATAATTTTACCTTTTTTAATCTTTTGCGGTAGCCTCCGCATTTAATCACTCCCTGTCAGGCTGGCCCGGAAGCTGGCTAACAGGCGTCACATCGCCTGGCACTGTGCGGGTCTGAACTGACAGCGGCCCCTCATCTTTTCCTTTGTCCATTAATTAGTTTGGTCGGACGGACACCTTAGCACCGAGCTTTCACCGTCTGGGTTAACAGGCGTTTTACCGCCTGACCTTGCGAAAGGTTTAATTGAAGTGTGTTTTCGGTGGGATCTGGTTGCAGGTGGCTGCTGTTCATCTGGCCAGATTGTTTGGTTCGCCTGGTGGCAATTGTGTTCGTTGTATAAGATCCGTCCGATCCCGGTTGTGGACTGTCTGTCGACCGCCTTCCTGGCTTTCAGCGGCACCCGCTGACCAGTCGTGGTAGTATGACCGCACGGTCCCCCTAGCGGAGGTTTCTTTCTCACACCTTCTTCTTCTACACCTTCTTTTTCTACATGGTCTTCGTCATCCCGCTTCGCCTTGGGAGGGGAGGTTCCCAGACCCGATAGATATGCCATTGATGTCCAACCAACACCAGCGGGACTAGGTCCACCCGAGTATGGAGCCTACAATCCGGACACATCCCAGACTCATGAGGCCCAGCGACCCTATAAGACGCTCGCCTAAGAGAGCACGAGAGATATGCAGAGTTGGGACTCCTCCCGACGGAACAAGACGTCTCTCGTGCCACACTCACTAGGGAGCGCATGGTGTGGTCGACATTGATGGGCCAAGTCGTGGCCGTTGACGAGCGTCGTTGTCCGAGACGATTGCCCATGCTCGAGGAACTCCACAATTAGGTGTTTAATGTGGAGGCGTTCACATAGGTGTCGCTGGAACTTGGCCCCTCCGGGGGCGTGGCGGAATGACGTAGACCCGTGGCCCGAATCCGCCAAGTAAGGCCCGTCTAGCTCGGGGAATAGAACATGGGCCTCTGTCTCGCGGAGTGGGTGAGCCACACGTTGGCCAAAATATCACCAAACCAGGCCCCCGTTTGTTTCTTTTCGCGTCCCCTCTCACCTGACGCATCAAGGTGACGCGTGTTGTAACGGTCGCCATCTGCAAAGGCCAATAACAAAGAAAAACTGATAAAGGCACTAACACCATCGCCCACCAAAAATAAATTCCTTTTCTTCTCGCTGGCTAACCATAATATATTAAACACCCTAACACCTACGCTTACCAAAAAAAAAAAAAAAAAAAAATTTTCCACTTAAAACAAATGTGACCGGTATATTACATGGCAACCCGGCATTCATCGTTGAATAATTCTTTTCATGCCCATTGTCAGTCATCCCGCTTCCTAGACCAAAAAAATGCGTACCAACACACCCTCAATCGTCAAATTAGACATCCATAAATCCCGAGATTATACGCTTACAAGCAAATTACAAAACTTCGAAAAACGATCACGACATCCAACAACACAATTTTGAAATGCACACACAAACAAATATGCAATAGAATACGCATCAGGAATGCGGGATAACGGAATTCGCTTTGCCGTTTACCAAAAATCGCCTGATCGGGCGATGGAAGGGAAACGAGGTTTTTAAAAAGGGAGTCGGTGGTCGCATCGTAGATCGCCGGGAGAGGTGAAGAAGAGTTTTTCGAGTGCCAACACCAAGTAACAATCACTGGGAAATGAAAACTTTAATCGAATTTATCTAATTAGCCGAAAGAAATCGGTTGTTTTCTACTTATTAATTAGGAAAATCGTGTTTTGTTGAGAATGAAAATGCTCGGAAACCATCTTGTTGCCGTTTGTGTTGGTTCTGTTTCTGCGAAGCGGTTTTTCCGTTCATAGGAAGCGAAAATCTAGAAAATCTTTGTGGATGGTTTTCGGTGTGTGTTTATGGGAAGATCAGTGATTAATTAAGGAAATAAAAATATTTTATATCTGAAAATTTTAAGTGCATATACAAGCGTATTTTGTAAAAAGGTGCCAAAGTTGTGTTCAAGGAAGAAAAGTGTTTTTTTTTCTGTCCCGACGTCAGGGTTTTACAAGAGAAAAAAATTTATCTGCAATCTGGAAGTGTGAAAATTTTCTGGATTTTATTTTGGGGCGAGAACATTTTATTTAGTTTGGTGTTGCGCGATTATAAATACAAAAAAAAAAGAAACAAACAGAAAACAGTTCCTGAGATGTGTGTTGATTTCTTCTCAACATTTAGGATTATTATTATTACTATTATTAAAGAAAAGATTAAAATAAATAAAGAAAAAAAAGGATATAGAGCTTAATTATTATATTAGAGAAATAGTTGACGAGCAATTATTATTTTAACAATGATTCTTTTACTTTTTCAATCCAACAAAATATTTACTTTTTTTCAAATCAAGTATATCCGTTCAAAAGGAAAACATTAAATAAATTTTTAGAGAAACATTTTTAGTATTTTAATTATTAAGAAATCGATAAACAAAATATATATATGTATATATAATCTTTTTGGTCCATATCTAAGTGCTGTTTAGTGATATTTTCAAAAAAACAAAAAAAAGATATGTGAGAAATTTAATACAATTTTGAGAACCTAGCAATGATCATTAATTTTAAAAATAATATAGTTAAATATGAGTATAAAAAAAAAACAATCCACTTGACATATGCAGCAAAACAAAAACAATAAAAAAACAATGAACCAAAAGTAATATTTAAACGTGTGTTCCTCCTTGCAACGAACAACAATCGGGTATTATATTAATAAAATAATAATAATATGAAATTTCATCATCAATGAAGAATGAAATGCAACAAAAAAACGTTTTTAAATAAGCTAAGAAAAAAAAACAATAGTTTATATTAATTGATAATAAAGCAAAAATCTTTAAAATTTAAAAAGAACAAAAAGAAAAACTTTAAAGAAAGCCTCTAAAATAATATAAAAGATGTATAAGATTTAAGATAGTAACTTTAAAATGAAATAAAATAAATAAATAAAACCAAAATGGAAATAATAACGAAATAAATAGTAAATTTAAAATGAAATAAAATAAATAAATAAAACCAAAATGGAAATTATAACTCAATAAATAGTAAAAATATAAACTGAAGTACAATAAATAAATAAAATCAAAAAAAAAGGAAATTATAATAAAATAAATCGTAAATTTAAAATGAAATAAAATAAATAAATAAAACCACAATGGAAATAACAACGAAATAAATAGTAAATTTACAATGAAATAAAATAAATAAATAAAACCAAAATAGAAATTATAACTCAACAAATAGTAACAATATAAACTGAAGTAAAATAAATAAATAAAATCAAAAAAAAAAGGAAATTATAATAAAATAAATCGTAAATTTAAAATGAAATAAAATAAATAAATAAAACCAAAATGGAAATTATAACTCAATAAATAGAACAATATAAACTGAAGTAAAATAAATAAATAAAATCAAAAGGAAATGATAACAAAATGAATAGAAATATAAACTTAACCCATCGAAAGAATAAAGCCGGAAAAATGGTCGGCTAAGAAGCACTAATGGAGGGGTGAGGCCCCGGGACGTAGTATGCCCTCGTTAAGGTAAGTGCTTACCGTTTAAACCAGATGATTTTTTTTTGTGAATTCCCTTACTAAATGGCAGTGTAACAGGTGACCATCTCTCTCCCCTGGTTTTCTGGCCCCCTCTTGTTGGCCTCGGTAGGTTTGTTTCTCCGCCACTGCCGCTCCTTTTAAATTTTCGTATACAGGCACGAGTTTTAGTTTTGGTTTGAACTGTCACCATTCGGCATCCCTGTACCGCGAACCCCACCCCATCCGGCGAGCTAGTTTGCGCACCGCACGTCGTGCCGACGAACGGTGCAGCGGATGCTACAAATTCGGCAATCCCCCTCGGCGGTCAAGCCTGCCCAGCCACCCTCTTTCTGCCCCCTTTCTCTATTTTTTTGTGTAAGGTGAGTCTTGCACATCCTTTATTGAGATGTGCTTATTTTCCGACTTCGTGCTATGGCACACCCACTCCAGACAGTTACAGTTACCAGGTTACTCTTCCCTTCATACATAATGAACTACCATCTTTAGGGGAATCCAGACCTCAAGCGTTTAATCGTTTCCGTTCGTTAGAGCGACAATGGGTCAACAAACCACAATTGAAAGAGGATTACCAAAAATGCTTGGATGAATACATCAGCCTTGGGCATATGGAAGAAGCTAGCCCTCCTACAGTAGGGGAGGAACACTATTACTTACCTCATCACGCGGTATTTAAAGATAGCAGTACTACGAAATTACGTGTCGTCTTCGATGCCTCAGCCAAAACCTCTAAAGGAAAATCCTTGAACGATCATCTTCTTATTGGACCGACAATACAACCTAAACTTTTTGCAACACTTCTCAACTGGCGCAAATACAAGATTGCGATGACAGCAGACATCGAAAAGATGTATCGCATGATTGGAGTTCAAACAAATCATCAAACATTCCAACGAATCATTTGGCGACATCCGCAAACTTTAATTCCACAGGACTACAAGTTGACAACCGTAACCTTCGGCATGGCATGTGCACCGTATCTAGCAATCCGCACATTACAGCAATTGGCGGAAGGTGAGAAGGAAACCTGGCCGCTAGCTGCTCGAGCTATATATCACAATTTTTATGTGGACGACTTATTGACTGGTGCTGACACTGTTCAGGATGCGAAATTACTACAACAACAACTAATCGATCTCACATCATCGGGAGGATTTCTTTTGCGCAAATGGACAAGCAACGATTCCAAACTATTAGAGCACCTACCAGTTGAACATCGCGAATTAAAATCTGCATTGACGTTTGATACTAATGACCATATAAAGACTCTCGGTATACGCTGGCATCCAGGACCAGACCATTTTACGTTCGTAGTCATCCCAATGCGTGCACATACTCACCCAACTAAACGAAACATCCTCTCCGATATTGCATCGTTATATGATCCTTTGGGTTGGCTTTCACCTGTCCTGATCGTAGCTAAAATGCTGATGCAAGTTTTATGGATCACTGGTTGTGAATGGAACCAGCCAGTGTCCACTCAACTTGAGGCCCAATGGAATTATTTTAAGGACGACCTAAAAAACTTAGAACTTCTTCGAATACCAAGATGGATTCATTACTCCAAACCATCCAATATGCAGTTACATGGGTTTTGCGACGCCTCTGCTAAGGCGTACGCCGCAGTTTTATATTTGCGAGTCGAATCAGTCAACGGAGACATCATTTCCACGCTCCTCACTTCCAAAACAAAGGTAGCTTCCACCAAGCCAGCTACAATTCCTCGTTTGGAATTAAACGGAGCTGTACTATTGGCCCGACTGATCAAAAGCACTAAGAAGGACATGGATTTACATGATATCCCAAAGTTCGCTTGGACAGACTCAACAATCGCTCTTCAATGGGTAAGGGAACACCCATCTAGATGGAAAACCTATGTAGCCAACAGAGTGGTTGAGATTCAAGACATTATTCGATTTGATCAATGGCAACACATTTCAACGAAGGACAATCCAGCTGATATAGCCTCCAGAGGCGTTTCGGCGTCACAATTAAACAACAACCCCCTGTGGTGGCACGGGCCAAACTGGCTAACAACAAAGGAATTACAATGGCCTAAAGCCTCACCGGTCAAGGAACAAACTGATCTAGAAGCTAAAAAACCAGTTGTAACAAGTTTCCTAGCACAGTTTCACGACAATATACTACTACGTTATTCAACTATCACTAGGCTCATGCGAATTATTGTGATGTTATTAAGATTTAAATATAATTGTACGAACCTAAAGGCTAAACGTGTAAATCACCTAACTGCAGTAGAATTGCAAGAAGCAGAAACTATTATCCTGCGATTAGTACAACAAACCAGCTTTCCACAAGAACATGACGATTTACACAATAATCGACCTGTAAGGCGCAATAGTCGATTACTCAAACTAACTCCATTTATTGACAAAAACAGCCTAATACGAGTTGGAGGAAGATTGCGTAATGCCACAATCCCATATATTAGGAAACATCCTATTATCTTACCATAGGACCACCCAGTTACCCGTATGATCATTGACAGAATACACCTCGACACTCTACATGGAGGGACGTCTTTAGTTTTAAGTACGAGCCGCCAAAAATACTGGATTTTGGATGCTAGAAGATGCATTACCAGCTGCATACACAAATGCCTCACATGTGCCAAATTGAAAGGAAGCCCCATGACACAATTAATGGCAGACTTACCTACACATAGAGTTAATGTAAGTAAACCATTTACAAATGTTGGTATTGACTATGCCGGCCCCATTACAGTCAAGGCCTCTTCTTTACGCAATGCCAAACTGCAAAAGGGATATATTTGCGTCATGGTATGCCTTTCAATTAAAGCAGTCCACATCGAATTAGTCTCTGACCTTTCCACTGTCGCATTCATCGCTGCGTTGAAAAGATTTGTAGCTAGAAGGGGGCTATGCTCAGACATATACTCGGATTGTGGCACTAACTTTGTTGGCGCTCAGTCCATTCTAGACAAGGAGCTCAAACAAGCCATTAAGGAAGCAGCCACAGCAGCGGCACAATTCACAGCATCTAAAGGAATCGTCTGGCATTTCAACCCTCCCGCTGCACCACATTTTGGCGGGATCTGGGAGGCAAGCGTGAAGTCCATCAAACATCACCTTCGTCGAACAGTAGGAATAGCCACCTGTACTTTCGAGGAGTATGCGACACTTCTCACCCAAATTGAGGCTTGCCTCAACTCTAGGCCGCTCTCCTGCGTAAAAAACGACCCAGATGACACATTCATCTTGACTCCAGGACATTTCTTAATTGGACAACCTCTGAACGCCATTCCAGAACGTGCCGATGATGCGCACGTATCCCTTCCACAACGCTGGAAACATACACAATGTATGTTTAAACAATTTTGGAATATTTGGACAAAGGATTACCTCAACCACCTCCAGCAAAGATCAAGATGGCAAGAAAAGCAGCCAAACATAGAAGTTGGAGATATCGTGCTTCTCAAGCAAGAAACCATGCCACCCATCAGGTGGCCACTTGGAAGAATTGAAAAGGTCTTTCCCGGTCCTGATGGATTAACCAGAGTAGTAGAAGTAAAAACAGACAGCAATACCTTTCAAAGACCGATTACAAAAATATGTCGCCTGCCAATAGATCGACACACCTCTGTCAGCACAATAACAACTCCATGAAGGAACAACAAACTTAAATGTTATTATGTTGCATGTGATGTGTCGTCAACACCACGGTTTTTTTTGTTGTCCAAATCCTGTTTCATGTCAACCTACTATAATCAGTTAGCTTATTACAGAATGTCCGAGTACGATTATACAGAAGAGGATCTGGCCGCCTTAGAAGACAGCCTACTACAACCCCTTGGCAGCCCGATGCAGAGTCCTTTCTTGGATTTGGATTTCGATCTGCAACTAGACTTCCCTGAGTTAGCCAATCCAACAACTCCAGAAGCTGATGTGCCTAAGAATGATGGACCTGTCCCAAGTTCCAGTAAAGCCGACAAACCGCCAAGCAAGATTCCATTCCCCACGCTCAGCACTCCAGCTATCATCAATGGGCGTAAAACTTCCAACCTGCAATTATTGAGGCCAACTACCTGTCTAAGCGAATTAAGAGATCGAATCGGTAACAGTTTTCAACGCTTCGTGACCAGGGAGGGAGAAGATTTATACTTGCAGAAACACCTGTTGGAACGGATCAACTATCAAGGCATTCAAGCAAGCAAGAAGAAAGAGCAAACCATTAATCTACCCGGCAAATTCCAAGTCCGCTTGCGGGTTAAAGCGGATGGAACATTAATATTTCACCATCACCATAAACGTGGCATTAGCAAACTACGGAAAAACACGTCTTGAACGTAACCGTTCAAAGGGGGGAGTATGTTTAGCCCCAAACCTAAAATGAAAAAAAAAAAACATATTAAAAATTTAAGAAAACAAACAAAACCTTACGATTATACTTACCTGAAATGAATTAATCCAAAAATTAAATATTGAATTAAAATAAAGTTGAAGTTCCCTGAAAATAAAAATGAATTTAATTATAAAAAAGAATCAAAACAAATCATTGCAGCTGAATTTAGCAATGATTTTCGAGTACATAAGAAAAAACAACAACAAATACAAAGAAAGTAGCAACATAAATATTTCATAAACAAACATATTTTAGTAGTTTCACATGCAATTTACCTTTAGGGCATGTCATAAAGGAAACATTATCCAATTTATACGTGCAATTTGAGTCGAATTCCGCGTATAAATTGATAATTAAAACACCTACTGACAGGTGTAAACAAATGCAAGAAAATTGGCAAATAACACAATTTCTTGCATGAACTACCACCGAAAATATTAAAACAACACTGTATGAGTATATTGACACTAGACTTACCTGAATAATACCATCAGCACCTGAAAAAACGCGAAAAACACACTCGCGACTTCGCGAAATTTACCGCGGCGATTTAAACGTCAAAAACAACTGACACTCATGTTGTGAGAAGTCAAGTTAATGTAAAATTCGATGGCGAATTCGATGGTGATGCCAGAAATGGATATTTATTCACAAATAAAAAGATATTTAAATTTATTTAAATTCTAATAAATAGCATTAGAAGAAAAGAGAAAATGAAAATTGCCATTTAGAGCGGGACAAACATAGAAATGCCAATAACCATTTTCGAAATTGGCGATCACCATACAAATCAAATTGATGCAAACATCATATGCTAATGGCAAAATTACAATGTTTGTTGAAAAATTAAATAGAAGAATATATAGAAAAGGTGAAAATCAATGAGTAACCTATATGTTTAGTGATCACTACACGAGTACGGCTAAATTAATCGAAGAATTATTAATTTAGTACATGAAATGGTGATGCTGTGCAGCAATAACGGCTAAATTGAACATATAAAAACCCGGCTTCAACACGGGTCTACTCACTCGTTCGTCATAGCAAACAACAGGTAATCTGTGGAGCAATAT
The DNA here is from genome assembly GCA_949987705.1 of Thereva unica. Lineage (NCBI taxonomy): Eukaryota > Metazoa > Arthropoda > Insecta > Diptera > Therevidae > Thereva > Thereva unica. The sequence goes on along the minus strand of OX465281.1, from coordinate 150,201,611 downwards.
GCCAATTTGGTAATCGCTACACAATATGCCTTATATTTTATTGTAAATTAAATATGAAAAATTTATGCCCGGTTTTTTTCTTTTACAGACAGGTTATTCAGCGAAAATTTTTAGAGGAAGAAGAAGATTTTTAGAGGAAGCACCACGGTTATATGGAGTAAATGCGCAGTTTTATCGAAGTTTTTAAAGAATATTAGATAAGAAGATAATAATATTAAAAATAGTAATAATACTTATATATGCCCCAGGGGTGAAAGTGAGTATTTACATGCTATTTTTTGCTTGACTAAATTAAGAGGTCCCTAATAAGAAGTGTGTAATATTATTGTTAAAAAAATAAAAATAAAATAAAATATAGGTATACATAAATTAATAAATGCTTGAGAGTTAAACCACCACGATTCCTTTTATTTCCGATACAGGCAATTTAATTTTTTAACCTTTTTTCTGTATTAAACAGGGATGTTGTGCCTAGTGACTAGCCACTAATTACGCTTTTTCTTGGTATTCTTTCTATTGAATAATAGGGTTGATACACGGGCACCAACGAATGTTCATTGAAAGAGGAATGATCATTCGTCTTCGTGTATCACATGCAATGAAGTTCTAATGAACATTAATATCTTCATTCGTTTCTTTTCTGAATGAAGCAAATAGAACTTCATTCGCCTTCAATGAAGTTGGAAACTGGAAATTTTCCACTATTTAAAGTGTTTAGAAGTTAAAAAATTTGTCTGTGCTATGTACCCTTGGTATAAAAAGAAGAGGAAGAATATTTTGACGTTTTCAAAACGTTTTTGAAAGTTCGTGGTTCTTTTAATTATGTTTACGCATATCCTTTCCCTTGCTTTCATTGCTAAGCGTTTTAACTTTCTGGATTTTCTCCTCATCATGAGCAAGTTAACAATTGGTAAAATGCGGGCCACGTCCATTTTGACAACTGCTGTCATTCACTGTATCTTCATTACTGTTGTCTCGTGTATCAGCATGTAAACGAATGATCATTCAAATGGATGAAGCTGGAAGAATGATCATTCGTTTGTGCCCGTGTATCAACCCTATAACACTTCAGACTGGATGACAATATATTAAGTGGAGATTGTGAAGAATCGCGAAAACATTCAAACAAATAACTTGGAAAACTAACGCATCTTTCATGGAGATGCTGCTGAAAGAATTATACAATAATTACCCGCCAAGAATTTGAAAGAATTGATATATTTTAATTGCACCCTATCTATGACAAAGAATAGTGAACACCATCTATGGCAATATTACATTACTCTTCGTTTTACCTGTGATTATCAATTTCCATAAAATATACAAAATACATTTCATAAATAATACAAAATCTGTTGTCATAATTCAAACTTCGGTGCAACGACGTGTTAATAAAAATCGTCGATTTCGCGCCAAGAAGTTTTTCTTTTCAGTATTACAAAAAAAGTTTTTTTCAAATTTAACGCTTTCGACATGGTTTTCTGTAGATTTTGGCATGCTGAAAACGATCCCGTTGTCCGATTTGCCCTATCATTCCATAGTTTTGAGATATTTAACGCGCAAAAGTGCAAAAAACACGATTTTTGGCACTTTTAGGTTAGGATTGCTCAAAATCCTGACGTGATAGGGCAATTTGGCCAACGGATTCGGATTCAGCGCGAAAAAATACTTAGGATACGACTATTAAATTGGAAAGGAGAAAAAATGTGCAGACCAGTGTTATTGGTGTTTGTCTCATTGCGAAGTGGGGGTACTTGTGTGCGTGCACGTGCATATGCTATGGATAAACAGGTGCCTGTGTTTTTCAATAGATGTTCTACATTTAAAGAAAAGTGAAGTGCGTGCGTGATTTTTTCTTTAAAAATAAAAAAAAGTTAAATTGAAGCGTAAATTAATACAAAAGGTGCGGTAAGCCGAATTTTAACAATAATATATGTATGTTTAAGTAAAATAATACACCTAATTCTGTTGTGCAAAGTGCATCACATATTAGATTTGCCTCCAATCCAAAGAAAAATGTTTAGTTTCGTTTTATATAGTGTTTACATGTGTGATTTGTTTTTTTTTTATTTTTTTTTTTTTTTCAATTTGACACCTTCGAATTATTGGCCTCGATTCCCAGATCCGGCGGGTCGAAAGTGAGTGCGGATATGAGACTTTGCGATTCTCAAATTCGCAGTCGCGGATTCAATTAAATCAAAAATTCGGAGTGATGGCTCACGAAATACCCGATGTAGGATTATCTTAGGCGCATTTGTGGTTTCAAATCTGCAGAAAATTTGTTGCGGATCACACTTTTACAGCGCGGAAAATGTCAAAAAGAAATTTGCGATTGCGGATTTGAGAATCGCCAAGTGTCAAATCCGCACTCACTTCCGACCCGCCGGATCTGGGAATCGAGGTCATTATTTTGTTTTTCCATAATTGTTAAGTAATTGTTTTGGGCAGAAAATAGCCGAAACTGCAACCGTTTGTGCTCGATGCGTAAAAACTGAACTGACTGGTTGGCCATCTAACTAACAACCGGAAAAACTTTATGCTAAGGTATCGGACGTACACTTACAGTAGAGGTATATGTAGCTACACTAAAATTTTTCTTAGGACCACGGCCCTTCATTAGAACGTCATTGGGTTCGTTCATTGGTCAAATATGTTATATAATTCTTTCAGCAGCATCTACTTGAAAGATGCGTTAGTTTTTCAAGTTATTTGTTGGATTGTTTTCGTGAATCTTCACAATCTCCACTTAATATAAGTAGTATAGCGAAGGGGGTTCGGGACCACTTTCAGATTTCCATAGGAAAAAATCTTTTAATATATCATTTTTGATACCAAGTTTCCTATAACATACTTATCATAGAAAAATTAAAATTAATTATTAGAGGGTTCGGGATCACTTTCAGATTTATTGGGAAAGAATTAATGAAAATGGTAAATTTGTTTATTATTATATAAAATCAACTTCAAACAAGCATCTGGAACATTTTTTACAATATTTTTCCTTATTTTTTATAAATTCATTAACTAAAGAGTTGAAATTATACAATATTTTTGAGTCAATTGTAAGTAACCGTAACGGTAATCTATTAATTTCTGGAAAGCAGCATATCTTACAAAGATTATTTATGTGTCCGGAAGTTACGCAGAAAAATTTAGTTGATTCACTAACTCTTCCTCTGTACCATTCCAAAAGTCTACAATCATCTAATCGTGGCGGTTCAATAAGCTCATCGAAGTCAGAAATGACTTCATGATGAAGATTTCCATTTTCCATTTCCATTTTTCTATTATTGACAACCTTTGGAAAAAATATTATTAGAAATGTGTATATGATAATATGACAAAATTTACTGATGATTATTTTATCAGAATTTGATTTGTTCCTTTCACTTTTTCCTCTTTTCCCACAAGGGCACTTGTAAACTGCACTCAATTCAATAATTGCAAGATAACTATTTTTTCAGAAAACATTTGAAAAACGAAAACTTGAAAATCGGTTGTACAGGAAGGTGTGGTTTATTGCTTGGATTAATTGTTCAAAAACTTATCTTTAAGTTTTATTTGAAACTAAACGACGAGAACTGTGAGAAATGCGGTTAAAGAAATTTAGTTAAAAATTCCGTCAAAATTGAGGTTTAAGAACTTATCTCTAATGACGTGAGAATATGATTTTTAAGAATTTAGATTTTTTTGAAATTCCATATCAATTGTGGTCTTGTTTGTAAAATTCAATGTTGCTTGTAGATTTCTTTTGTTTGAAGTCGTATTATGAAAATTATTAGTCGTGAGAAACGTGGTTTTCAAGAATTTAGCTTTTTGTAATTCTGTGTATGTGTATGAATTTTAGACTATCAATGGTGCCTATTTAAGTGCAAGCATATTCCAAACGGTAATTCAGTTACTTTGAAGTCTTTTTCGGAATTACTTATTATTTCAGCTTGTGAAAAATGTCTCGAAGTGGTGGTAAAGTTGTGAAATTAAACAGCAAAAAAATATCGAAATCTAAAACAAATAAAGATATAGATATTTTACGTTGTTTAAATACTATTTCTTTTAAACCAACTTTAAAATTGAGTGATATGAAGATATTAAAAAAAATATAAAATTGTAACCGCAAGGAGGCAAAATACTCGCTACGGCGAAAAAGTATTACTGGAATTGGAAGACTACAGTTTTTTCTTACCATCGAACTTCAATGATTTGAAGGATTGTTTTTTGACAAGAATAACTGAAAGCAAAAATTTCTATATACATCGGAATGATAATGCTAATGGAAAATTGACATTTACGCAACTGGAGCACCCTTTTAAGGATATTTTGAACAATGATAGTGATACTGATGAAATAAGTAGTGAAAGTAGTGATAATGCATAATACAACTTGAAGAAAATTGTATTATAATTTACTTGTACAGTAAAAATTATATCAATGAAAATTATATTTTTTGCTTATTAGTATTCTTTTTATCAGAATTTCAGATTTTTGTTTTCATTATTGGTTTTGGTTCTTGGTTTTCATTTTTCTGTTGGATAGCTTTGGAATTTTCTTTTGGCTGCGGTTTCTTCGTTGTTTGTATGCTTTTGAGGTTTGCTATATACTTATCAGATTGGTATGAGAAGTATATAAACTTTACCATACATATTTTGTACTTACAGTTTTGAATTAAACGCAGTAGTAATGAGTTCATTAATTAAAGTTAGTAGTGAAATGGTTGAAAACATGCGTACAATATTACGCACAGTAATCGAATGTCCTCGTGAATTAGAAAAGTGGCTACAATATTGCAAAGAAAATATTAAGTGAGTTAAAAATTTTGAAAGTTATTTGCATATAATACAAAAATTTTAAATGTTAGATTACTCTCCGATCAGCTTAAAAAATGTAAATCCATTGGAAGGAAGCGCTTTTTGGAGAATTGTGTTGGATTAATGAAAGTGTAGTGACCGCGTACACTTAATTACCAAGTTTACGCAAAGTCACACAACAGCCTCCCACACAATAAACACGATCAGTCGGAACACTCCATCGATCACCGAACTCAAAGTTCAGTGATCTAGCCGTTTTCCGTTCCGTCTCTATCGTGTCTAGCCTTTCAGCCAATTTCCGGCATCTTCACTTTTTATTCTCCGGTCCTCGTGTTTGCACTACGGCGTCCATACAGCAAATTAAATCTAATAAAAAACCCGAAAGAAAATAACTATACTATAAAATAAATATAAATATTATTAATAGAAATAAAAGTGTAATAAAAATTGAAACAATCATTCTTTTTAATAATAAGAAAACATAAATATAACACGTGCTAATAAATCTCAAAAAATAAAAACAAGTGTTTGTTTTAATCAAATTAAGCAACAGAAAAAGGATTCAAACAACAGTTGAAAATTAGACTTCATAAAATAAAAGATAATGATCTAGTGAAGTGGAAGTTCTTGGAATCTGCATTCAAATCAAGAATTCAAACTGCTTTAGTGATTAATTTAAAATATAAAGATCTTAAAAAATTTCTGAATGATGTTAAACATTTATTTGTTATTAATATAAAAAAGATTTTGAAACATCACAATAATTTAAAAATTAATAGTACTTTTTGTGGAGAATTTGCCGTGAAACGAGGTGATGAAATGATCTACGAATATAAATATATTAATACAAACAATAACAAGGTTGAAAAAGACTCGAATTTAGAAACCTGGTTTCAGAAGAATATATGTGAATCTATTCTAAATAATCTTGAAGAATTTCAAGAAAAAGATAGTGGGTGGGCACTTGTCTCTATAGTAAATATTACTATTAATATAAATAAATATGAAGCCTTTAGAGGATCATCTTATATAGAATTACCCTTACAAATTAGAAGAAAGTTTGCCTGCATAAATGTAAAAAATTCTGGTGAAGCATGCTTTGCTTGGGCAGTGATATCAGCTCTTTACCCCACCAAAACTCATAGCAATCGTCAGGGGCGGATGGGCAACATCTTAGCGGCCCGGGAAATAATATTTGTCGGCCCTTTTTTTAATTTCCGGGTATGGCTAAAGTATACATTTACAGGGTGTTACGACGTTTTTCACTCAGAATTAGTAAATTTTTTAAATAATTATTAAAGCACCAGAAAAATACACCTCGATCTAGCAATACGCAGCCGTGGCTGATTAAATGAAAAAGCTAAATGAAGCTTTTGTCAAGATTTTTAGCGTTTTAAAGAGCTTTGTACTCCAGCATGCGCCAAATGTCACGGAGTTTGAAAACATCTATACCACAAAATAAACAAAACATAAAAGTTTGAGAGTGCAGTCGGAAGGAGTTATATGAAAAACTCCATTTTTTGCTGTTTATTTATATAGGCAAATAATATAGTAAATACCGAAAAAATGTACAAAAATCCTTCAAAAATTTGTTAAGAAAATGAAAAGTTCATTCCGATTCTTTATTTTCGGTAAGTAAATGTTTATGAAGATAGGTTGGTAGATCACTGAGACCAACGGTGCGCAACCCCCCCCCCCCGGCCTACCGACAGTTTCTCTCCGGCCCGCGAAAGTTTTTATCCAGCCTCCGAGAACTTTGGAAGAAATTATAACTAAATTTTAATTCTTTTATGTAAATTGTCTAGTTTAAATTGAAAATTAAACGCACTTAGCAGCACGTACATATGTTCATAATTTAGTACTAATATTGAACTGGCATCCATTGCGTCTTTTGACATTGGGCCTGATTGCTATTTGACATTTTCTTCACTCATTTCTCCTGAAACTGACAAAAATTTGGTTCTCTTTTGGAATCTTAAAAGTCCTTGCCATTTCCACTATCGTCGGTCTTCCTCCTTCGTGCCCTCGTTTTGCTCACGCGATTATGTCGCTCTAAACCTCTTCGTAGTCAATTTAATTCTCAAGCTCACTTCCACGGCGCGTGATATTAGAAACAGACGCGGACGGAGCACCATGTGACGAGTGTCTTTTGTAGAAGCGCTGGTATATCTGTAGCGGGGCGTAGGGCGGGGCGATCGCCCGTATAAAAACAGACGAGCATGAACAATACAGTGAACGAACGAGCTTATTTTTAATTTCTTCCTTAATTTCTTAATTCTAAATAATACCAGTAAGGCCGCAGCTGCAACGATACGTTTCCTTTCACTTGGCCATTTTGTCATGACTTCGAATCTCAAGACGCACACAGGCCGATAAACACTGTTGTAAAAAGCCTGGGCGGTGCGTGGCTATCCAAACTATACAGAAACGTTTTTGAGTTTAGGACCCAGTGATGGATAGTGTAATTTACCACATTAATTATCTGTCACTTCAAATGCAGATTAAAAAATTACAGGTCATAACAAGATGCCAATTAACTATTACGGCCCGCGGAAAAAACTTAAAGTTTATTTTTGCCCATGTTATAAAAGGATTGCCCACCCTTGACTTAGACGTACTTTCAGCCACCGGCCCTGCGGGCCTCTGAACAGCCGGCCCACCGGGAAATTTCCCGGTTCGTCGTATGGCCCATCCGCCCCTGGCAATCGTATATCAAATTATCCTCATTATTCATTGAAATTAAACTTGAAAGGTATTTCATTTCCAATGACAATTTCACAAATTAATCGTTTTGAGAAACTAAACGAGATATCACTTAATGTCTTTAGTTTAAATAAAAAATATGGAAATTTTTTTACCGTGCCACTTCGTTTAACTAAATTAAAACGGAGATCACATGTAAATCTACTAATGATTTAAGAATTTTATTATGATGAAGCTAATAAAAATAATAATTCCAATATGTTTAATGATAATGAAGATATTGTTATGAAATACCATTTTGTTTGGATAAAAAATTTATCTCGTTTAGTTTTTAGTCAAATTTCAAAACATAAGTGTTCTAAACATATATGTGAAAGATGTTTGCATTATTTTGATACAAAAGACAAATTACGAAGTCATATAAAGGAATGTAAACAGTTAAATGATTGTAAAATAGTTTTACCAAATAATGAAAATAAGTGGTTAAGTTTTAAAAATTATAATTTTAAAGAAGTAGTACCTTTTCTTATATATGCAGATATTGAATGTCTATTGAAGCCTATTGAAGAAGATAGTTCAAAACATCAAAATACAACTGAATTTCAAGAACATATAGCGCATAGTGTAGGATATTATTTCAAATGTTCATATGATAATAATCTAAATTATTTTCGTAGTTTTAGAGGTTTAGATTGTCAACTTTGGTTTGTGAATGAATTGAAAGTAATTGCACAAAATCTAGAAGATATATGTACATATATAAAAATATTGTGCCAATAAAATTGAGAAATATTGAAAAAAGTAGAATAAGTAAAGTCACTCATTGTCATATTTGTGAACATCCATTTCGTAAAACTGATAAACGTGTGAAAGATCATTGCCATTTTACAGGATGTTTTCGAGGGTTAGCTCATGAAAGTTGTAACATTAATTATAGAAAATCAAAAGTTGTCCCCATAGTCTTTCACAATTTAACAGGTTATAATTCACACTTTGTTATAAAGGAGTTAGCTGAAGCTTTTGAGGGTAACATTACTCTGCTTCCAATAAATAAAGAACGCTATATTTCATTTACGAAATATATTGCTAATAGCACAGAGTACTTAACATACAGAGGGAACAACAGGAACAATGGGTTACGACGTCCAAAATGGGTCACAAGTCGTAACCCATCCGAGCTTTTTGTTTTCTTTGAGAGCGAAACTCATCATGACTCTCTCTTCAAGTTTTTCCCTACTAAGCAGGATGTGTGTGCGCAATAACTTTTTGGTGTGGTAGTATAGTAATGAAGTGAAATGAATCTTCGGAAAGGAAAAGAATATTTTTCTACCTGCGATTGTGATAATAAAATGAAATGGGTCTTTATTGTTTTTAACTAACTTTTTTTTCGTAAACGAACGATTAGGCTGGCGCACTAAAAATATAAAAAACAATTAAAATATTAAAATTGCTAATAAGATTTTTTGGGAGTTTAGATGATATAAAAAATTAAGAATTGTAAAATGATTGGAAAATTTTTAATTTTTAAAGATTAATGTGTATTTAAATTATTAACTTTACGAAAAAAAGTTATATTACATTTCTAGTTCTAAATCCGTCCAAAAATATTACAAAATTGTTACAATTTTAATTTTCGTTTTGTTATAAAATAACTGTTTATAATAATATATCCCTTATGGTACCAGGGTATACCTTGGCAACTCAACGTTTCCTAACACAATTATAAAAATACTATCCTAATATAGAAAATTTATCCTGTGACGCGATGACGCGGTCGAAAGTTCCTTTGCTGCCTGCTCTAATAGTGGAACCAGGTGGTTTATTTATTAAATTTACACGTTATATCAAAAACAAATATGTTTCCACTTTGTTTGAAACTCCTAATTTTTCAATTTTTTTGGGAGTTACTTGGAATATTTGACATTTTTGTTAGTTGCATCGTATTCATGCATTTTAAACACACTTTTCTTTGAACTGGCCTGATGTTTTGAACACAACTTGGGAGCCGTGACTAGGGCTTCTGAAACGGGATCCCGTTTTCCCGGGATCCCGGACGTAAAATTGATCCCGCTATCCCGCAACATTTCCCGGGAATACCCGGGAAGCGGTCTTTTTCTTTAATTTATTCACCAATTCACTGCCCTGCAAATGAATCCGCCGAATAGATAATTTCGAACCGAGGAAGTTTGCGTGGCTTGCTCAGTTTCTAAGAATTCATATTCATCATATTCATATATATTATATTATCAAAAATTTTTATTTTTAAATTTTTTTTTTTTTATTTTTTAGTACGGCATTATTCTTTTACATTGTTTTATAGGTACATACATATATTTTCGTTTAAGATTGTTTTGACATTCGTACTTTGAACTCTTTGCACACATACATATATACATATATTATATTACTAGCTTAAGACCCGCGTGCCTTGCAACGCCTTAAATAAAAACTGTTTATTATGTGCAATGTTTTCCTTCAAAAAAAAAAAAAAAAAAAAAACAAAACAAACAAACAAAAAAGTCAGCTGTTATTATCCTTAAAAAGGGTTTATTATATTGCATTTTTTTAATAAATATGGTAAACTAATTGCTGCATATATCACCTTTGCTCAACAAATCTGCAAGTATTGAAGCAGAGATTGGCATGTTTATATAGTCAATAGAAGTGACATTTTAGGGTTTGACGAACGTTCGTTAAGTTTGTTCGCCTATTTACGTGGGTGCAAGAAATTATGAAGCAATCACAAATAAATATAAAACAAAGTGAATTTCGAGTCATTAATTTCTTCGTGATAATAGGGATGCACTGTCAAAATTTCAGCCCTTCAGCTTCAGAGGTTTGGGTTAACCCCATTTCATCCCCTTAGGGGACGAATTTCGAGTAATCGCCTCTTAGTGGATGTCCACGTCATTATAGGGATGCACTGTCCAAATTTCAGCCCTATAGCTCCAGCGGTTTGCGTAAACACCATTTGACCCCTTTAGGGGATGAATTTCGAAAAATCGCTCTTTAGTGGATGTCCACGCCATTATAGAGATGCACTGTCAAAATTTCAGCCCTATAGCTTTTGCGGTTTGGGTTAGCCCCATTTAACCCCCTTAGGGGATAAATTTCAAAAAATCGCTTCTAAGTGGATGTCCACGTTATTATAGTGATGCACGTTCAAAATTAAAGCCCTTCAGCTTCAGCGGTGTGGGTTAACCCCATTTCACCCCCTTAGGGGATGAATTTCGAAAAATCGCTTTATAGTGGATGCCCACGCCATTATAAGGATGCACTGTCAAAATTTCAGCGCTATAACTTTAGCGGTTTAGATAAACCGCATTTCAACCCCTTAGGGGATGAATTTCGAAAAATCGCTCTTTAGTGGATGTCCACGTCATCAAAGAGATGTACTGTCAGAATTTCAGCCCTATACTTTTAGCGGTTTGGGTAAACCCCATTTCACCCCCTTAGGGGATGAATTTTGAAAAATCGCCTCTTAGTGGATGTCCACGTCATTATAGGGATGCACTGTCCAAATTTCAGCCCTATAGCTCCAGCGGTTTGCGTAAACACCATTTGACCCCTTTAGGGGATGAATTTCGAAAATTCGCATTTTAATGGATGTCCACGTCATTATAGGGATGCACTGTCAAAATTTCAGCCCTATAGCTCCAGCGGTTTGCTTAAACCCCATTAGACCCCTTAGGCGATGAACTTCGAAAAATCGCTTTATATTGGATGTCCACGTCATTATAGGGATGCACTGTAAAAATTTCAGCCCTATAGCTCCAGCGGTTTGCTTAAACCCCATTGGACCCCCTTAGGCGATGAACTTCGAAAAATCGCTTTATATTGGATGTCCACGCCATTATAGGGATGCACTGTCAAAATTTCAGCCCTATAGCTCCAGCGGTTTGCTTAAACCCCATTAGACCCCTTAGGGGATGAACTTCGAAAAATCGCTTTATATTGGATGTCCACGTCATTATAGGGATGCACTGTAAAAATTTCAGCCCTATAGCTCCAGCGGTTTGCTTAAACCCCATTAGACCCCTTAGGCAATGAACTTCGAAAAATCGCTTTATATTGGATGTCCACGTCATTATAGGGATGTACTGTCAAAATTTCAGCCTTATAGCTCCAGTGGTTTTGAGTTCACCCCATTTCACCCCCTTGGGGGATGAATTTCGAAAAATCGCTTTATAGTGAATGTCCACGCCATTACAGGGATGCACTGTCAAAATTTCAGCCCTATAGCTTTAGCGGTTTGGATAAACCCCATTTCACCCCCTTAGGGGATGAATTTCGAAAAATCGCTTTATAGTGGATGTCCACGCCATTATAGGGAAGCACTGTCAAAATTTCAGCCGTATAACTTTAGCGGTTTGGATAAACCCCATTTTACCCTCTTAGGGGATGAATTTCGAAAAATCGCTTTTTAGTGGATGTCCACGTCATTATAGGGATTCACTGTCAAAATTTCAGCCCTATAGCTCCAGCCGTTTGCGTAAACCCCATAGGACCTCCTTAGGCGATGAATTTCGAAAAATCGCTTTATAGTGGATGTCCACGCCATTATAGGGATGCACTGTCAACATTTCAACCCTATAGATTTAGCGGTTTGGATAAACCCCATTGAACCCCCTTAGGTGATGAATTTCGAAAAATCGCTTTTTAGCGGATGTCCACGTCATTATAGGGATGTACTGTCAAAATTTCAGCCCTATAGCTTTAGCGGTTTGGATAACCCCATTTCACCCCCTTAGGGGATGAATTTCGAAAAATCGCTTTATAGTGGATGTCCACGCCATTATAGGGATGCACTGTCAAAATTTCAGCCCTATAGCTTTAGCAGTTTGGATAACCCCATTTCACCCCCTTAGGGGATGAATTTCGAAAAATCGCTTTTTAGCGGATGTCCATGTCATTATTGGGATGCACTGTCAAAATTTCAGCCCTACAGCTCCAGCGGTTTGCGTAAACCCCATTTCACCTCCTTAGGGGATGAATTTCGAAAAATCGCTTCTTAGTGGATGTCCACATCATTATAGGGATGCACTGTAAAAATTTCATCCCTTTAGCTCTAGCGGTTTAGGTTGTGCGTTGTCTGTCAGTCAGTTACTTTTTATACAATAGAAAAAATAGTAAAGAAAGAAAAAATCCCCTTACAACTTATTGAACCCCATTTCACCCCCTTCAACCCTTTTTTTTCTCTCCATAAAAAGTAGCCTATGTCTGTCTCCAAGGTATAAACTATGTCTGTAGCAAATTTCATCAAAATCGGTCCAGTGGTTTAGGCGTGAAAGCGTAACATATAGACAGACAGACAGACAGACTGAGTTACTTTCGCATTTATAATAGTAGTAAGGATTACATATTATACTCTTCTCAAGAGCGATCTCAGTTAATTTAGACATAAGTATTTCCTTCTTAGCACTGTACTGCTTAAGGCTGGTCGTCCACTGGAAGCGTATTCGAGCGGCTTCGCGCTTCGGCCATACAAATGAGCCGCTTGTAGCCGCTCATATGTATGGCCGTATCGCGAAGCCGCTCGAATACGCTTCCAGTGGACGACCAGCCTAAGAGTTTGTAAAACGATTGTTAGTTTCCACTTTTGTTTGGAATTGCATACATTTATATTTCTTTAGGGCGCTTTGTATCCATATACATATTTATTTTCTTGGGTTTACGGTTTCACTACTATTATAAATTGGTTTCTTTTCTATTTTAAAAGTTATCTTATAATATGTCAAGGGCGGAGAATAATCTCATGGAACTGGGAAGTCGATGGCGTCAAACTGACGAAACTCGATATTCCGAAGTTCTGGGTCCATCAGCCCGCCTCCTGGTTCTACCAGGCCGACATCATGTTCAAGATGGCGCACAGTGGGACCAAATCCAAAAAAGCTGGCCAAAAGTCAAAAAGTGCATTAAATGATCTCAAATTTTACACTCGGGGGTTTTCGGGGTCGCTGATGACGAATCCGGTGTCGAAATGTCGATTTTCAAAATGGCGGACTCAATATGGTTAACATAACCTCTTAAAAAAATCAAAAAATTTGTTTTAATATAATGTTTAATACTTTTGATTAATTTTTTATAAGCAAGTTATTTTATTAGGAAGTTATTGTTTATTAGAAAAACAAAATAAGAATTTTTAAGAATGCAATTACAGAAGAAAATCATTGTGAATACAAGTAAAAGTTGTATCTTTATCTTCTGATGTCGAACATTCAGAGCTATAGCCATTAAAAGAAAATACTGTGTACTAATTTTGGTGTTCTAAGGCTTATAACTTCTTAATTATTAAATTTACCCAAAAATATCTTGCTAATACATTGTAGATAATTTAATTATAAACAAAAAGTGCCCTTGCAAATTTTCTGTAAGATGTACTGTTCCGGAGATATATAATGGAAAAACCATTTGCGCACCTTTTCCAAGATGGCGGCCAAATTAGGGGGGAGTGGGTTAGAATCCCGAAAACTCAGATTTAAGCTCACACTGACCCCCCCTACACATCCCAAAAATAAAACCTTGTCCCGCATTTTTGCAATATTGAAGTACCATTTCCATGGGCTAGTGCTGGACGTATGTGACCCCTTAAAACACGGAGGGGCAATTTTGGGCAGCGGATTTTTTTTGGAGGTGAAGGAATACACCTTTACCAACAACGCCCAGCAAATTTTCCAGTGGAGCAGAGTGGAGCAATATTACTTTTTGTGCAATATATATCGCATTCTTACAATCCAAATTCATAAAAAGCACGTGTAATAGATGCTTACTGTGTATTATATACTTGCTTAATGGGTATAGTGCAATTTTTTTTTATACTCTACATACCTTCCAAAGAAAATTCCACTTCACACGACCACGATTGCTTGGTTACTTAATTTTTTATAGCGTTTTGAAAACGTTAACCTTTTTTCACAATATTAACGTTTAAAAATAAGCAAAAAGAGTAAAGTAGCAACTACAATTTCTCAGTCCGTAGAAAAAAATCTAACCTTCCGTGACTGATTGCTCACTATTGGAAGTGTCCTCGAATAATCCCCCCCAAAAAAAACGCAATCTATAAACTTTTTTTTTAGACTTTTGGCCAGCTTTTTTGGATTTGGTCCCACTGTGTGGCGGGCTGTAAATCGGACACCACCAAGGTATACAATGTTATGGCCGCATTGCCGGAAGAGGCGGTAACGGCGATGCGGCACAGCACAGTGGACTTTACCACAGCCTCCTATGAAGAGGTGAAACAGCATCTGCTCGAGAAGTAGGGCACTTCGGAGAAGCGCCGTCTCGAGCAGTTGCTGTCGGTGCAAGAGCCTGGAGCCTGATTTGCAAGATATGTATAAAGTTTCGAAGAAAGTAAACAACTGAATTATGACAACAGATTTTCTATTATTTATGAAATGTTTTTTGTATATTTTATGGAAATTGATAATCATAGGTAAAACGAAGAGTAATGTAATATTGCCATAGATGGTGTTCACTATTCTTTTTCATAGATGGGGTGCAATTAAAATATATCAATTCTTTCAAATTCTTGGCGGGTAATTATTGGTGTTGGTCTCATTGCGAAGTGGGGGTACTTGTGTGCGTGCACGTGCATATGCTATGGATAAACAGGTGCCTGTGTTTTTCAATAGATGTTCTACATTTAAAGAAAAGTGAAGTGCGTGCGTGATTTTTTCTTTAAAAATAAAAAAAAGTTAAATTGAAGCGTAAATTAATACAAAAGGTGCGGTAAGCCGAATTTTAACAATAATATATGTATGTTTAAGTAAAATAATACACCTAATTCTGTTGTGCAAAGTGCATCACATAATGTGTGTGAAGTTGGCCACCCGTTTTTTAAAAATTATAGTTTTGAAAGCTGTTCCAGGTTGTTCTAATCTTGTACCGTATTGTTCCAAAACGATATTATTGTATTCAAAACGACTCGTGAAAAAAACGAAAAAAACCATTTTTTCGGCTGGCACCACTATTTTCAAAAATCAAACTTCTGGCGATCGTTACAGGTTGTTCTAGTTGTTCCTAATATTTTTCCAAAAGAACAAGTCCAGAAGTCGAAACAAAAACTCATAAAATAAAAAAAATTTTTTTGTTGGCACCCCTTTTATTAAAAATCAAACTTTTATTTATGGCTATAGGTTGTTCTAGATGTTCCTAATTTTGTTCCAAAAGAGAAAGTCCGTAAGATGACCATAACTCAAAACATTAAAAAAAAACGTTATTTCAAAAAATCAAATTTCTGGCAACTGCAATAGATTGTTCTTTTTATTCCAAAAGAGCAATTCCAAAAGCTCTAATTATTCCAAATGGACAATGCCTAGGAAACAATATAAATTGCGTGTCATCAATGGATTTTCCTAAATTTAAAAAATTCTTGATTATAAAATTTGAATAAATTTATGGATCTTATAGAGTTACATACACTTAGAAAGTATTCCTCGGGAGGATCTTCTATAACTGTACATAAATACATAAATTTACGTTCATTTTTGATACAACACAAACTCTTGTGGGTTTACGTAATAAGTCGTCATAGTGAATCCATTTATTATTGTTACGTATGTACGCAGTGTAATGACCATCACGCGCGTCGATATATTTGCCGTGATGAACGACGCATCCAACATGGATATATCGTTGTTTATTTAATTGAATAAAAAGTGGGATGTCATCTAAAGAGGTTATCTTCGACGATTCAATAAATAATTGGTCACCGTATGTAACACTCATAGTCCGTTCTACTTGACATTTATTACATATGCTATTTGAAACTTTTCCCTCCTTTATGGCGTCAACAATTTTTCCATACCCGTGTTGGTTTAATATACCCTCATTTATCGGTAATATACATTTTTTTACTATTTTTAGATTTTGACATGTTGGACAAGTAGATATTTCTATGTAACTGTAATGGCCAGGAAATATATATTCGCATAAATTAGTTATGTTCGAATAAGCGTCAACTTTTAGAATGTCAGGTACTGTCGTATCTTGTATGAAATATGTGACTCTTTTTAAAATTTCGGCTCGCAATTTATAAACTTTTTTCGTTGGACCTAATTGCACAAAAGATTTTATCAGTTGAAAGATATCTGTCGTGGCTCTATCCACAACTTCTTTAAATTTATCGTGCACGCATGCTGCACTGAGAATTTGTACAATGCTATCGAAGCCACATGTGTTTTTGACGATTATGCTAGTAGACCCTAGTTTAACCACAGCAGACGTATTACCATTTTGTAAGATACCTAATGTAACATGTTTTTTATTTATATTAAATACATCCCAACCAGGACGTGGATCTAAATAAACACGTTTAGCTTTTTTATCGTTCTTATTTCGCCAATTTTGTTCTGCCGCTAACTCACAAGGCTCTTTATAAGATTCGCCAGAATTTATCAGTATTTGAGTATCTAAATTCGGATATGTGACAATTTCAGTTGGATCCTGCATTGGAATCTCGTGCTGCGTGTTAATTTCAGGTGGGAATGCCGGTATATTAACTTGTGACATACCTAATTTTGCTTTACCGGAAAACGATTTTATATGTATTGTTAAAAACTTGTCTACTCGTATTGAACGCGAACTGTATTTCAATAGTCTGTGCTTAATGTCGTTAAATTCAGATTCGACTGCGGGTGAGCTGGCATTTATTTTTCCAAATCCAAATTTGGATATCATTACTCCGGAATATAATGGAAAGTATGGTAACAATAATTTGATTTTTTGCGCCATTTCTGGAAAATAATAAGGATTTATGTCTGCACCTTCGAAAGCCTCATGTAAGTCGTTAACGCAAGTGTCATAGAACATGTTAACCCAAGCAGTCATCGCATTACTATCAGCACAATAAAATTCTCCTCTACTTGGATTTCTATCGCTTTGAGTAATATCCGTCAATATCAAATCCGGATCGTCTACGTCGTGACCTCGATCGAGAATTTCGTCTACGTCGGGAATTCCTTTAATTTTATTACATAATAAAATTCGCGACTTTTCTGCTAATGTATCTTGTTTATTTTCATCTTGCCCAATATTCTCGCTTGTACAAAGAATAATTGCAGCTCGTACGATTTGTTGTAAATCATTAAAATCTGTCGATTTTGTTAATAAACACATAATCATTATGTAAAATGTTTTTACTTTAGGATGGACAGATCTAAAAATTCTCCATCGTGTTACAAAACTCACGTAATGTGAGATATCTAAACGCAAAAAACATGCAGGAATTTTCTCGCTCTTATTCGCAATTGCGGAAAAACATATTGACAAATAATCTTTTAGGTCGTTGCAATTACTAAACGCTCTTACAATAGCACCCATTAAAGCTCGATCAAAATCACAAACTATCTGCTGCGGGCGTGGAAAACTGGATTTATGTAAACTACCGATTCGGCGTATTTCCAGTAACCAATAAAGAATCGCATTCGTATGCTGCGCGGCGCTTAACATTTGAAATACTGGCATCTTTGCGGCTGGAGTTTCGCACACAATCTGGTATAAGTATATGTGATTTGACAATTCCCCATTTGGCAATTTTAATTTTTTTACTAAGGAACCGGTAGCATCTATTGAGATGTAATTTGGATATTGCATATAAATTGCTATTTGGTCTAGAGTCCAGTAATGAACGAAAAACGGGTCTGATGAGATTGAATGTATTGTACCAGCGTGTAACTCATATTTCATTTTTAAAATGCTCTTTATAGGATCTGTTTCTTCACTTACGCCTAAATTTATATCTTCCCTTTCTTGTTTAGCTTTTCGCAGTACAGTGGCACTGGGTAAATGAGGAGGTTTTAGATCACCTAAGTCCATGACTTTATCTGCTTCTGTTCTACGCCACTGACAAGGTAGTTCATGGTTTTCTACCATTGCTTTGGATACCTCTACTCTTCTGTGCCCCTTGAGCTGACGTTTTCTTCCGTGTCTTACGGATTCGTCGAAATTGCTTATTTTACACTCGATATTAACATTAGCATTAGACGAAGGTTTGTTAATAATTTGACCTAAAAAGATGCAATTGCATTCTTTGCATAACCCCTTAACGGTAAGATATATGCCAGTTTCAGAAATTTTCGAATTTTTAAAAACCAACGCGCATGGTAATTTTGTTGCTTTATGGACAGCCGCATAAATTTTATCAGACCACATTTTTCGCTTCAACATGCAATAATTGCGAGAACCTTGTTTTTTATCAAAATATGACACGTCTTCAGGAGCCATGCTAATCCAATCTTTATAGGGAAAGGTAATACAAAATTCGAGACTTTTATTTTGGGTAGAAATATCGAGAGAACAGTCAGTACTTTCTGGAATAGTAGAGTCTGGACTATCTATATTATGAAATTGTCTTATTTTATCAAGAATACCGTATCGGTTGTTTTTCATCATAACATAAACATATTTTGCTTTAATATCTTTATTTAATTCCATATTTATCTTTTGGTATATTTTATTGCTCGGAACAACCAGTTGACCATATTCGTCGAACAAGTCTCTATAATCCGGCGCTAGAACTACATTCAACAAACGTTCAACGTGTTTGGCCATTTTATTGTAACGCAAAACGTGATAGTAAAAATAATTTAACTTATTAAATAGCAATTAACAGGATTATAAATATTCTGGAAGAATTAACAAAAACTGTTTTCACTTGAACAATAATCTAATGTGCACTTCACGAAAGACGCAGATGTAACGGCGAAAGAGAAGCCGCTCTAATTTATTTTCGCTCTTCTTATGTACATGTACTTACTTATGTACATGTACATGCCTTTTTGTCTATTGCACCAGTGATCCCCGAGCATACAGGCTACCAATAAGAATTTGCTATAATCGTCCATTTCTAAACAAATTTGATGGAAAATCGGATGGGCCTTTCAATGATCCAATTTTTCCAAACAACTGTAATGGTCCGTCCACACGACGCATCCCAAATTACGCAAAAAGCCTTTGTGATAGCTTTTTTATGGCTTCTTTTTATGAAAAAAAAAATCGGTTTACGACTGCTTTGGTGACGTCTTTATGCTCGCGTCCCTGAAAAAATTCCATAAAATTCATGAAAACTCGTTTTCCGCAATTTGGGATGCGTCGTGTGGACGGACCGACCTTTAGTCAGACAATTCCTTGGCGTATTGTTTTGTTTTATCTTAATTCTCCTTCTCTTTTAATCCTCCTTGTACAGCGACAATTTTTTTTATTGCTCTTCTAGCATTTCTCTCACTTTTCCTCTCCTAGCCAAAGGGAATTTCAAAAACAAAACACAAAAGCCTCGGTATTGCCCTTTGAAAAAAAACCTATCTAATCAGTTGCCAGAAATTTAATTTTTGAATTTTTGTTTTAAATTTTTGGGTTTTTGTTTGTTAGTAAAATCAATTGATGGCCTGAAATTTTTATTTCCGAGCTACATATGCTTTCTAGGCATTGTCCTTTTAGAATAACCAGAACTTTTGGAATAAAAAGAACAAACTATTGCAGTTGCCAGAAATTTGATTTTTAAAAATAACGTTTTTTTATGTTTTGATTTCTGATCATCTTAAGGACTTGTTCTTTTGGAACAAAATTAGGAACATCTAGAACAGCCTATAGCGATAAATAAAAGTTTGATTTTTAATAAAAGAGGTGCCAACAAAAAAAATTTTATTTTTTATTTTATGAGTTTTTGTTTCGACTTCTGGACTTGTTCTTTTGGAACAATATTAGGAACAACTAGAATAACCTGTAACGATCGCCAGAAGTTTGATTTTTGAAAATAGTGGTGCCAGCCGAAAAAATGTTTTTTTTCGTTTTTTTCACGAGTCGTTTGGAATACAATAATATCGTTTTGGAACAATACGGTACAAGATTAGAACAACCTGGAACAGCTTTCAAAATTAAAATTTTTAAAAAACGGGTGGCCAACTTCACACACATCATCACATATTAGATTTGCCTCCAATCCAAAGAAAAATGTTTAGTTTCGTTTTATATAGTGTTTACATGTGTGATGTGTTTTTTTTTTTTTTTTTTTTTTTTTTTTTTCTTCAATTTGACACATTCGAATTATTGGCCTCGATTCCCAGATCCGGCGGGTCGAAAGTGAGTGCGGATATGAGACTTTGCGATTCTCAAATTCGCAGTCGAGGATTCAATTAAATCAAAAATTCGGAGTGATGGCTCACACGCTAATGAAATACCCGATGTAGGATTATCTTAGGCGCATTTGTGGTTTCAAATCCGCAGAAAATTTGTTGCGGATCACACTTTTACAGCGCGGAAAATGTCAAAAAGAAATTTGCGATTGCGGATTTGAGAATCGCAAAGTGTCAAATCCGCACTCACTTCCGACCCGCCGGATCTGGGAATCGAGGTCATTATTTTGTTTTTCCATAATTGTTGAGTAATTGTTTTGTGCAGAAAATAGCCGAAACTGCAAGCGTTTGTGCTCGATGCGTAAAAACTGAACTGACTGGTTGGCCATCTAACTAACAACCGGAAAAACTTTATGCTAAGGCATCGGACGTACACTTACAGTAGAGGTATATGTAGCTACACTAAAATTTTTCTTAGGACCACGGCCCTTCATTAGAACGTCCTTGGGTTCGTTCATTGGTCAAATATGTTATATAATTCTTTCAGCAGCATCTACTTGAAAGATGCGTTAGTTTTTCAAGTTATTTGTTGGATTGTTTTCGTGAATCTTCACAATCTCCACTTAATATAAGTAGTATAGCAAAGGGGGTTCGGGACCACTTTCAGATTTCCATAGGAAAAAATCTTTTAATATATCATTTTTGATACCAAGTTTCCTATAATATACTTATCTGGCATAGAAAAATTAAAATAATTATTAGAGGGTTCGGGATCACTTTCAGATTTATTGGGAAAGAATTAATGAAAATGGTAAATTTGTTTATTATTATATAAAATCAACTTCAAACAAGCATCTGGAACATTTTTTACAATATTTTTCCTTATTTTTTATAAATTCATTAACTAAAGAGTTGAAATTATACAATATTTTTGAGTCAATTGTAAGTAACCGTAACGGTAATCTATTAATTTCTGGAAAGCAGCATATCTTACAAAGATTATTTATGTGTCCGGAAGTTACGCAGAAAAATTTAGTTGATTCACTAACTCTTCCTCTGTACCATTCCAAAAGTCTACAATCATCTAATCGTGGCGGTTCAATAAGCTCATCGAAGTCAGAAATGACTTCATGATGAAGATTTCCATTTTCCATTTCCATTTTTCTATTATTGACAACCTTTGGAAAAAATATTATTAGAAATATGTATATGATAATATGACAAAATTTACTGATGATTATTTTATCAGAATTTGATTTGTTCCTTTCACTTTTTCCTCTTTTACCACAAGGGCACTTGTAAACTGCACTCAATTCAATAATTGCAAGATAACTATTTTTTCACAAAACATTTGAAAAACGAAAACTTGAAAATCGGTTGTACAGGAAGGTGTGGTTTATTGCTTGGATTAATTGTTCAAAAACTTATCTTTAAGTTTTATTTGAAACTAAACGACGAGAACTGTGAGAAATGCGGTTAAAGAAATTTAGTTAAAAATTCCTTCAAAATTGAGGTTTAAGAACTTATCTCTAATGACGTGAGAATATGATTTTTAAGAATTTAGATTTTTAGAATTTTTTCCTTTTCTAAATAATACTGCCTTCATTCAGAGATACAGGAATCTGTATGGAATCATTAGTTAAAATTGTGTGTGGATTTATCGTGTATTGATAAATTATTCATTGAGGACATTCATCTTTAATATAGAAAAATCCTGCAATGCACGTGGTCAACATATTGGAATCTTACAGATTCTTGTGCTAAAATATGAATATATTTTTTGTTTTTTGTAGTTTCTCTTTGATTTTTGTTTGAGTTTTACAAAAACGTTTTGCTTTTTTAAATAATTATGTTTATCTTGTTACGTTTTTTTTTACTGTTTTTGATTTTCTAAATTTTTAAAGTCTAGAAATTTTTTTATGGCCTTATCCTTTAAATGTAAATTTGAATCACAAAATAATTAAGCAAGAATAATTTACTTAACATCAAGGCAGTTGCCCTCAAAAATTCAGCCCCCCATTATCGATCCCAAGATAAGTTTTTCAATTTTATCTTGATGCTGTCGCGTGTTTGTTTTTCTTCGTTGTCATTAACTCTTGGTTTTATTTCATGGTTTTATAGTGGTCTAACTTCCTTTTTAATTGTCGTATGTACTCACATTGCTACTGGGTGCCCTCACTTGACTTTCTCTCCTCCTACTGTGTATTACAAAAACGTTCAACTTGCGTGTCTGGCTTTGATTTTTGGCACATTTTATTTCTCATATTCCCTCCCTCCTGAACATCTTCTCCGCGACTTCATCTCTTTCCCCATCCCCTTATACTCCTTTGTGATGGATAATAAGAAATTGGGTGATCTTGGGGGGAAAAAAAACCCCAATCACAATTGCTGCCCCTCGCACTGGTACTAGGAGCTCCAGCAAAATTCTAGATAGAGGTATAATCAACACCTCCATTAAGGAAGGTGCTGAAAGACCTACGCGAAAAAAAATAATAAAACTCAAATTCCCCTCAATAACAATTTAGTAGAAATGAGTATTACTTCAACAGTTATTAAATCTCCAAGCACAACAAATAATCTGGATACCAATGTTGAAACCTCCAACACTGAAATCATTTCTAAATCAGTTTCTCCAATAAAGATAATCAACTCTAACCCGGAAAAAGTTGATCAGGATGAGGAAATAACAACCTATGAGGAAAGAGGTGAAGGGCCCTTCCTAGTATTTGTTGTAAACGCACACTCTAATGATGTTGAAAATAAAGAGCTCAACCCCCTGTCAATTGGCAGAGAAATAAAATCGCCGTCCTATGGAATTGAACAAATAAAAAAAATGGCGCACAACAAATGTGCCATCAGTTTTAATTCAGCAAATGACGCGAATAACTTTGTAAAAAACTGCCCGCTTTCTTCGGATAGAAGAGCCTATACCCCTCAGTTATACTGCCACGCCAGTTATCTTACATGGTTTAGATGTGAATCTAGATGAAAAGGAAATCCTAGAAAGGTTAAGAGAGGAAAATCCACAATGGATCCTTAAAAAAGTCTTTAAAATCAAATGGAAAAAGAGAAATGAAGATAAAATTATTTGGATACAGACAAATAAAATAAAAATTTATATCGAGGGAAAAAAAACCCCAGAAAAGCTAAAACTGCTCTACACCTCCTTTGACATCTCAAATTTTGTTCCTACACCTCAAAGATGTTATAAATGTCAAAGATTCGGACACAAAGGCAATGCCTGTAAGTCAAGATCTAAGATATGTGGCAACTGTAGCCACAGAGACTGTAAGGAGGGTAGAGAGTGTAAAAGAAAAAAAAAAAGATGCGCTAACTGTGAGGGCAATCATGGGGCCTATGAGTATATATGCCTGTTCGCACTCAATCTGGCTACCCTGACACCAACTGGACCAACTGGACCTGAATTATTGATCTACAGTCCAGCATTTTATCAATGCCCAATATGGAGGAAAGAGAAGGAATTGGCGCAGATAATGAGGAGAGGCAATCTATCAAGAAGTGAGGCATGGAAAATATATAAACTGAGAAACAGATTACCAAGAAGTCCAGAGAAGACTACACAGAGCGGTGGGAAGGGAATATATAATTCTAAACAAACATGGAGTGATATAGTGCTACACTCAAACCCTTTTAATAAAAAAAAGCTATCTCAGCCCCCTCTGTCTAGAGTACAGGAAAAGCTGGTCCAACATAAACAATCCCCAAATCCACATAAATCACAAACTGACGAGAAGGGAACATCCCCTTATCAAAAAAAAGATTTGAACAGATTAATTGAAAAATTTAAAAGAGATTATGATAATCTACTGAAAAGGATAAGGATGGGCTCTGAAGAAGAGACAAAATCCTATAACACCGAGGACAAACTCAAGTTGTTGATTCAGTTGATAGATGGAAAAAAACATAGTACCATTGAAGTTGAAAAAACATGTTAAAACTTCTTCAGATTAATATCCAAAGTCTAAAGAAAAATTTAGATGAATTGGAACTCTTTCTGAATCAAAACGAGATAGACATAGTGATTGTAGCTGAAACATGGCTCTTGCCATCGGAACATGTTAGGCTTACAAACTACAATATCATTCGACATAATAGACCTGACGGCTATGGAGGCACAGCCATAGCAATACAAAGACGAATCGATTATAGAGAGAATAAAATAAATGACTCAATTGACGCTTGTAGTATAACTACCACCAACCTTAAGGATAATCTCACAATCTTCTCAATCTATGCGAAATCCAATACCAGCAACTTACAATTCAAAAACTCGATCCTAAAACTGGGGAAAATGGGCTCTAATTTCCATAGATCTATCATAGCTGGCGATTTTAATGCCAGAAGTCAATCCTGGGGTGATAGTATGACAAATGCTAGAGGAAAAATCCTCTTTGACATTATGACAAGTCTCGGTTTTGAAAACCATATAAATGGCACTCCCACTTGCATTTCTAAATCCAGAGATCCCTCAAAACCTGTCATTGATCTCTTTTTCACTAACTTTAGCGATAGAGAGATAAAATGCACGATCAAATACATTTCTTTTGGTGGCACCCCACACTTGCCAATATTATCGAATATATCCCTGGACTCTGTCACGAAGTTAAACCTTAGGAGAATATCTGTCTCAAAGGTCTGTAAACTTCTAACTTCTGATGAGTTAGTAAAGGATGAATCATCGAACATCATTGATGCCATCAAGGAGTCTACAAATAAATCGACCTACAAAGTCAACATCACTCAAAAGTTCATACCAAAAGACTGGTGGAATGAAAACCTAAGTATGCTCTTTCGGAAAAAATCGGCTGCTCTTGCGAAATTTGTAAAATATAAACATCATTCAGATCTATTAACTCATAACAAACTAAATGCTCTGTTCATGAGAGAAAAAAATAAAACTAAAAGGAAATGCTGGGCAAAGTTCATTAATGAACTAAGTCATAAAACGGACGTAAAGGATTTCTGGAAGTCCATAAACAGATTCAATAGTAAATACACTAAAAATAGCTTTACCTTACATCAAGTCTCAAACACTGATTTTCTACAGTTTCTATGCAACAAGGTTATAACCCCATCTCTAATCCCTCAACTTTACCCGGTATCCCCCATCTCTGCCTGCTGGAACATAAATGACTTAGATGACATTCTTATCATAAAAAAGGCAAAAACAGCCCCTGGTTGTGACAGATTCACGTTTGAAATGCTGAAAAGCTTATCTAACAAGAGCAAATCTGCCTTAATCCTGTCACTAAATAACATTTTCAATTCAGGTATATGCCCTGAAGATTGGACCAAAATCAGAATTTCTCCAATTTTGAAGCAAGGCAAGGATCCTTCCGTGGTGTCCAGCTACAGACCTATTTCCTTGATAAGTGTTTTCATGTAAATCATAAACACTTTAATCAAAAAAGATATAAGCAAGTTAGTTGAGTTGAATGGCAGCCTTCCCAAACTTAGCTTTGCCTACAGGGCTGGGAGATCGGCACAGATGTGTTTAAGCATGATCAATCAAGTAATTCACAATAAAAGAAAGGAATGTAAAGTGGTGGGAATGCTAACCTTAGACCTAGACAGTGCATACGATAGAGTAGATCTGGGGCTACTCTTCACCACACTCCTTTAGTTTGGGATTCCACTTAACTATATAAATTGGATCATTAATTTCTATAAAAACAGAACTCGGACTATGGGTAATGATATTATTGCTGTGAATGGTGGTATTCCTCAAGGCAGTGTCCTTAGCCCCATTCTTTTTAACTTATACACTTCGAAGTTACATGAAGTAACTGTCTGGGATATTGAAGTATACCAATTTGCTGATGATTTCTTGATGATTGCTGGTGGCGACTGTGCATCTGTGGTTGAAAATAAGCTCCAAATGGCCTTGAATGACTTTCAAAAAATAGCCTGTGAAAAGAAGTTGATCATAAACAATGTTAAATCACAGGCCATGTTCTTTGACAAATCCAATAATATTAATCTATACCTAAATAATAACCTTATGACTAATGCGAGAAGTTTAAGATTTGTGGGTTGGGTCTTCACCAAAAATCAACGTAGTAAACTTCAATTAAATGAGGCAATAGAAGCTCTCAATAAAAATCAGAGAATAATCTCAATACTGAGTAAAAATAAATACGGGGCGGCTCCAAGAAGTATGATTCTTCTCTATAAGGCTTTTATTAGATCGAAATTAGAGTACGCCAGATCCTTGTCTTATGATGAGTCCACAACTGTTTAAAAGCAAGTTAATTGGGAATTGGAATAAAAACAATCACTGATTAATGGTTTGGTACTAATTTATTGAATACTAGCATAAAACCCGCGTGCCTTGCAACGCCTTTAAAAACTGTTTATTATGTGCAATGCTTTCCTTAAAAAAAAAAACCAACAAAAAATTCAGCTGTTATTATCCCTAAAAAGGGTTTATTATAGTGCATTTTTTTAATAAATATTGTAAACAAATTACTGCGAATATCACCTCTCCTCAACAAATCTGCAAGTTTTAAAGTAGATTGGCATGTATATGTCATCAAGAAAAGTGACATTTTAGGGTTTGACGAACGTTCGTTAAGTTTGTTCGCCTATTTACATGGATGTAAGAAATTATGAAGCAATCACAAATGAATATTAAATAAAGTGAATTTCGAGTCATTCATTTCTACGTGATTATAGGGATGCACTGTCAAACTTTCAGCCCTATAGCTCCAGCGGTTTGGGTAAACCCGCTTAGGGGATGAATTTCGAAAAATCGCTTCTTAGTGGATGTCCACGCCATTATAGGGATGCACTATCAAAATTTCAGCCCTATAGCTCCAACGGTTTGGATAAACCCCATTTCACCCCCTTAGGGGATGAATTTCGAAAAATCGCTTCTTAGTGGATGTCCACGCCATTATAGGGATGCACTGTCAAAATTCCAGCCCTATAGCTCCAACGGTTTGGATAAACCCCATTTCACCCCCTTAGGGGATGAATTTCGAAAAATCGCTTTTTAGTGGATGTAAACGTCATTATAGGGATGCACTGTCAAAATTTCAGCCCTATAGCTCCAGCGGTTTGGGTAAACCCGCTTAGGGGATGAATTTCGAAAAATCGCTTCTTAGTGGATGTCCACGCCATTATAGGGATGCACTGTCAAAATTTCAGCCCTATAGCTCCAACGGTTTGGATAAACCCCATTTCACCCCCTTAGGGGATGGATTTCGAAAAATGGTTTCTTAGTGGATGTCCACGCCATTATAGGGATGCACTATCAAAATTTCAGCCCTATAGCTCCAACGGTTTGGATAAACCCCATTTCACCCCCTTAGGGGATGAATTTCGAAAAATCGCTTTTTAGTGGATGTAAACGTCATTATAGGGATGCACTGTCAAAATTTCAGCCCTATAGCTCCAGCGGTTTGGGTAAACCCCATTTCACCCCCTTAGGGGATGAATTTCGAAAAATCGCTTTATAGTGGATGTCCACTCCATTATAGGGATGCACTGTCAAAATTTCAGCCCTATAGCTCCAACGGTTTGGATAAACCCCATTTCACCCCCTTAGGGGATGAATTTCGAAAAATCGCTTTTTAGTGGATGTAAACGTCATTATAGGGATGCACTGTCAAAATTTCAGCCCTATAGCTCCAGCGGTTTGGGTAAACCGGCTTAGGGGATGAATTTCGAAAAATCGCTTCTTAGTGGATGTCCACGCCATTATAGGGATGCACTGTCAAAATTTCAGCCCTATAGCTCCAACGGTTTGGATAAACCCCATTTCACCCCCTTAGGGGATGAATTTCGAAAAATCGCTTTTTAGTGGATGTAAACGTCATTATAGGGATGCACTGTCAAATTTTCAGGCCTATAGCTCCAGCGGTTTGGGTAAACCGGCTTAGGGGATGAATTTCGAAAAATCGCTTCTTAGTGGATGTCCACGCCATTATAGGGATGCACTGTCAAAATTTCAGCCCTATAGCTCCAACGGTTTGGATAAACCCCATTTCACCCCCTTAGGGGATGGATTTCGAAAAATCGTTTCTTAGTGGATGTCCACGCCATTATAGGGATGCACTATCAAAATTTCAGCCCTATAGCTCCAACGGTTTGGATAAACCCCATTTCACCCCCTTAGGGGATGAATTTCGAAAAATCGCTTTTTAGTGGATGTCCACGCCATTAGAGGGATGCACTGTCAAAATTTCAGCCCTATAGCTCCAACGGTTTGGATAAACCCCATTTCACCCCCTTAGGGGATGAATTTCGAAAAATCGCTTTTTAGTGGATGTCCACGCCATTATAGGGATGCACTGTCAAAATTTCAGCCCTATAGCTCCAGCTGTTTGGGTAAACCCCATTTCACCCCCTTAGGGGATGAATTTCGAAAAATCGCTTCTTAGTGGATGTCCACGCCATTATAGGGATGCACTGTCAAAATTTCAGCCCTATAGCTCCAACGGTTTGGATAAACCCCATTTCACCCCCTTAGGGGATGAATTTCGAAAAATCGCTTCTTAGTGGATATCCACGCCATTATAGGGATGCACTGTCAAAATTTCAGCCCTATAGCTCCAACGGTTTGGATAAACCCCATTTCACCCCCTTAGGGGATGAATTTCGAAAAATCGCTTTTTAGTGGATGTCCACGCCATTATAGGGATGAACAGTCAAAATTTCAGCCCTTTAGCTCTAGCGGTTTAAGTTGTGCGTTGTTTGTCAGTCAGTTACTTTTTATACAATAGAAAAAAATCCCCTTGCAACTGATTGAACCCCATTTCACCCCCTTCAACCCTTTTGTTCTCCATAAAAAGTAGCCTATGTCCGTCTCCAAGGTCTAAACTATGTCTGTTGCAAATTTCATCAAAATCGGTTTAGTGGTTTAGGCGTGAAAGCGTAACAGACAGACAGACAGACAGACAGACAGACAGACAGACAGACAGACAGACAGACAGACAGACAGAGTTACTTTCGCATTTATAATATTAGTAAGGATTAAACGTCCCGTCGTTTTGTTACTAATTTATACAAATACTAGCATAAAACCCGCGTGCCTTGCAACGCCTTTAAAAACTGTTTATTATGTGCAATGCTTTCCTTAAAAAAAAAAACCAACAAAAAATTCAGCTGTTATTATCCCTAAAAAGGGTTTATTATAGTGCATTTTTTTAATAAATATTGTAAACAAATTACTGCGAATATCACCTCTCCTCAACAAATCTGCAAGTTTTAAAGTAGATTGGCATGTATATGTCATCAAGAAAAGTGACATTTTAGGGTTTGACGAACGTTCGTTAAGTTTGTTCGCCTATTTACATGGATGTAAGAAATTATGAAGCAATCACAAATGAATATTAAATAAAGTGAATTTCGAGTCATTCATTTCTACGTGATTATAGGGATGCACTGTCAAACTTTCAGCCCTATAGCTCCAGCGGTTTGGGTAAACCCGCTTAGGGGATGAATTTCGAAAAATCGCTTCTTAGTGGATGTCCACGCCATTATAGGGATGCACTATCAAAATTTCAGCCCTATAGCTCCAACGGTTTGGATAAACCCCATTTCACCCCCTTAGGGGATGAATTTCGAAAAATCGCTTCTTAGTGGATGTCCACGCCATTATAGGGATGCACTGTCAAAATTCCAGCCCTATAGCTCCAACGGTTTGGATAAACCCCATTTCACCCCCTTAGGGGATGAATTTCGAAAAATCGCTTTTTAGTGGATGTAAACGTCATTATAGGGATGCACTGTCAAAATTTCAGCCCTATAGCTCCAGCGGTTTGGGTAAACCCGCTTAGGGGATGAATTTCGAAAAATCGCTTCTTAGTGGATGTCCACGCCATTATAGGGATGCACTGTCAAAATTTCAGCCCTATAGCTCCAACGGTTTGGATAAACCCCATTTCACCCCCTTAGGGGATGGATTTCGAAAAATGGTTTCTTAGTGGATGTCCACGCCATTATAGGGATGCACTATCAAAATTTCAGCCCTATAGCTCCAACGGTTTGGATAAACCCCATTTCACCCCCTTAGGGGATGAATTTCGAAAAATCGCTTTTTAGTGGATGTAAACGTCATTATAGGGATGCACTGTCAAAATTTCAGCCCTATAGCTCCAGCGGTTTGGGTAAACCCCATTTCACCCCCTTAGGGGATGAATTTCGAAAAATCGCTTTATAGTGGATGTCCACTCCATTATAGGGATGCACTGTCAAAATTTCAGCCCTATAGCTCCAACGGTTTGGATAAACCCCATTTCACCCCCTTAGGGGATGAATTTCGAAAAATCGCTTTTTAGTGGATGTAAACGTCATTATAGGGATGCACTGTCAAAATTTCAGCCCTATAGCTCCAGCGGTTTGGGTAAACCGGCTTAGGGGATGAATTTCGAAAAATCGCTTCTTAGTGGATGTCCACGCCATTATAGGGATGCACTGTCAAAATTTCAGCCCTATAGCTCCAACGGTTTGGATAAACCCCATTTCACCCCCTTAGGGGATGAATTTCGAAAAATCGCTTTTTAGTGGATGTAAACGTCATTATAGGGATGCACTGTCAAATTTTCAGGCCTATAGCTCCAGCGGTTTGGGTAAACCGGCTTAGGGGATGAATTTCGAAAAATCGCTTCTTAGTGGATGTCCACGCCATTATAGGGATGCACTGTCAAAATTTCAGCCCTATAGCTCCAACGGTTTGGATAAACCCCATTTCACCCCCTTAGGGGATGGATTTCGAAAA
This sequence comes from Thereva unica, assembly GCA_949987705.1. Lineage (NCBI taxonomy): Eukaryota > Metazoa > Arthropoda > Insecta > Diptera > Therevidae > Thereva > Thereva unica. The sequence goes on along the minus strand of OX465281.1, from coordinate 150,170,289 downwards.
ATCGTTTCTTAGTGGATGTCCACGCCATTATAGGGATGCACTATCAAAATTTCAGCCCTATAGCTCCAACGGTTTGGATAAACCCCATTTCACCCCCTTAGGGGATGAATTTCGAAAAATCGCTTTTTAGTGGATGTCCACGCCATTAGAGGGATGCACTGTCAAAATTTCAGCCCTATAGCTCCAACGGTTTGGATAAACCCCATTTCACCCCCTTAGGGGATGAATTTCGAAAAATCGCTTTTTAGTGGATGTCCACGCCATTATAGGGATGCACTGTCAAAATTTCAGCCCTATAGCTCCAGCTGTTTGGGTAAACCCCATTTCACCCCCTTAGGGGATGAATTTCGAAAAATCGCTTCTTAGTGGATGTCCACGCCATTATAGGGATGCACTGTCAAAATTTCAGCCCTATAGCTCCAACGGTTTGGATAAACCCCATTTCACCCCCTTAGGGGATGAATTTCGAAAAATCGCTTCTTAGTGGATATCCACGCCATTATAGGGATGCACTGTCAAAATTTCAGCCCTATAGCTCCAACGGTTTGGATAAACCCCATTTCACCCCCTTAGGGGATGAATTTCGAAAAATCGCTTTTTAGTGGATGTCCACGCCATTATAGGGATGAACAGTCAAAATTTCAGCCCTTTAGCTCTAGCGGTTTAAGTTGTGCGTTGTTTGTCAGTCAGTTACTTTTTATACAATAGAAAAAAATCCCCTTGCAACTGATTGAACCCCATTTCACCCCCTTCAACCCTTTTGTTCTCCATAAAAAGTAGCCTATGTCCGTCTCCAAGGTCTAAACTATGTCTGTTGCAAATTTCATCAAAATCGGTTTAGTGGTTTAGGCGTGAAAGCGTAACAGACAGACAGACAGACAGACAGACAGACAGACAGACAGACAGACAGACAGACAGACAGACAGACAGAGTTACTTTCGCATTTATAATATTAGTAAGGATTAAACGTCCCGTCGTCACCGTTGTGGAATCTATTTTGGACTGGTGAACTTTCGTTCTTTCTTGGTGCTTGTTGGTGCTTGAGGCGGTGGTGAAAATGCTGATGCCAGTGCTGGGTGAGGTTTTTCACTTGTAGCTCTTTCGCAACTCCAATTGCACTTAAATTAGAGCAAGATATTGGTTTGCTCAATCACCACAAGTTTCGCCATCCCGGATGAGTTGGTTGATATTAATTAGGTTGTCCAAGACGATGAACTGGGTTTATACATTCTGCCCCCCTTGAAATCTCCATGATTTCAACAGCTGCTGGATTTCGGTACCAGGTGATGGTTCTGACGGGATCTAGTAAACATTTTAATTGTTGACCGGGGTAGATATGGAGGGATAGAGGGATTTCCTTTCGTTAAGGAGAGTAAGGTGTGCGATATTGGGATTTTCTGGTTCGGGTGATGGGTTATTAGGATTTTGAGCAACGACTGCTATTAATTCGGAAGTCGGATCATTTACGGGATGTGTCCTGCTCTGGAGATGATTGTGGACGACGAGATTTGTGAGTGTGTCCCATGTTGCAGCGATGATTCTCCAGTTCCACCCAAAGAGATTATGTAGTCGGCGGCCGTTTATAATAGTGTCACATATGAATTTAACTCCTTTTATGATACTGCATATTCCAATCACAATTAGATATATTTTTCCAACTTCACTGAGGGTAGTCCATATCTTAAGCTGCACGGTTTCCATTACGCTGTGCATTGCACCTGGTGTGATTAGTTTAAGAACATCCATATCTTGATGACCAACGTCTTCTCCCAGCAGTCTCTTCGTAACAATATTTGTAATCGCTTGTCTTTCTGATGCATACATTGCTTGGCGTCGGAGTTCATTTAGTGCATTGGTCGTATATATACCTGCCTTCATTAAGTCACCTGGCTCTTCATACTTCCAGTTGGTGGTTAGTGATGGGTGTAATTTCCCTGGGCTTCTTATCTTATGTATTGTGGGATTGAGTCCATACCAATCCCCTAAAATGTAGTAAGCTGGATTCAAGAGTGGAGAACAAGCAACTTCTGTTCCAAATTCTTGTATTAGATGCGTTTTCGGGGTCATAAAGAATGTCTTATTCATGTAGCTAATCGGTAGTTCATTAAGACACTTCTCACTGGCACGTACAGCGACTTCGACTGGTTGACATTTAATTATGTATATGGCTTCGCCGCGAGGTACCGCCGTGTATCCTCGTTCTTTAATGTACCTCCAAGCGAATTCATCAGGATAGTGAGGTGCTATCGTTAATAGCGTCTGCAATACTTCCCGTTCTAGTTCACATCGACGTGTTATGAGATTAAGGTACAGTTGCTCTATTTGTTGTCTCATGTGCCTTTCTGCGTATACGAATTTAGAGTTTACATACGTTATGATATCTAAATTATTGGACGCTACTGATTTTTTGGTGAATAGGAACTGATTTGTTACCTTTGGTACAATTACTAGACGGGGATGTTCCGTTTGGTATCCTTTGGCTTGACAGATTGGTATTTCTCTTCTTATTTCCAGTGCGAAGATGTTGTCTTCTGTGTTTACAGTATACTCGTATATGACTGTTGGATTTATGGTGGTGCTGTTATGAAGGCTAAGGACCTTACTTGCTTGGCCTTCCCATAGCACATCGTATTTGTAATCTTCACATCGTTCATCAGGCACTAATTTCCAAAATGTAATTCCGTTTTCAGGATCGGTGCACTTCGTATTGAGATAGGGGCACACAATATTGCCTCTTATTGTGATCTTGTTCTCATCTAGTCTAGCTGTACTAAGATTGTCGGTAATGGTTATGGTTATGGCTTGTATAACTAAAGCGTTTGACCAGGAATGTCCGCTAGTTGTGTAGTGTTGTCCTCTACATGCAATGTTTTCATCTACTTCTCCCACGACCACCTCCGAGTAGCTTGAGGACGAATTGGGTTTTATTTCCCCGATTAATCGGTGGTTAGTTAATCTAAATTCTCCTTTTTGGTGTAGGGTCATACATTCTTCGTTCGATATGTCACTGATGAAGGTTGATAATCCTCCCGGTACCAACGAAATGTGACTAAACATGCCACAGGTATATACAGACTGGATAATGCTTACTTTACATTGGTAGGTATGTACATATGTAACTTCGCTCAATTGGAGTAATTGGATCTCTTCAAGTTCTACTTTTGTTGATGGTTTTTCTATATGGCATTCTTCGACCTCAATTAGTGATAATGTAGAGATATTTACGTTGTTGTGGCCGCAGTCGTAGGCGATAATACCGTGCACTGCTGTTGGGAAGTAGCCCATAAGTAATATGATGCAGATATGATTCATGACGCTGTAAAACATGGTTAATTATTGACTGGTTGTTGGGCTTTTGGGGATTTTTTTTTTTTTTTTTGTTTTTTTTTTTTTTTTTTTACTTATTTATAAATTATTATTTTTTTTTATTTTTTTTGTATACAACTTATATGTAGAGTTTCTTACTTGTGCTAAAGTTACCTTCTTATTTTCTTTATCTTAGTTAATTGGGTGATTGGAGGAATTTGGGACTTGCTGTCGGTTTTCTTCGATTGGTAGTAAGCATATTTTTGAAATTGGTCGTTTGAGTATAGAGTTTCTTGACTTGATCGTAACTACTCGCACTAGTCCATCTGACCCAGGGTGCACTTCGATTACTCTGCCAAGCGCCCAGCAAGTTGGTGGGAGTCTTTCATCTTTTATTATTACTAGATTGCCTACTCTTATATTAGGGTTTGGTTTTAGCCATTTAGGTCGTTGTTGGAGTCTATGGAGGTATTCCTTCTGCCATTTTCTCCAGAAGCTTTGGTGCACATGTTGTATATGTTTCCAACGATTTATCCTACTGATGTGCTTATCAGAAACATTTTCTTCTGGGGGAGCAATTAGAGCACTGCCAATGAGGAAATGTCCTGGAGTGAGTGCTTCGGTGTCGTCGGGGTCATCTGACAGTGGGCATAGTGGTCGGGAGTTCAAACATGCTTCAATTTGGGTCAACAAGGTTGTTATTTCTTCGAATGTGAGTAACGAGTCTGCCATGACTCGTTTTAAGTGGTGTTTTGTGGCTCGTACGCCGCTTTCCCAGAGCCCTCCGAAATGTGGAGCACCTGGTGGTATAAAATGCCATTTGACACCCATTTGTTCTATTATACCATAAGTCTCTTCTGTTAATCCCCATTCTCGTTGTAGGTTGATTGCACCAAGCTGACGGTTGGCACCAATAAAGTTAGTGCCGCAATCACTAAAGATGTGCGTGCTAAGTCCCCGTCTGGCTACGAATCTTCTGAATGCTGCCAAAAATGCCGTCGTTGATAGTTCACTGACGGCTTCGAGGTGAATGGCCTTTGTGCATAGGCATATAAACACAGATATGTAACCCTTGGACGTCTTTACTCTTCCTCGGCATTTTGATTCTTTGAGTACGATTGGACCACAAAAATCTATACCTACATTTTGAAATGGTCTACTTCTGGTCACTCTAGCTTCTGGTAGATTTTCCATTAGCTGTTGCGGTGTTGTTGCCTTATATCTCCAGCACGTAAGGCATTTATGGATTTTTTGTCGCACACATCTTCGCGCGTGTATAATCCAGTATTCCATTCGGATGGTGGCAAGTGTCAATTGTACACCTCCATGTAGCGATAACTTATGTGCATCGTCTATGATGAGGTTCGTAACATGTCCGGTCGCTCCAAGGATAATAGGATGTTTCTCACTGTACGGTACATCTGATTTTTTTAGTCGCCCGCCTACTCTCATAATGTTCTGATTGTCGAGGAATGGATTTAGGTTTTGGATGGTACTCTTTTTGTCTAATGGGAGCATGTTTTTCAATGCATGAATTTCGTTAGGAAATGCTTGAATTTGAGCTAACTTGATCACTAGTCGTTTAGCTGCTCTTATTTCTTCATTTCTTACATATCCTGTAGTTTTCTGTTGTGGTTTCCTACAGTTATTATAAAATCGGGTACATAGTGCTATTATTCTCAGTAGTTTCCTCCATATGGAAAACCTAGTCAGGAGGTCGTTGATCTCATCTTCTGATGTTTGTGTGGTGATCTTGGCTACATGAACTCTGATTTTTTTTGTCTCTAGTTTGGTCTCTTTTATTATGTTTTCAGGCCATTTCTCAGGTTCTTCCTTAAGCCATAATGGACCGTTCCACCAGATTTTATGATCCTTCAACTGTACAGGCTTTACTCCTCTGCTTGCACAGTCGGCTGGGTTGTCCTTAGTAGGAACGTATCTCCAAAAACATCCATCGGTGTCAGTTTGAATGGCACTTACACGGTTGCCTACAAAAGTTGTCCATTTTGAAGGATGCCCTTGGATCCAAGAGAGCGTTATGGTAGAATCACTCCATAGATAGACGGTGGTTGGTTTCATTAGAATTTTACAGAGAACTTGTTTTACAAGTTTCGCGAGGAGGGATGCAGCACACAGTTCTAATCGGGGTAAGCTTAGTTGTTTAGTAGGAGCGACTCTAGTTTTGGCTAGCATTAACGTTGTTTTACACTCATTACAATGGGGTGTGCGCATGTATAGAATTGCTGCGTACGCTTGGACTGATGCGTCACAGAATCCGTGTATTTGGAATTCGCCTTCTGGCTTGATGTATAACCATCGCGGTATATTTATTTTTTCTATTAGTGGCAAGTCTGCACGGAATTCTTGCCACTGGCGTGGTATTGTATTGGGTAATTGCTGGTCCCATTCTGTCTTTATCAGCCATAGCTGTTGCATCATGATTTTCGTGGTTACTACGATGGGTGCCAACCATCCCAGCGGATCAAAAAGTCTTGCTATTTCTGAAAGCAGGTCCCTTTTTGTCTTGGGATCATTTCTTAGTGGTTTAATTTTAAATTGAAAACAATCGCTTGACGGGTTCCAATGTATCCCTAATGTTTTTATCGTGTTGTTTATATTTAGTTCCATGTTGGTCTTTATTTCACGATCTTCATTGGGAACACCTTCCAAAATGGCATTTGAGTTGCTTGTCCACTTACGAAGATGAAATCCTCCTTTCTTCAAAACGTGTCGTAGTTTTTGTTGGAGATTTATGGCCTCGTCCTCGGTGAATGCTCCAGACATAAGATCATCAACGTAAAAATCCCTGAGGATGGTTTTGCAAGCTAAGGGGTAATCATGTTCTTCATCATGGGCTAATTGGTGTAGTGTGCGAATCGCTAGGAATGGCGCACTTGATGTCCCGTATGTAACCGTAAGTAATCGGTACTCCTTTATAGGTTCAGATGGGTCTTCTCTCCACAGTATGCGTTGATAATCAGTATCTTCTCTAGCAATCATGATTTGTCTGCACATTTTTTCGATGTCGGCGGTAAATGCATATTTGTGGATTCGAAAGCGTAGTAGTATATCGGCTAGGTCATCTTGTATGGTTGGTCCGGCAATCATGTGGTCATTAAGAGAGGTGTAATTCGTAGTCTTAGCTGAGGCATCGAAGACTACTCTTACCTTAGTAGTAGTGCTTTCTTCTTTTACTACACTATGGTGAGGTAGATAGTTGGGCATGTAATCGACTGGGTCGTCTTCATCGACGATCTCCATATGTCCTAAGTTAAGATACTCATCCATAAACTTTTTATACTCTACTTTTAATGTTGGGTTTCTGAGAAGTTTCTTTTCTACACTGAGAAATCTTTTCAGAGCAATTGCTCGAGACTCGCCTAATACGGGTGCAGTTGGATGTGATTTAAATGGAAGGTTTAGCTCATATCTTCCACTTGAGAGTCGTTTATGAGTGGTTTGAAAGTGGTTTTCACACATTACTTCTTCTTTTGTATGATGTTGTTTATTGGGAATTTCGTCGACTTCCCAGAATTTCTTTAACAATTCATCAATTGTGGGTTTATTCGTGCACACTAGACTTATGGTAGTTCGAGTTTCTGGTGTACTAGTAGTTGGTCCACAAAGGATCCAACCCAGGGAGGTACATTGGGCTATAGGACTATTAGGTGCCCCTTTGATAACTCGGCCTTCTATAATTTTTACATATGCATCTACCCCTAGCAGTATATCAATGTCCCCTATGTTGAAGTAGAAGGGATCGGCTAGCTGTAACCCTTCAAGATGAGTCCACCTTTGAGGGTTAGTTGAATATGATGGTAGTTTTCCTGTGATTTGGTTAATCACGAAGGCTTGAAGTTCAATGTTTTGATCATCTTTAAAATGTGCTCCGAAATTGAGGTTGGTAACTCCGCGAATGGTACCCAATTCGACATTTCCGACACAGGTGATTCCTAAATCTGTTGTTTTTCTTTTTAATTTAAGTAGTTGAGCACTTCTTTCTGTAATAAATGATACTTCTGATCCTGGATCTACCAAGGCTCTAAGGGTGATAGTACCAGCTTCAGTGCTGTGTACCTTAATAAGAGCTGTGGCGAGGAGCGTACTGGTGTGTGTTGGTTTCTTTGCTAGGTAGGTGTGCACAGGTGTCGGGGCCAAGTGATCTGGATCAGTTTGTGGAGTATTGTTTCGAGGTGAGGCATTAATCTTATCAAGATGTAAGAAAGTGTTGTGTTTCTTTTGGCATTTATGGCATGAGGAGGTTTTTGGGCAGTGACTTGTAATGTGTGTATTCCCAAAACAGTTGCAGCATAGACCCTTGCGTTGAATGTAATTAAGACGCTGGTTGGGGTTCATTTTTATAAACTGTGGGCATTCACGAAACAGGTGAAATTTGTTGCAGGGGCACTTAACTGCAGATCCTCTTGAATGTGTAGGGTTTGTTAATTGATGTGGTTGGGCTAAATGCACCTTGGTGCTTTCTGGTTTACTGTTGAATGGGGTTTCACGAGTAATATTTTTTGCGCCCCCAATGGATTCTAAGGTACGAAATCGTCTTTCGATGAAATTCTTAAATTCGTTGATGGTGGGTAAAGCGGTTGCATCATTGCGGGTGCTTAAATTTGTTTCCCAATGTGTGATTGTTTCACGATTCAGTTTTTGGGTAAGAAGGTGTATTACTAATGGGTCCCAATTTGTGGTTATGACCTTAAGACCTTTTAGTGCTTCTAGCACTTCATTTAATTTGTCCAGCATTCTTCTTAATTGCTGAGCAGTCTCTTGACTGTGGGTAGGCATGGATATTAACAGGTTCAGTTGGGCGGTAACAAGGATGCGATGATTGTGATATCGCCCCTTCAGTAGTTCCCATGCTGAAGTGTAGTTGGAGTCCGTGAGCTGAAGATGTTTAATAAGATTTTCAGCTTCTCCACTGACACTATTTCTCAAATAATGCAATTTGTGAACATTACTCAATTGCTTATTTTCGTGAATCAGCGAGATAAACAAATCGTGAAAAGAAGGCCAGTTCACGTAATTGCCGGAAAAGGTAGGTATATTAATTCTTGGTAACTTGATCTCGGTGTTTTCTGACCGAGTCGCTGGTGCAAGGGGAAATGGTGTTGACGGAACGGGTGATGGAACTGGTGCTTTTGATGGTGGCTTTAATGCCTGCAGTTGATCACTCATTAATCCACAGGCTTGGCAGTAGGTTTCTTCTAATTCACTAAAGACATCGTCTTTGAAGTATTTAATGGTTTTATGCTCGCTGCTGTATAGCTTCAACAACATGCGATGGGTTTTTTCTATAATTTGCCACTGTGCATTTAATAGAAGTTTACGCTCAGTGATGTATCCTTCCTTTAATCTGTCTTTCGACGTTTTTTTATAATTTTTTATAAATCGTTCAAGCTCTGTCTGATTAATAGCTTGATCAGAAATTAATTCGTCGACAGTGGGAGTCAAATTACGGGTTTCCGAATCACCTTCCATTGCGATTTATGGAATTTCTTAGCTTACGGCACCGAGTGATGGAAATTTTTATTTTACTTTGTTTTGTAATTAAAGAACTGGGGCACTCGTGTGTTGTAGCAAGTTCACGGGAGTTGGGTGGTATTGTGGTAGGCAACGGTTCCGGGATCGATCAACAAAAAAATGTTTACTAACCTTAATTCCTTATTAAATCAGGTTCTGCTTAACTTGGTTGTGGTGCTCGATGTTCCTCGATGTTCCTCTGGTGATTCTGATGTTATGGTGATGAAGTTGATGTTGGTTGTAACTTCACGATTACTGCCACTTCACTATCACTTTCACTGTCAACTTTCAATGTTAATTTTCGGATCTTGATAAACGTATCGCAAGATACGGCTCGAAGGACCAAAAAATGTTTAAAAGCAAGTTAATTGGTAATTGGAATAAAAACAATCACTGATTAATGGTTTGGTACTAATTTATTGAATATTAAACGTCCCGTCGTTTTGTTACTAATTTATACAAATATTAAACGTCCCGTCGCGTCGTCACCGTTGTGGAATCTATTTTGGACTGGTGAACTTTCGTTCTTTCTTGGTGCTTGTTGGTGCTTGAGGCGGTGGTGAAAATGCTGATGCCAGTGCTGGGTGAGGTTTTTCACTTGTAGCTCTTTCGCAACTCCAATTGAACTTAAATTAGAGCAAGATATTGGTTTGCTCAATCACCACAAGTTTCGCCATCCCGGATGAGTTGGTTGATATTAATTAGGTTGTCCAAGACGATGAACTGGGTTTATACAACAACTCTTGAAAAAAATAGACACAGTTGAAAACAAATTTCTAAGAAAATGTCTTGGACTTACACATTCAACACCTAATCATGTTCTTCGGGCACTCGCTAATGAGATGCCATCCAAACTCAGAGCTGAGTTTATAACGGTGAAGGACTTGGTTAGAATCATAAAAATAGATCCTGGCTTCAAAAACCTGTTAGATCTTCTAAATCCTAAAACTGCCTTAGAAAAGGTCATGCACAAGTACTCTGAGTTGTTTGATATGCTTCTACTGGAGATGCCGCAAATGGTTGAAACCACAAATTTAACTGTGGATACCTCCTTCCTAAATAACCTAGGAAATAAAAATGAAACCCCTAGAGACTCAATCCAGAGAATCATGGCTGAAAGACGCAGTAAATTCCCTAGTGAAGCTACAATTATAGCTACGGATGCTTCAATAAATAACAATGAAACTGGGATTGCTTTCTCTGTATCAAATACAGGCATATATAAAACATTTAAATCCTTTTGGCGCCTTTCAACCTTAACTGCAGAACTTCTAGCCATTGACTTAGCCCTGAAATATTCGAAATCAATCAATACAAAGAATGTCATAGTCCTTACGGATAGCCTAAACGGATGCAAAGTCATAAAATCAAAGAAAAAGAATCATGTCGTAGCCAGCATTATTGAATCTGCAACCTTCTTTGAGACAGTAACGCTAATGTGGATTGCGTCGCATAGAGATATCACCGAAAATGAAAAAGCTGATATACTGGCGAATGAGGCTAGAGTAACTGGTGATCTTTTTGCTCATAGACTTGAAGCTGCTATGAAGATTTCATCCTAAACATAAAAAATAAAATCACAGCTGAAAAGGAAAGACTTTATCTTATAGCCTCTACTACTAAAGGAAGATTCTTTGCCTCTATCTTTCCCTCATGCCCGGGAAAACCTTGGTTTCAAGATTTAAACTTATCACCCAAGTTAATTAGAATGATAAATAGAATTCTAACAGGACATGCCTATGATGATGCACGCCTTGCCGTGTGGAAACTAAAACAAAATGGAATGTGTCATACTTGCAATGTGACAAGTGACATAAATCACATCATCCTAAAGTCTCAGAAATATCAAGCCATTAGGACCAAGCATCCTAAAATAGCTGGGGCAACCAGTCTGCTGGGGCTATTAACCCCTTTCAACATTGATACTATAATGGACTTGGCAAATTTTTTGTCAAAAGCAAGGATCTCTCTATAGTACCACTACTTCCCCCCTATTCCTTAATTAACCTTCAAAAACGTTTTTGTTCTTTTCCTAACATGTTCCTAACGTTGTTCGGTCCTTCCCTCTCCCCTTTACCCTTGTCCTACCCCTTCCAGCCCTGACCACTCTATGTTAAACTTTTGTCTTCCCTAAATTTTAACTACTGAATTTTTGAGGGTAAGCATTTACTTATCTTATATCATTGTATTGTCATTAATCTAAGTTTTAGTCTTAGCTTAAACTGACGGACGACTTTACTTGACTGATTGACGTGTTCCCTTTTTAAGGGTTCAAATAACATTGGAGAGAGAGTTGAATCCACATATATAACAAACATGAACTCTTGGTTGAGTATAGCTGAAAAGCTCGTACCAATAGGTGATCTGTTCAGATCACGCCAGATTCCCTTCTGGTGAAGAAAGAAAAGAAAAAAAAAAAAAGAATTTAGATTTTTTTGAAATTCCATATCAATTGTGGTCTTGTTTGTAAAATTCAATGTTGTTTGTAGATTTCTTTTGTTTGAAGTCGTATTATGAAAATTATTAGTCGTGAGAAATGTGGTTTTCAAGAATTTAGCTTTCTGTAATTCTGTGTATGTGTATGAATTTTAGACTATCAATGGTGCCTATTTAAGTGCAAGCATATTCCAAACGGTAATTCAGTTACTTTGAAGTCTTTTTCGGAATTACTTATTATTTCAGCTTGTGAAAAATGTCTCGAAGTGGTGGTAAAGTTGTGAAATTAAACAGCAAAAAAATATCGAAATCTAAAACAAATAAAGATATAGATATTTTACGTTGTTTAAATACTATTTCTTTTAAACCAACTTTAAAATTGAGTGATATGAAGATATTAAAAAAAATATAAAATTGTAACCGCAAGGAGGCAAAATACTCGCTACGGCGAAAAAGTATTACTGGAATTGGAAGACTACAGTTTTTTCTTACCATCGAACTTCAATGATTTGAAGGATTGTTTTTTGACAAGAATAACTGAAAGCAAAAATTTCTATATACATCGGAATGATAATGCTAATGGAAAATTGACATTTACGCAACTGGAGCACCCTTTTAAGGATATTTTGAACAATGATAGTGATACTGATGAAATAAGTAGTGAAAGTAGTGATAATGCATAATACAACTTGAAGAAAATTGTATTATAATTTACTTGTACAGTAAAAATTATATCAATGAAAATTATATTTTTTGCTTATTAGTATTCTTTTTATCAGAATTTCAGATTTTTGTTTTCATTATTGGTTTTGGTTCTTGGTTTTCATTTTTCTGTTGGATAGCTTTGGAATTTTCTTTTGGCTGCGGTTTCTTCGTTGTTTGTATGCTTTTGAGGTTTGCTATATACTTATCAGATTGGTATGAGAAGTATATAAACTATACCATACATATTTTGTACTTACAGTTTTGAATTAAACGCAGTAGTAATGAGTTCATTAATTAAAGTTAGTAGTGAAATGGTTGAAAACATGCGTACAATATTACGCACAGTAATCGAATGTCCTCGTGAATTAGAAAAGTGGCTACAATATTGCAAAGAAAATATTAAGTGAGTTAAAAATTTTGAAAGTTATTTGCATATAATACAAAAATTTTAAATGTTAGATTACTCTCCGATCAGCTTAAAAAATGTAAATTCATTGGAAGGAAGCGCTTTTTGGAGAATTGTGTTGGATTAATGAAAGTGTAGTGACCGCGTACACTTAATTACCAAGTTTACGCAAAGTCACACAACAGCCTCCCACACAATAAACACGATCAGTCGGAACACTCCATCGATCACCGAACTCAAAGTTCAGTGATCTAGCCGTTTTCCGTTCCGTCTCTATCGTGTCTAGCCTTTCAGCCAATTTCCGGCATCTTCACTTTTTATTCTCCGATCCTCGTGTTTGCACTACGGCGTCCATACAGCAAATTAAATCTAATAAAAAACCCGAAAGAAAATAACTATACTATAAAATAAATATAAATATTATTAATAGAAATAAAAGTGTAATAAAAATTGAAACAATCATTCTTTTTAATAATAAGAAAACATAAATATAACACGTGCTAATAAATCTCAAAAAATAAAAACAAGTGTTTGTTTTAATCAAATTAAGCAACAGAAAAAGGATTCAAACAACAGTTGAAAATTAGACTTCATAAAATAAAAGATAATGATCTAGTGAAGTGGAAGTTCTTGGAATCTGCATTCAAATCAAGAATTCAAACTGCTTTAGTGATTAATTTAAAATATAAAGATCTTAAAAAATTTCTGAATGATGTTAAACATTTATTTGTTATTAATATAAAAAAGATTTTGAAACATCACAATAATTTAAAAATTAATAGTACTTTTTGTGGAGAATTTGCCGTGAAACGAGGTGATGAAATGATCTACGAATATAAATATATTAATACAAACAATAACAAGGTTGAAAAAGACTCGAATTTAGAAACCTGGTTTCAGAAGAATATATGTGAATCTATTCTAAATAATCTTGAAGAATTTCAAGAAAAAGATAGTGGGTGGGCACTTGTCTCTATAGTAAATATTACTATTAATATAAATAAATATGAAGCCTTTAGAGGATCATCTTATATGGAATTACCCTTACAAATTAGAAGAAAGTTTGCCTGCATAAATGTAAAAAATTCTGGTGAAGCATGCTTTGCTTGGGCAGTGATATCAGCTCTTTACCCCACCAAAACTCATAGCAATCGTCAGGGGCGGATGGGCAACATCTTAGCGGCCCGGGAAATAATATTTGTCGGCCCTTTTTTTAATTTCCGGGTATGGCTAAAGTATACATTTACAGGGTGTTACGACGTTTTTCACTCAGAATTTGTAAATTTTTTAAATAATTATTAAAGCACCAGAAAAATACACCTCGATCTAGCAATACGCAGCCGTGGCTGATTAAATGAAAAAGCTAAATGAAGCTTTTGTCAAGATTTTTAGCGTTTTAAAGAGCTTTGTACTCCAGCATGCGCCAAATGTTACGGAGTTTGAAAACATCTATACCACAAAATAAACAAACCATAAAAGTTTGAGAGTGCAGTCGGAAGGAGTTATATGAAAAACTCCATTTTTTGCTGTATAGGCAAATAATATAGTAAATACAGAAAAAATGTACAAAAATCCTTCAAAAATTTGTTAAGAAAATGCAAAGTTCATTCCGATTCTTTATTTTCGGTAAGTAAATGTTTATGAAGATAGGTTGGTAGATCACTGAGACCAACGGTGCGCAACCCCCCCCCCCCCCCCGGCCTACCGACAGTTTCTCTCCGGCCCGCGAAAGTTTTTATCCAGCCTGCGAGAACTTTGGAAGAAATTATAACTAAATTTTAATTCTTTTATGTAAATTGTCTAGTTTAAATTGAAAATTAAACGCACTTAGCAGCACGTACATATGTTCATAATTTAGTACTAATATTGAACTGGCATCCATTGCGTCTTTTGACATTGGGCCTGATTGCTATTTGACATTTTCTTCACTCATTTCTCCTGAAACTGACAAAAATTTGGTTCTCTTTTGGAATCTTAAAAGTCCTTGCCATTTCCACTATCGTCGGTCTTCCTCCTTCGTGCCCTCGTTTTGCTCACGCGATTATGTCGCTCTAAACCTCTTCGTAGTCAATTTAATTCTCAAGCTCACTTCCACGGCGCGTGATATTAGAAACAGACGCGGACGGAGCACCATGTGACGAGTGTCTTTTGTAGAAGCGCTGGTATATCTGTAGCGGGGCGTAGGGCGGGGCGATCGCCCGTATAAAAACAGACGAGCATGAACAATACAGTGAACGAACGAGCTTATTTTTAATTTCTTCCTTAATTTCTTAATTCTAAATAATACCAGTAAGGCCGCAGCTGCAACGATACGTTTCCTTTCACTTGGCCATTTTGTCATGACTTCGAATCTCAAGACGCACACAGGCCGATAAACACTGTTGTAAAAAGCCTGGGCGGTGCGTGGCTATCCAAACTATACAGAAACGTTTTTGAGTTTAGGACCCAGTGATGGATAGTGTAATTTACCACATTAATTATCTGTCACTTCAAATGCAGATTAAAAAATTACAGGTCATAACAAGATGCCAATTAACTATTACGGCCCGCGGAAAAAACTTAAAGTTTATTTTTGCCCATGTTATAAAAGGATTGCCCACCCTTGACTTAGACGTACTTTCAGCCACCGGCCCTGCGGGCCTCTGAACAGCCGGCCCACCGGGAAATTTCCCGGTTCGTCGTATGGCCCATCCGCCCCTGGCAATCGTATATCAAATTATCCTCATTATTCATTGAAATTAAACTTGAAAGGTATTTCATTTCCAATGACAATTTCACAAATTAATCGTTTTGAGAAACTAAACGAGATATCACTTAATGTCTTTAGTTTAAATAAAAAATATGGAAATTTTTTTACCGTGCCACTTCGTTTAACTAAATTAAAACGGAGATCACATGTAAATCTACTAATGATTTAAGAATTTTATTATGATGAAGCTAATAAAAATAATAATTCCAATATGTTTAATGATAATGAAGATATTGTTATGAAATACCATTTTGTTTGGATAAAAAATTTATCTCGTTTAGTTTTTAGTCAAATTTCAAAACATAAGTGTTCTAAACATATATGTGAAAGATGTTTGCATTATTTTGATACAAAAGACAAATTACGAAGTCATATAAAGGAATGTAAACAGTTAAATGATTGTAAAATAGTTTTACCAAATAATGAAAATAAGTGGTTAAGTTTTAAAAATTATAATTTTAAAGAAGTAGTACCTTTTCTTATATATGCAGATATTGAATGTCTATTGAAGCCTATTGAAGAAGATAGTTCAAAACATCAAAATACAACTGAATTTCAAGAACATATAGCGCATAGTGTAGGATATTATTTCAAATGTTCATATGATAATAATCTAAATTATTTTCGTAGTTTTAGAGGTTTAGATTGTCAACTTTGGTTTGTGAATGAATTGAAAGTAATTGCACAAAATCTAGAAGATATATGTACATATATAAAAATATTGTGCCAATAAAATTGAGAAATATTGAAAAAAGTAGAATAAGTAAAGTCACTCATTGTCATATTTGTGAACATCCATTTCGTAAAACTGATAAACGTGTGAAAGATCATTGCCATTTTACAGGATGTTTTCGAGGGTTAGCTCATGAAAGTTGTAACATTAATTATAGAAAATCAAAAGTTGTCCCCATAGTCTTTCACAATTTAACAGGTTATAATTCACACTTTGTTATAAAGGAGTTAGCTGAAGCTTTTGAGGGTAACATTACTCTGCTTCCAATAAATAAAGAACGCTATATTTCATTTACGAAATATATTGCTAATAGCACAGAGTACTTAACATACAGAGGGAACAACAGGAACAATGGGTTACGACGTCCAAAATGGGTCACAAGTCGTAACCCATCCGAGCTTTTTGTTTTCTTTGAGAGCGAAACTCATCATGACTCTCTCTTCAAGTTTTTCCCTACTAAGCAGGATGTGTGTGCGCAATAACTTTTTGGTGTGGTAGTATAGTAATGAAGTGAAATGAATCTTCGGAAAGGAAAAGAATATTTTTCTACCTGCGATTGTGATAATAAAATGAAATGGGTCTTTATTGTTTTTAACTAACTTTTTTTTCGTAAACGAACGATTAGGCTGGCGCACTAAAAATATAAAAAACAATTAAAATATTAAAATTGCTAATAAGATTTTTTGGGAGTTTAGATGATATAAAAAATTAAGAATTGTAAAATGATTGGAAAATTTTTAATTTTTAAAGATTAATGTGTATTTAAATTATTAACTTTACGAAAAAAAGTTATATTACATTTCTAGTTCTAAATCCGTCCAAAAATATTACAAAATTGTTACAATTTTAATTTTCGTTTTGTTATAAAATAACTGTTTATAATAATATATCCCTTATGGTACCAGGGTATACCTTGGCAACTCAACGTTTCCTAACACAATTATAAAAATACTATCCTAATATAGAAAATTTATCCTGTGACGCGATGACGCGGTCGAAAGTTCCTTTGCTGCCTGCTCTAATAGTGGAACCAGGTGGTTTATTTATTAAATTTACACGTTATATCAAAAACAAATATGTTTCCACTTTGTTTGAAACTCCTAATTTTTCAATTTTTTTGGGAGTTACTTGGAATATTTGACATTTTTGTTAGTTGCATCGTATTCATGCATTTTAAACACACTTTTCTTTGAACTGGCCTGATGTTTTGAACACAACTTGGGAGCCGTGACTAGGGCTTCTGAAACGGGATCCCGGGATCCCGTTTTCCCGGGATCCCGGACGTAAAATTGATCCCGCTATCCCGCAACATTTCCCGGGAATACCCGGGAAGCGGTCTTTTTCTTTAATTTATTCACCAATTCACTGCCCTGCAAATGAATCCGCCGAATAGATAATTTCGAACCGAGGAAGTTTGCGTGGCTTGCTCAGTTTCTAAGAATTCATTTCAGGCATATAGATACTGTTGCTCATTTGTCTGATTGAAACTCAAGATATCCTCGGTAACTACACTCCATCAGAAATTCGATGCCACTATCGTAAAAGTCACTAAAGCCAAGAATAAAGAAGATATTATATGTATACGATGACAATTACTGTAAAGAAATGAATATATGTATATGAAGCAACAGGGAAGCGCACCAATAAATTATAAAAACTATATGTCGTGTTAATGACAATTCCACCGAATTCGATTGAATCAGGAAGAGCCTTTATTTCGGCAGATCTTTTTAAAACAAAAATCAGATCATCTTTAAGTAATAGCGCCATAGAGAGCTTATGCTTTCTGAAAAACTATTATAAAAATCAGTGCTTAAATTAAAATAAAAAGTTCATTTTAGTCTTTATAATTTGTTTATATTTTTAATTACACTTACTCTTACGGATTCCGGGAAATCCCGGGATCCCGGGAAGAGAATAATTTGTATCCCGGAATCCCGGGATACGATTTTTACGGGAAATCAGAAGCCCTAGCCGTGACACCACTTGCTGTCAAAATTTGGGGGACTCGTTCCCAAAGTGCTTACTGGAACAAAAATACATCTAGTCCAATCTATCGAACTTTACAAAATTTTCCAAGATCCAACATTAAAAAACAAATATCTCTTAAATGGTAGGTTTTATCGCAAAAATAATTACAATAACAACTGTAGATCATGCAATTTTTTCACAAACGATAGTATATACTCCTTCGAATTTATATTTTGCGAGTTTATATTTTGCATAGTATATAACACCACCGTAGGCGCATTTTAAAACGTAGGCACAACCCACGATTTGTTGTGATCAAACAAGCACAACTATATTTGCATATACGGCAAGAACAAAGAGGATAAGAGGGAAATATGGAGGGCATACAGTACACCAAGCTATTTATTAATCGTTATTAGCAATGTTTCTGTCTTTTCTGGTATAGCACTTTTGCATAGGTTTTGATTTAATGGAATTTCTTGCGACCGTTCACTAAACCCCTTCCCAAAAATTTTGATATGAGCTTTACCCAAATCAAAAAGAAGTTGTCAAGGCGAATGTAAGACCCCGGATTAGTACTGTTTATGTAATTTTTACTATTTAAAAGGGACTCATTTTTAAGTCCAAGCCATTCTCCTTGTTTTAATAAATATTCTTGTAATTATTACAATGTGCAACCTTTGTTTTGAATATATATTAGTTTATAGAAGCCTCATCTGAGAAATTATTTTTTAACACTATTTCTACCACGATTTTGTGTGTACCTATTTTGACCAAACGGTGTCTTTTCAATCTTTGTAACAAGAAAAAACAGTAATCATAAAAACAGCACTGTAATGAAACTTTTTCCTTATTTAATATCACAGTTTTTACAAATCAATGGTTTCTCTACTAAGCATTTTCCACACGCATACTTTGAAAAGTGTTTTTCGACACCTCTTGGTAGAAATAGTGCTTAAACAACGGTATCAAGTGCCTCTTCTAAATACCAGTACTTTCATTAAAATTTTCATTATCGACTTACAAAGAAAGTAAGTCCTTGACAAGAACACCCCCTACGTTTGTTTAACATTGATTATAGTTCACAGCATCTAACAAAGTAAAATCTTCATCTTCATTGCATGTCATTCGGCTGGAAAATTTTAAATGACATTATCTGCGATAAGGATTTAAACGTCCGGACCACTGTCCTTATAGGTCTGGTCTATAATGGACTCCGACCGGCTTGTCCTTTTCAACTTAGTGTTGGAGAAAATAATCCAGGGGTGACATTAAAGGGCAGAATCCTCCACAAATACTGATGGCTTATGACACTGACATCATCGGAAGACCATCAAGAACAGTACAAGTAGCTTTCACCCAGATTGAACCGGCGGCACGAAAGCTGGGACTGCAAATCAACGAAAGCTAAACAAAGTACATATATGGTGGCCTCGTCTGCAAGAACACCTAACATTGGTCCCACAATCAAGGTAGAGGAATACGATTTTGAAGTGGTAAAAGTATTTACCTACCTTGAGTCAATAGTAGCAGCCCACTATAGCATGGTACTAGAAATACGCGCACGGCTTCTAAAAGCCAACAAAACCTACTGCAGTGTGTCAAGACACTTCAAATCCAAGCACTCTAACCTCTTAACCTTGTTCGACAGTAACTTCCTTCGGAAAATTGTTGTGAAGAAGATACAACCCCAAATTGTACTAAATATATAAAGAACCTGCCACAACCATAGATATGTCACGCCTACATTAGATAGGACATGTAATGGGAATGCCTGCAGAAGTGCCCCAAACTTCCTGTTCCTCCAAAGGCCAGTGCGATTAGGGTTACAAGACCTAGGAAGAGATATAAAGGTGACAAAAAAATGAACTTACAATTGGGTTACCAACCAGAACACAAAGATACAGGACCAAGATCATTGAACGAAAGTTCTTGAGGAGGCCTAGGCTCACAGACGGCTGTAGTGCCAATGATGATGGAGATAAAGGACAATCCCGAAAATTTTACAACGACGAGATCTACGAGCGTTATAGCGACATAGATGTTGTGGAGAAATCAAAGCGCGGTAGGTCCCGGTGGACAGGGTATCTAGCTCTTATGAGTGAAGATGGACAGGATCGGAAAGTTCTCTACGGTAACATCTATGAGGGCGATAGCGAGGGAAACCCAACGTTCGCTGGAAGGATGGCTGGATAGAATCGGGATTGGTGGCGAGAATAGTTACGAGAGGGCGGGACGGTAAAGCGATTGTAGAGCCGTTAAATAAGAAGAAGTCATTAATGGATGGATGCATACATCGCATAAACCGTATTCACTTAACGACCTCGTATTAACCACATATGAACGACCATCTACCAGAGAAAGTCATAAGCTTCAACCAATTCAATTTACAGGACCATATCAAATCAAAAATGTTTTGGTAACGACCTGCTGCTGATGAGCTTGCAGACAGGGAAACGAAGTGGCAAGCACACCCCACTTAACCCGGATGGGAATGCCCTTGCCTCCTACAAACAACCTGTGAGGAAAATCAGCTTGGCTCGAGCTGGGTTGAGTTGGATCACAGCAACGGTGTGCCGCACTCTTCATGCAATGTGGCCAACTTTGGACGCAAAGCGTTCAACATCTCTTGTTCAGCAGTGGCGGTTTCAGAGGGGGGTAATTGGGTAATTACCCCCGCCCCCCCCCCCCCCCCCCCTAAGATTTGCGATCCCTTATTTATTTTTATTCTTAAAAATTACCAATATTACAAACAAACAAGTTAAGTCTAAGTGTATGGTGAATCTAGTCGGCGATCTATGACTGCGAATTTTTTCCCCTGGAGAGTCGTGGAAGGGACCGATACCCATGACTTAAGCTAATATGGCACGCTATGTAAAGAAACCGAAGTTAACTGCTCAAGCGCCGAAAGAGAAGTGATGAAATTCTTCCTTTGCACGGGTTCCTTTTTCTAAATATACGCGACATACGTTGATACTATTAGTCTCTTTGATATTAGGTGTGTTTTTTAAACCTGTTCTGTCCTGGAACATTAAAAAAAACGCAAGGAACATTTTAATTTTCATTTGCATAAATTACGGCTGTGGACTTTTTAATTTCTTTTACTATTTTATAAAAATCTCTATCAATTTTTTGCGTTTTTTATTCAGTAAACAAAGAATTTATTTTATTTGTCAACTGCCAATTTAAAAAACGTATAAGGGAAAAGGGAAATTTCATTTAAATTTAATTTCTCTTTGGCCTGGATACGGTTCTCAGTAATTGTCGGGGACAAGAATTTGTATGGAAGCTGTTCCAGGAAAGAACAGAACAGATTAAAAAACGCAGCAATTGTTAATCGTTACATCGTGTTACATTAAGAGAGCGCGAATCGCATAGACCAAGAGCCAGCGACATATTTTGGGTTGTCATTTCATTAGTCATGAAAATTTCCACACTGAATCTTATACACCTGCTGAACAATAAAAGCTAGTTCTGGCAACCCCCAGTGGCCGGAATGTAGTACCCTAAAATTACAAAGGGGGTAGGAAATAAAGTTCAATTTTGATATAGTATTAGTCATGAATTTTCAGGAGATTATTTTTGATGGTATTCTCTATTTATAAAAATTATTGCCCGAACATTTCCCCGTCACCAAAGTGCCGCCAGAACGCTGTAAATATTCATTTAACAAAACGATATTTTTGTTATTTCATTATAGTTCAGTCGACAGAGTCAGACTAAATGTTAACTCACGAAACTTTTTCTAAAAATATAGTTTTTCGTGAGTAGAATATGTTAAAAAAAGTTTCGGAAAATCGGTTGTACGCTACTCCTAAAAACAACCCCCAAAAAACAGAAAATTTCGTTTTTGGCTAATATCTCTTAAAGTGAAAGTCCTATCCTAAAATATTGTTTACAAAGTTTGTAGATCATGCGATTATCTACAAAAATGATATCATAAATTTTCCCGTACGAATCGCTGTTCATGAGATATCGCCTTTTTAAAGATTTAAAATACTCATCCCCTAATTCTAAACTTGTATATGTAGGTCATCAGACCTTCAATAAATCCTTTGTTGCACTACATGCCTGAAGGCCCCCATACACGGTCAAATTGGATGTACATCGAAGAGCGGATGTACAACCAAAACTATCGATTGTGGGCCGGTCGGCCGATAAAAATACGTTGGGCTTATGGGTTTGATAAAAATCTGGTTGTACATCCAATTTGACCGTGTATGGGGGCCTTAATATTTTCAGGGCTGATTCCAGGATGGTTTTGAAGAGACAAATTGTTCTAGAGAGGGGGCTATCCCCACTATCCACTACGATACAGGGTGTTTACCAAAGAAAAAATGTATTTTTTTTTAATATATGTAGGTTCAAAATATGACCAAACTGCTAAAATATTGGAATTTTTCTGGAAAAACGAAGAATATTTGGATTTAGATCCCACTTTTTAATTCCATATCGTGTAAACGGAGTCACTCAAGTTCCTGTTCTAATTATCATATAAAATAATCCACATTTACCTAAAAGATGAACCTAATTACATTGCTCTACGATAATTCGTATAGGAGTTATTCAACTTTAAGTAAACATTAAAAAAAAAAACATTTTTTTCTTTCGTAAACACCCTGTATCGTAGTGGATGATGGATGGATGATGGAGTAAGGATGAATAGAATTTTATTTTATAATTATATAAATTCCTTTTTATACAAATTATATTTTTTGATGTCGATTGTTTTGTATTTATGGAATAAAAAAAATATTTCAGTTTTTTCTTTTTTTTAATTACCCCCCTAAGCTAGTTGGCTGGAAACGCCCTTGTTGTTCAGTTGAACCAAAAATGAGGTAAGCCATATAGTAAAGGTGCTGACCGGTCTCTGTACCTTTGCCCCGCACGCCGAAAGATTAGAACTTCCCCACAACGACTTATGAAGAAGTCGTGGTAATGAATAAGAAGAAGAAACTGTCTCCCATATTCTCTGTACATGTCCCTCCCTCGGAAGAAAAAGAGGACCTTCCTTGGCTCACCCTTCCTTAATGGATTAAGCGAGCTGCAAAATATTGGTGCTCCTAACCTCTGTCGCTTTATCAAAAGCTCAAAATGGCTTAAAATGGCCTGAACTTTGTTCCAACACTACATAGGGTGGCATCACAATGTGCCCAATGTCGGGCTTAAGTGGGCAGCCATTTTAACCTGACCTAACGACCACTTCAGTGCCGGGATGGCGAGCGCTGTCTCCAAACAAGAAGACTACTTACTTTGTATGAATCAGCGCTGGTTGGTCAGCTTATGGGATTCATCAAATAATAAAACTGGTATCGCAATTTTTGCAATTAGGTTTGATAGTAAGTTAGTTAGTCATCTTTAGCCCTGGTTTTAAAAATCCGCACCAATTGTAGGTCTTTGACGGTTAAAAATGTATGCTACAATAGTTTCCTTCCATTTCTTGTGAACATTTAATGAAGTTTAATTTTTATAAAAATTATATATCTCAAAAATCAATAGTTTTCGAGCTAATCATGAAAAACTAAATTTTATCCCTTTTAACCCCCCTAAAAAACCACACCAGGTGAAATTTACATTACATAGCCTGTCGTACATCATAACAAAGATGCCCACAACAATTCTTCTTTATCAGTTATAAATAAAACAAACTAAGTACTCTCACATTTTACAATAATAACAATAAAAAGCCAATATCCCCGAGAATATTCCTTAGTTAAACCAGAAAGGTAGATTTTTTATGCTATCCACCAAAATTTTATTTTGTTCATGGGCAGAAAACTTTGTTTTTTTCTTCGTACGTGCATAAATGAAAAAAAAAACACTCATAGCAGATGTTTGGGACTAGAAAAAACCTCCCCCCCTTTCGAATTTCCCTTACCGCACCGGAATGCTCCTATCAACTTTCTCCGTAATAATATGCTGGCACATTATTTATATGTATGTGTGTAAGGTAAGACCCTCTGCCCGGCGCTTGCTGCTGCGCCAACGAAGTCGTGAGAAAAAGTTAAATTGGACAGAATTTTCTCTCTTCAAATTTGATATTGTCTCTTACAAAAAGCTTGCAAAAGCTTTACTTCAAAATAATTTGATAACGCATTTTGTTCTTCGTTGTTCCCTCTGTATATTAAGTACTCTGTGCTAATAGTGATATTAAATTTCGATTCATTGACTCCTTTAGGTTTATGGCAAGTTCTTTAGAGGAACTAGCATCAATTTTACCCCCCAAGAAAATGTTCTTCTTCTTCTTTGATCCGTTAGCTGGCGGTCCGAGCGGGACGTCCCCGTAACGGTTACGCTGCTGTCGGTGCCGCTGGGTCCCGAACTCTATTCACGATTCGCTTCCATTATTCTCGGTTTTTGGCGGTGTCTCGAGCCTCGGTAACTGATAATCGTTGATTCTTTAAGTCACCCTCGATATTCTTCAACCATAGCAATGGAATTGTTAAAATGCAAGAAAATGTTACTGACAAAAAGTGAATGGAGTCATTTAACTTCATCCGAATTTCAGTTGTTAACCCGCAAGGGGGTATTTCCATACGATTATGTTGAAAGCTGGGAAAAGTTGGAAGAAACTTCCTTACCCCCAAAGACAGGTTTTTACAACAAGTTAAATGACACGAATATTTCAGAAGAGGATTATACCCATGCAAAACTAATTTGGGAAACCTTTAATATTCAAACTTTAGGAGAGTACTCTGATCTGTATCTGAAAACAGATATTTTATTGTTAGCAGATATATTCGAAAATTTTAGAAAGAAATGTTTGAAAATTTATAAGTTAGATCCAGCTCACTATTATACCACACCAGGGTTCGCATGGGATTCAATGTTGAAATATACAAAAGTGAAACTAGAATTAATAACAGATAGCGATATTTTAATGTTTATAGAACGTGGTATACGTGGTGGGGTAAGTCAATGTTCTAATAGATATTCGAAGGCTAACAATAAATATATGAAAAACTATGATCAAAATGATGAAATAAAATATCTTATGTATTTTGATATTAATAATTTGTACGGATGGGCAATGTCTCAATTTCTACCAACTGATGGGTTTCAATGGGTTAATGTGAATAGTATTAACATACATGAAATTCCAGATGATTCGCCAATCGGGTACATATTAGAAGTTGATATAGAATATCCTACATACTTACATGACATTCATAAAGATTTACCTTTTTGTCCAAATCAAGAACTACCTCCTAATGCAAAGCAAAAGAAACTTCTAACAACCCTTTTTGATAGAAAAAAATATATAATAGATTACAGGAATCTTAAGCAATGTCTTTCTGCAGGGCTCAAGTTAAAAAAAAATCACAGGGCTTTGAAATTTAATCAATCTCCCTGGCTAAAACCGTTCATTGATTTAAATACGGAATTACGAAAAAATGCTAAGAATGAATTCGAAAAACATCACTATAAATTAAAAAATAACGCTATATTCGGTAAGGCAATGGAAAACGTACGCAAACATTTCAATGTAAAATTAGTGTCGAAATGGTTGGGGCGATATGGAGCTAAAGTTTTAATAGCTGCTCCTAATTTCCATAGTCGTACAATTTTCGATAATAATTTAGTTGCGATTGAATTGACTAAAACTGAATTTTTTTTAAATAAACCGATTTATATAGGTATGTGCATTTTAGATATATCAAAAACCCTTTTATATGACTTCCATTATAATTTTATGTGTAAAAGGTTACATTATTCAAATGTTAAAGCTTTATATACTGATACACATTCCCTAATATATGAATTAAAGTGTAATAATATTTATAATATAATTAGAGATAATATTCATAAATTTGATACTTCCGATTACTTATATAATAATATGTTTAATATACCATTACTGAATAAAAAATAAATCGGTCTTATGAAGGATGAATTGAATGGAAAGATATTTACATAATTTGTAGGCTTAAGATCAAAAATGTATAGTATTAGAGTTGAGGGAAAGGATTTAATTAAGAAAGCAAAAGGTGTAAAAAGTAACGTAATTGAAAAAACAATTCAGTTTGAAGATTATTTAGAATGTTTAAGAAATTTTGATCAAATAAGCAGAATTCAAAATACTATACAATCGAAAAGACATAAAGTGTACAGTATAAGACAAAACAAAATTGCCTAATCTGCTTATGATGATAAGCGATATATTATAAAAAATTCCACAGATACCTTACCATGGGGGCGTTATAATAGAATACATGAATAGCTGTTAATTATATCCATATATAATAGAGAAAATATACTTTTCAATTATCTAGTCAAAGCGTTTTATTAAAGAAAATACCTCATAATTCAATTTTATGTAATTTCTTGAATTAAAAAAATTATATCAAATTTCACAAACTGGATACTCTACTACACTTCTTACATAATTTCTGGTCAAGTCCTGAGGGTTTGATAAAAACAGAGAATAATTTTGCCTTGTCATTAACAAGAAACTGATAAGAAAATTAGTATAACGTGAACTTGAAATTGTAATGGAGAAATCTTTTAGAGAATGTCGTTGAACTGAGAATGGGTGAAGATATGAAATATGTTGAGGTAGATTGCGAATTGCACATTTTAAAGAATGTCGTTGAACTTTATATAAATGCTGATATGAATTAGGTTTATGCTTTTTTAATAAGATAACATTTAAAAAGTTACTGTATAGCAGAATTCAAAATTTTATATTTTTGCTCCTACATTTCAAATTTTACCCATTCAGCTATACAGCCACTTTAGGATTGATCCTTTTATTTATTTTATATATATATTACAATTTTTGTAGGAAGATTAAAAATAAAAGAAGCTAGCGATAATGTTAAGAAATTATTAATGAGCAATGAGATATAAGTACGAAGTCATTTAAAACGATATTTTGCAATGAAATTTGAAAAAAATGTTCCGTTACCTGTCACTTTTCGGCCTGTCTTTAGCGCTAATCTGAATGAAAAACTATTTATATTAGTGATAGGAAGCGTTGAAACAAATAGTGAAAAGTGAAAAGTTGTAGTTTAACTCTTAAGGAAAAATGCAGTCGTGTTCGGTGCAGTGTCAAATCGATATATTTTCCAAAAAACAACTCTGAAGTTTGTCCCTAGGTTTTGACGTCAAAGTTGTAACCCGCATGGTAAGTCGAAGTACTCAGAATTGTCTCATTTTATAATAAAATTTTTTAAACGCACTTATTGTTCAAACACTAACGAACATGTGCATACATTTTGTGACAAAAATAAGTTGAAATTGGTTGATTTTGGGCAAAACTGGCTAACGTGAACGTAGGTTACATTTAAATGTCAAAGTTGTAACTGCAATTAATTTGCTCATATTACATAAAATTCATCCCCGTAAAATTTCTTATGACCTATTGTAACTAGTTAAATCATATGTAACGTTTCCTTCGCTTAAATTGTTTCATGAATCTTAAAAAAAAGTAATTTAAGCGAATGTCAAAATTGTAACCATCCGAATTTGAAATGTCAAAATTGTAACCATGTCATGTCATGTTTTCATAAAAAAAATATGCGCATTGAATTTTTTAATGTTCTACATCAGAAAACATTTATTTATGAAGTAAGAAACACAAAAAATATCATGGCACGGTTGTGCTATCTATTTGAAATTTCATTTTTCCAATTAGCTCAAGTTAAAGGTTCTGGAGAATCGCCCATATATATATATATATATATATATATATATATATATATATATATATATATATATATATATATATATATATATGGGCAATTCTCCAGAACCTTTAACCAGAGCTAATTGGAAAAATGAAATTTCAAATTGATAGCACAACCGTGCCATGATATTTTTTGTGTTTCTTATTTCATAAATAAATGTTTTCTGATGTAGAACATTAAAAAATTCAATGCGCATATTTTTTTTATGACATGGTTATATTGACATGGTTACAATTTTGACATCAAATTTGACATGGTTACAATTTTGACATTCGCTAAAATTACTTTTTTTTAAGATTCATGAAACAACTTAAGCGAAGAAAACGTTACATATGATTTAACTAGTTACAATAGGTCATAAGAAATTTTACGGGGATGAATTTAATGTAATATGAGCAAATTAATTGCGGTTACAACTTTGACATTTAAATGTAACCTACGTTCACGTTAGCCAGTTTTGCCCAAAAATCAACCAATTTCAACTTATTGTTGTGACAAAATGTACGCACATGTTCGTTAGTGTCTGAACAATAAGTGCGTTTAAAAAATTTTATGATAAAATGAGACAATTCGGAGTACTTCGACTTACCATGCGGGTTACAACTTTGACGTCAAAACCTAGGGACAAACTTCAGAGTTGTTTTTTGAAAAATATAGGGATTTGACACTGCACCGAACACAACTGCATTTTTCCTTAAGAGTTAAACTACAATTTTTCACTTTTCACTATTTGTGTCAACGCTTCCTATCACAAATATGTATAAATAGTTTTTCATTCAGATTAGCGCTAAAGACAGGCCGAAAAGTGACAGGTAACGGAACATTTTTTCAAATTTCATTGCAAAATATCGTTTTAAATGACTTCGTACTTATACCTCATTGCTCATTAATAATTTCTTAACATTATCGATAGCTTCTTTTATTTTTAATCTTCCTACAAAAATTGTAATTCATAAAAATTTTGAAGCGACCAGCAGGTTATATATACATATATATATATCTATATCTATAAAAATCTCGTGTCACAGTGTTTGTTACCGTACTCCTCCGAAACGGGTTGACCAATTTGCATGAAATTTTTTGTGTATATTTGGTAGGTCTGAGAATAGGTCGTACGCTATTTTTTATACCTTTAACCAAAAAAACAGCTGAAAAATCCAAAAAAATGGTAATTTTAGGAATTTTCACTTCATTGTAGTTTCAATAGCTTCATGGCCTACCTATTGTTCGACAAATGAAAAATTGTCATTAAATTAAATCATTACATTTAATGAAAATTTCAAATTTACGCAGCTGTCAAACAATAGGTAGGCCATGACGATATTGAAACTAAAATGATCCATGGCGGCCGTCTCAAGAGGGCGGTGTACCACTTTCTTCACAACCACCTCGACATGGGTATCAAATGAAAGGGTATGATAAGTAGAATACAATAAGCAATATAGTATACAAAATATATCTTTAGATCCATGGCGGCCGTCTCAAGAGGCCGGATTACCACTTTCTTCACAACCACCTCAACATGGGTATCAAATGAAAGGGTATGTTAAGTACAATACAATAAGCAATGTAGTATACAAAATATATCTTTAGATCCATGGCGGCCGTATCAAGAGGGCGGGGTACCACTTTCTTCACAACCACCTCGACATGGG
The DNA here is from genome assembly GCA_949987705.1 of Thereva unica. Taxonomy (NCBI): domain Eukaryota; kingdom Metazoa; phylum Arthropoda; class Insecta; order Diptera; family Therevidae; genus Thereva; species Thereva unica. Next base: position 150,141,107 of record OX465281.1, on the reverse strand, counting down.
TATCAAATGAAAGGGTATGATAAGTAGAATACAATAAGCAATGTAGTATACAAAATATATCTTTAGATCCATGGCGGCCGTCTCAAGAGGGCGGGGTACCACTTTCTTCACAACCACCTCAACATGGGTATCAAATGAAAGGGTATGATAAGTAGAATACAATAAGCAATGTAGTATACAAAATATATCTTTAGATCCATGGCGGCCGTCTCAAGAGGGCGGGGTACCACTTTCTTCACAACCACCTCGACATGGGTATCAAATGAAAGGGTATGATAAGTAGAATACAATAAGCAATGTAGTATACAAAATATATCTTTAGATCCATGGCGGCCGTCTCAAGAGGGCGGGGTACCACTTTCTTCACAACCACCTCAACATGGGTATCAAATGAAAGGGTATGATAAGTAGAATACAATAAGCAATGTAGTATACAAAATATATCTTTAGATCCATGGCGGCCGTCTCAAGAGGGCGGGGTTCCACTTTCTTCACAACCACCTCGACATGGGTATCAAATGAAAGGGTATGATAAGTAGAATACAATAAGCAATGTAGTATACAAAATATATCTTTAGATCCATGGCGACCGTCTCAAGAGGCCGGATTACCTCTTTCTTCACAACCACCTCAACATGGGTATCAAATGAAAGGGTATGTTAAGTAGAATATAATAAGCAATGTAGTATACAAAATATATCTTTAGATCCATGGCGGCCGTCTCAAGAGGGCGGGGTACCACTTTCTTCACAACCACCTCGACATGGGTATCAAATGAAAGGGTATGATAAGTAGAATACAATAAGCAATGTAGTATACAAAATATATCTTTAGATCCATGGCGGCCGTCTCAAGAGGCCGAATTACCACTTTCTTCACAACCACCTCGACATGGGTATCAAATGAAAGGGTATGATAAGTAGAATACAATAAGCAATATAGTATACAAAATATATCTTTAGATCCATGGCGGCCGTCTAAAGAGGCCGGATTACCACTTTCTTCACAATCCCCTCAACATGGGTATCAAATGAAAGGGTATGATAAGTAGAATACAATAAGCAATGTAGTAGACTCAATATACCGATTCATAGCGGCCGACGCAAGACCCATGTTCTTTGAGGCATTTCATCTGTGTAAAATTCATATCTCGAAAAATATTAAGTCAATGGATGGTTTTTATTGTTTACTATTGACTTATGGGTGCAGCGTAGGCGCACCGGGTCCCAGCTAGTATATATATATATATATATATATATATATATATATGTGTGTATATATATATATATATATATATGTATATATATATATATATATATATATATATATATATATATATATATATATACCTATATATATATATATGGGTGATTGTCATGAAATGGGGGTAGTGGCTGGCTGGCCGTTGTTCTCTAGCTACAACGCCTCAAACAAATTTTTTCTGGGGTGAAAATCTCCATCCAGTAATAAAACATTCTCTCCTTCATCGCCTCCCGCGGCAAGCACTCTTGAACAAAATGGCGGCCCTTCGACCACCGAAAATGTCGCCTCCGTAACCTGTCCATTTTCCGCTTTTACGTCACGGGACTACGTTTACGGAAAAACAGTGCATTATTGCCGCGCGCCTAGGGTCTCAAACGATAGCAGCAGTATTCCGAAACTGATCACCGGTATGTATTACGCGGGCGGATACCTGCTTAGTTAGATGTCAGTGTTTACATTCTGACTGTTGTTTGTTGCAAATTTCAAAAAAAACTATAAAAATAGCGCACACGCAACGACAAATTGGTTGTCAAGTGGCACTAAGTAGTGAAACCGAATCGTCACAAGTTTCTTTATGAATGTTTATCCTCGCCGGACGTTTAGACTGTGAACAATTTATAAACAAGAGAGCAACCCTCAAGAAAATTATCGAAGAAAAAAAAACTGTCGCCTCCGTAATGTGTGTTTTCGTTGTGATATGTGTTGCAAATCTCTTTTAACTCGGTTCGGTATATTTGTTTGCATTTGTAGAGCAAGCAAATTTTCGGAAAAATTGTTTGCTCTCATTGATCATGAAAGCGACGGATTTTTCGATGAAATGTCGCTACCGTAATTGTCGCCTCCGAAGCCATATAATTTCGGCTTTTCGATATAAACTTCTCACTGTCTATACCTCGTGTGTATTTATGTGGAAATATACAGAAAGTACTTCAAAATAATGTTGAAAACACATGAGAAAATTTTTTTTCAGCACTTTTTTTTTGTTCACAAATTTTTGTTCAAATCTCAAAAACTCCCATTTCATGACAATCACCCATATATATATATTAGGGTGGCCCTCTCTTATTATTATTATTTATTTGCCAAACAAGGCACTTAACAAAAACAGTTACAGATAAAAAAATACATATTAACATTAATAAGGAACATTTCAGTATTTAATATTTAAATATTAAACTAAGATCTAGGTCTATAATATCAGTTAGAAGGGGACAATAGGGAAATTAGTTTTCTTTTATAGGAACTTTTGTTAATTGAGGGAGAGAAACAGGACGCGTAGGAATTGAAGGTAATGCAGCACCTGTTAACAGGCTCGTTTCTAGCATATTCAGTGCGATGCGGGTACTCTTTAAGCAGTTTGGAATGTCTTGTTTGTCGAGTATCGTTAAATTTGATTGTGTCCGACAGGAACTGCACCTTGAGGTTATTGTTCAGGACATCCAGGGTAAAACAAGATATAAGCAATTTCCGTCTAAGGGATAGAGGCAAGAGATCAAGGATTTTGAGCCTGTCCTTATAGTGAGGAAGGTTTTGAAAATCCGCAGGATTATAGAGGTTCCTAAGCGCGAAAAGAAGGAACTTCTTTTGGACAGATTCTATTCGATTACTACTAATTTGAAATATAGGATCCCAGATCTGGCACGCATACTCAAGAATAGGACGGACCAATGAGCAAAACAAGGCTTTAGTAACCCAAACATTGTCGAATTCTTTAGCTCTTCTCTTGATAAAGCCCAACAGCTTGTTGGATCTAGCAATAATATTATCATAGTGTAAGTTAAAGTTTAACTTGCTGTCGAGGACAATGCCTAAATCAACAATGTGATCGACACGATCCAAGACATTGTCATTGAGATAATAATTTTGCAGCTGTTTGTTTCTTTTCCTGGAGAAGGTAATTACGTGGCACTTACTGGTGTTAAGAAGAAGATTGTTAGTGGTGCACCAGTCAAGTAGTGCATTAAGTTTCGACTGTAAAAAGGATACATCAGTTTGAGACCTTATAGCACTATAAATTTTTAAATCATCGGCGTAAAAGAGGTGCGGAATGCCATTTAATATTTCAGATAGATCGGAAATGAATATGTTAAATAGAAGTGGCCCTAGGTGGCTGCCTTGCGGTACACCTGAGGTTACATTGATTTCTTTTGAGAGGAAGCCCTGAAATCTTACCACCTGAGTTCTCCCGTTAAGATAGGATGTTATCCAATCCAGAAGGGGGCCGGATATCCCAAATCTTAATAATTTCATATATAGAATGTGGTGGTCTACTCGATCGAATGCCTTGCTGAAGTCAGTGTAGACAGCGTCAAACTGGTGGCCTTGTTCCATACCGCACAGTAGTTCGGATATCATTATCATAAGATTGGATGTGGTGGAACGACCTTTTCTGAAACCATGTTGCTGATCGTTTAGGTTCGGAACAATTAGAGGGGCAATCTTGTCATAGATAAGTTTTTCAAATAGTTTAGGGATAACAGATAGGATAGCAATGCCCCTATAGTTGTCCACCGCATGTTTATCACCTGACTTAAAGATTGGTGTGAGGAAGGATTTCTTCCATACCGAAGGAAACTTACCGGCAGAAAGGGACTTGTTAAAAATGAGGTGAAGAGGGGGTAGAATGAGTTGGGCGTGACTCTGCAAAAAACTTGCAGGTAGACAGTCCGGACCGTGACCTTTTTTGACCTCCAGATCTATAAGACCTGTCATTATATCTTCGGGCGATAAAGATATATTGTCTATAAGGACCGCAGTTTCGGAATGCTCTCTTGGGACAGTGTGTGCAGTCGAAGAAATGGGGCAGAAGATTTCACTGAACCTGTCCGCAAACATGTTTGAAATTTCTTGGCGGAGAGAGGAGTGCGTGATACCGTTTGTCATTGTTGTCGGGTAGCCTGATGTTTTTCGCTTTAGGTTAACGAAATCAAAGAATTTTTTAGGATTACGTATGATATTTTCACCGACAGTCTTTGCATAGGTAGTATAGGCCTCCCGTGACCTATGATTAAATTCTGAGGCTAACCTAGCGTATTCAGATTTCTGCTCAGCACTAACATTGTTGTTATTTTTCACTACGCGGTACAATTTATTTCTCCTATTACGAAGGGACCGAATGTTTTTGTCAAGCCATGGCTCCGTCAATTTATCCCTTTTTTTTATTTTGGGTACGAATCTGCATGGAGAGAAAATAAATTCGAAGTCTCACCCCCTAGAAATATGCGAATAGGCAAAAAACTAAGAAATTTAAAATTTTAGGCAAATCGGAAAAGATTTCGAGGTCGCTCATGGCGAACGAAATCTTAAAAAATGATGATTTTTTACCTTTTTTCACTTTGTTCAACCCTTATTACCATTTTATCAGCCCTAAAAGGGTCAATTAATATTTTTTACCCATTCTACAGATTATTACCTTTCTAAAATGATCAAAATCATAAAGATCAGTTTACAAATAATAAAGCTATGAAATAAAAAGCACAGTATTTATAAGGAAAAAAAATCAGTTCAAAGAGAAACTGCACTAGGGCCCACTAATTACCGCAGCCTTCGCATTGTACTTTTCTGTTAATCTTTGATCGTGCATAGGTACGTGTACGATCAGTGATCCTCACTTAGCAAACAATCTACACGGGACTCTATAACATCCATGCGTGTTATGAAAAAGCGTGTTTTTATCATATTATATAATATTTAACAATAATATCAGTTGAAACAAGAATATAAATTTACGAAAGCTAATTTAACATAGTTAACTCATTCAGTTCAAATCGGGTTATAACGATTTTGTACGATGAATATTACAGCTAATAAAAGGCATAAACTGTACTTCAATAGTGTAATATACAAAATACAAACAAAATTATTAAAATTGAAATTACTCAGGCAGTAGTTGCTTTAATAACGCATTTTTTTTTTGTAATCAATTAGAATTTGTAATAAGTTTTGTTTATTGTGTTCGTCTTTACTCAATACTTTATTATATTCTTCGAATAACTTCACACTTCTTTCAGCTGTGTCGTTAACAGTTCTTCTCATGAAGAAGGGTGAATGCTTGATTATAATTAATATTATAACTCCATTTATCTGGTGGGAGATATAGGAAGTCCGTTGAAATGTTAAACCGTTGAAAAAAATCGAATGTGTTCATCGTAGTGATTGAGTATTTTACGGGTTTCTTATAAATTCCTGAATTTCTTCAAGTTTTAATGGAATACGTTTAACTAATTCCCTAGATATTTTATCTGGCTCAACATCATTATCTGCATAGACACCATGATCTTCCTTTTTTTCATCAGTGGTAATAAAATGCTTTAATCTGTTACTCATTTTATGTTTGATTTCCAATGGAATATTTTCATCGAAAAATGCTACACCAACGTTTTCGTCTGCTAAATACCACAAATTCATTTTCTTAATAGCAATTTGTGAAAATTAACATTTCGATATTCCTACATATTTTGTAAGAAGCAATAGTCCTGGTATGCTGCTGCTGGCGCTATGGGACATTTAAACCAAGCCCTCACGTAAAAGCGAATGATAAAAGCACAAACATTAGCTTTTTATTCTCCTCTTCTAAAACAGTTAATTTAAACTCATCTCTGAATTAATATATTTTTATACAATATAGTGCTTTTGAGATCCAACGAGCATGATGCATTGGACCTGGAGAACGAAATTTGACTATTAGAGCATGAGCCCGAAGCAATTGTGGTTAACTCTAATAATTATCGATTGTCATCTCTGCAAATTAGTTTCTTTAATTGTTCGTTGCAAAAATCTGTGAACTCATCTTTCAATTAGAATTTCTTTCAATTTGGCATTTTCTAGCAATGTTTTATACTCATTTTTGCTTATGTCGTTCCAATATAATTCCAATCTCTTGAATAAAGGAACACCTTTACCATAGGTACCAGGAAATTCTATTTCAAACACACCTCGCAGGACTAGTTCATAAATATGATGGCGACATGGTAAATACAGTAAAGATTTTACAATTTTTGTTCTAATAACGTGCACACTCCATTTAGTTTTCCAGTATTTGACCCAGTGATATCAAAACAAAAACAACAATATTTTCATCCACATTCCAATCTATTAATAATTCATAAATAGCATCAGCTATTTCTATTCCTGTTGAAGATGATAATTTTGGAACACCAAGTAATTGCTCACCATTTATATCACTAACGTAAAAAGGTAGGTAACCTATCCACTTCAACTTTTCCTGTTATATGAGCGCAGTCAGAACTAATGAAAATGCATCTGTCACACATCATTCGCTTTGGCTGCATTCGAAAATTAGCCAGCTACGCAGAATAAGCAGAATTGCAGTATCGGCTGCAGGGCATATATTCTCGGCTGCAGCGGCTTGATTTTTGGAATGATGTGCTGCCAATTCTGAGCAGCTGGTAAATTTTCGAATGCAGTCAAAGCGAATGATGTTTGACAGATGCATTTTCAAACTTCATAAATTTTTAAAACATTTACCATTTATGTTAAACAATATTATGTAATAACAGTTATACAAAAGTTATATTGCTGTTTGAAATGATATTATTGTTAAATACATATATGAAAAATAATGAAAACCCGTTTTTTTCATAACACGGATGGATGGAATAGACTCCCGTGTAGTATATTTGTTCAGTGAGGATCACTGATCGGACACGTAACTTTGCAGAGTCAAAGATGAACAGAAAAGCACAACGCTTTATGCGAAGGTTGCGGTGATTAGTGGACCCTAGTACAGTTTCTCTTTGAACTGATAGTTTTTTTTTATTTCCTTATAAAGACTTCACTGTGCTTTTTATTTCATAGCTTTTTTATTTGTAAACTGATCTTTATGATTTTGATCATTTTAGAAAGGTATCAATCTGTAGAATGGATAAAAAATATTAATTGACCCTTTCAGGGCTGATAAAATGGTAATTAGGGTTGAACAAAGTGGAAAAAGGTAAAAAATCATCATTTTTTAAGATTTCGTTCGCCATGAGCGACCTCTAAATCTTTTCCGATTTGCCTAAAATTTTAAATTTCTTAGTTTTTTGCCTATTCGCATATTTCTAGGGGGTGAGACCCAAAATTGAAGCACTTTTGCAAATAAGGGCCACCCTAATATATATATATAGGTATGATTTATTTTGAAAAGCATCAGTTTTATACAATCTGATTGGAGGAAAAGATGTTTTGGATAGAAAATATTCACAGCGGCCAAAAGTATTGTATTTGTTCAGCAAAATGGCTTTGTTTTAGAGTCATAAATATTCGTCCATACAATATACTGTCAAGTGTGTATATGACCCCAGAAAATGGAAATAGAACTACTATCTGCCATCTAAAAAATAGGGAGTCTTTTCCAGAAAAGTTGGAATGTGATTTTAAATTTGACCCCGTACAGCATGTTAAAATTGAAGTGACTTCTGGAACTGTAACGCTGATTGGGCAAGTTGTTGCCGCAGTTAGATATGAACGTAAAACTAATGGTTATCCAGAGAATTGTCCCTTTGCTGACCTTCATAATGATGCTGAATGGATAGAGAAAAATAAAGGAAGATCAGACCCTGTAGTATAAATTACAGTGCAAGTATGGAAATATCTCCATTCCAGGATTCAATTTCATTAAATCATCTATTATGTTCTGGACTGAAACTCTCACCCAAGGTCAAAAATATTGTATATGTGCAGTTGGTTGGAAATGGTTTAGAATTATGAATGTTGAAGTATACGGACCTCTGTTTAATTTAAGAGTGACTCCACATAATGGAGAATCCACACTTTTGCTAGATCTTAAAAGTGATGAAAACCTTCCGAAGCGCTTCAACTTTGATTTTAAATTTGAAAATTATGAGCATGATAATATAGAAGTGTAATGTAGGACAAATGACCATCATTGGAGAAGTCATAAATTCTAACAACTTAAACCGAGGGATATCATACAATTTCTTTCCGATAAATTGCCCCTTTGGTAAGAATCACTGGGATGAACGTGCTAGATTAGAGAAACAGGGGGATGCATGAAATTAATATTATAAAACCATAGCAGAATATTCATTCAGTTATAATCGACGAATCGAGGTGTGCAGACGTGATAAAAATAGCAATGATTAAATACATTACACTCTTACTTATTGCTTTGTGCAACTATTCTCACTCAATTCCAATAGATGTTAATCTTACTGATGAAAATAATAGTAATTTAGATTTTGCATTAAATCTTCCAAACAATCAAACAGTACAAATTGCATTGTCTTTTCGTTTGTTAACTTACAGTAACATTAATGAAAATAACACAACCATTTTGAATTCTGAAAATAAGTATATAACTACAGCAAATCCTACTACTACTACTACTACTATTGCAGCTCGCGGTAAAAAAAATTTGTGACTGTTGAAGAAGCTATTGAAGGTTTTAGGCAAGAGCTCATAAGAAAAGAAGTAGAAATTGGTGGAATTATAGAAAGTAAAGATATCTTTTATAGACACTTCAAACTCGAATTTGATGAAGATAAGTCAATTACTATCCGCTGTACATACGATAGCAATTATGAAAGCCGTTCATTGAAAATATCATGTTATGAATACCACGAGTTTGAAACTGAGCGAGTGCTAAGTAATGGTGAAGTGGAGTTTATAAAGCAACATGATCCTGACTATAAAAGCAACCTTGAACTTATTGATTTAAGGGAAATGAACGTTTCGTAAGAATTTAGTTTGATTTTGATAGTGAAAGAGCAAAGATGAAAGATTTGTTGACATCTATTGGCTTCATTTTTGTTGTACGATGCTTTTTACGATTATAAGTTAACACCAAATCCTTTATTATATCAATCCACCGATATGTCCCTATCATGCTAAACTCTTTCCACATCATCCCTTTCATTGTTCTATTAAATCGCTCGACTATTGAAGCCTTTAAAGGACTATATGTTGAATAATGATTAACTTTATATTTCTTCATCAAGTTTTGAAAATTAGTATTAAAGAATTCCTTTCCATCATCAGTCTGTAAATTTCTTGGTATTCTACCGTCTTCAAAAATAGTTTTCATTGCCCCAGCAACTTCAATACCAGTTTTTCTCTTCACAGGAATAACCCACGCATATTTGGAAAATGTATCAATGACAGTCAACGCGAAATAATAGTCATTATTTTGTTGAGAGTAGACACCCATCTCAACCAAATCTGCTTGCCAGAGGTCGTCCAGTCCTTTAATAATAACACGTCGCCTTTTAAAATTTTTGCGTGCTGATTTATGTAATTCGTCTACAACTTGTCTTTTACTCATCATGAGGTGGTTCATGAGATATTCCCTTGGAAATTGTTAATGATTCTACCTCTATTAATCCTTTTAAAGCATCCCAAATCTGTCGCAATCCCTCATCAATATGAGCTTTTAACTTATTTTGCGAATCCTCTACTGACTGCTTAGCAAACTGATGATTTTCTACTTTTTCTTTTTCATTTGTAGTTTTTATTATATTATATATGCTTACTATTTCCTTTTCTATATTTTTTCTTATTTGTATCAACTCCTTTTCTAAATTATTTCTTTCCTTCTGCAATTCTTCAACTAGCGTTCTATTTGTTAATTCTTTTAACGCTTGTATGGTAGTGTTATTTAAGTCCGCCCATTTATCAACATATAATTTATTTACACCATCTTCATTTTACACAGGATTTTTAAGAATCTTAATGCTTTTATGATTAAGATCATAATCGCCATCAGAAGTAAGTTGGAATCCTATACCAGGTGAACCTTGGGGACCTCGCTCCCCAGGTAAACCTCTTGGCCCCCTCTCACCAACTGGTCCTAATTTTGCTTGCTTAGAAAATCTCCCGAACTTGTCAACGCTCATGATCTAATTAAAATCGAAAATGAAAGATGCATTGTATTTATTCTATAACGTTAGCTTCTCTTAATTCTTCAGTTATTGACATGATTTCATTATGATGATTATTGTTCCCAGCATGCTGGGAAGCAATAAGAAGGTGCAATCGGTTTACGAGTTCATTTGGATCATCCCAATAAATATGGTCAATATTATTCTTAGGTAAATGCATTAAACCCATTCCTTTGCGATATAAAAACTTGCTAATAATTTCCCTGTACTTAGAACCTCTATTCCCCTTTATTTGTTCTTCCATCAAATATCCTCGTCTATGAGCATTAGTATCGTTTAGAATAGTCTCATAATTTGATAAATCATCTTTAGTAAATAAACTTTTAGAAGGTGTTGCAAATTCATCTTCTGACATTAAAGAAAATTGTTTATGTTTTAGTGGTGTACTTGTAGGTTCCATTTTTGGAAAAGTGGATTTGGGAGTTGACTTTAGATTATCATATTCATTATATTCTTCCTTGGGCTCAAATTTAATTTCATGATCTGATTCTTGTTTCACTTTTGTCACGAAGTCCTTTAACGGGTTTGCTATAGGTTTAAATGTTTCTTCTAGTTGAGCTTCTGTTTCATCTCTTCCGGTTTTTATAGCTCGAAATTTCTTTCGTATGATATTTCTAGTTTTTATAATGTTCCTTATAGTTTCTTCTTTATTTCTCACTTCAGATCTTCCTTTGCGATCCATTTTTTGTTAACTGCTTTAACGGGTCTGTTAACTGCTTTAACGGATCTGTTAACTGCTTTAACGGGTCTGTTAACTGCTTAAACTGGTCTAATAAGTATTTCAGTAAGCTATTGTATTTATATCATAATGTACAAATCAAATCCTTTACGGTAGCGTCCTTTGTTTATTAGACTATCTTTATCGATCACAAGAAAGCCATATTTATCCTTCCAGCACTCTGCACATACATTTCTAAAAGTATTAAAGGGCATGTCAATGTTTACATGATCATTATAGACATGTTTTAAGTTCATTTCATCTTGCTTAAATAGAATAAGAAGATTCGCATTGTCTCGAATTAAGTGCTTAGGTATATGTGTGTATGTTTGACAAAGATTAAAACTATCGATGCCATTATGTCGTCCCATACAAAAATATGATCGTATGTTGTTTTGTTTGTCGCATGCAACATCATCAAAGATGAAAATAGAATTTGATTTTGTTTTCTCTGGTGAAATTACTTCAAAATTTTCACAAAATGTATAGAAACCCATTCCGGATATGGGTGTTAAGTTGCTTCAAATACTCATACTTTGGCTGATATAATGACTTTGAATAGTCATAAATATTTTCAAACTTGAGTCCGTTCGGTTGTTCGATAAGACTGATCATAAGATTGGTTTTACCACAATTAGAAGGTCCTGCAACGATAGCTCTTATAGTATGGGGTAATAACGATCCCTGTTTTTGTTTAAGTTCCTCTGATTTTATGTCTATATTTCTAATTGGTAAAGACACTTGTTGCTTAACGAATTTCATAGTGAAAACTAATATATATACTTGAATCCATCATTTTTATATTAGTTTTAAGGTATCGAAGCTAGAATACACACATAGATTTTGCAAAACGTTTCGCTGAATGATAGATCATAAAAAAAATTTAATAAAAACCACCCACAACATAAAATATATAAAGGGGAAGGTTTATTGAACACAGCAATAAGCAATTTGCCTTTCGAATTGCATTTGCCTGGTTATCAGTATTGCGGTCCTGGTACTAAATTGTTAGATGCAAGTAAGGCTAAACAACAATTGGAGGAAAATAAACGTCATAATCAGACAATGGAGGCAATAGCTTTAGGGAAAAGTGGAAAAGGTATATATTTAAAACCATATAGAAAGGGGTTAGGACTTTACCTAAATCCACCGGCAAAAAACTACTGAGAACGCTACCCAATCGTCCATTAAACGAATACGATTTATATAAGCACGCTCAATACATACCACACTTCAGAGGAGTCATGATTGATGATCTTCCCAAAAGACCTAGAAGAAATGAATGTGGGATCGTCAATTTGGATTCTTCCATAGGTCGGGGGGCACACTGGGTAGCATACCATAAAAAAGGAACTGATATTGAATACTTCGACAGTTTCGGAAACTTACAACCACCAAAAGAACTTTTAAAGTATTTAGGAAATAAGATAGTGTACAACTATGAAGCATATCAAAATTATAATTCTGTAAATTGTGGACATCTGTGCTTAACGTTCCTTTATAATCGTTCTAAGGCAACCTAATTTATACATTTGATCTATATATATATATATATATATATATATATATATATATATATATATATATATATATATATATATATATATATATATATATATATATATATATAGGGTGTCCCACATAAACTTACAAAGCGGCCGGCTGTGGATAGGTCTTGGATAGACGAACAAAAAAACGTATGGGTGGGGGGGGGGGGGGAAATCGTACTGGTTTAGCCGCTAGGGCGTTTTGAAGTTTTTTTGCTAGAGTTTTACATATCACCCTGTATTTTTGTAACCGTGTAACCCATTTTCATGAACTCCAAAAGTTTATAAGATAGGGCCATTATTTTTACCGTCGTAGATAGGTGGGGGAATTCTGCGTACACCGGTACCATAATCATGAAAATGGGTTACACGGTTACAAAAATACAGGGTGATATGTAAAACTCTAGCAAAAAAACTTCAAAACGCCCTAGCGGCTAAACCGTTACGATTTCCCCCCCCCCCCCCACCCATACGATTTTTTGTTCGTCTATCCAAGACCTATCCACAGCCGGCCGCTTTGTAAGTTTATGTGGGACACCCTATATATATGTATATATATGTATGTATACATTCTAGTATTTATAATCATTTAATCGTCTTACCGGAACAATCATCAGCACAAACAATACAATGAATAATTGAAAACACAAATCTCACAAGACAATAAATATAGCTCCGTGACAGATATCAATTTCCAGGCTCAAATTAACAAGACTTAAGATACCATTAAATTCAATTAAATTATCCTAGTTATACATGGATGCAGACGAAATAAAAAAAACGCGCAGTAGTGGTACCATTACTCCTCGTTTTGTACAAACGATATTACAACCAACAGAATTACTTAGAGGAAGAACAAATTTCCCGGAACCAACAAAGAATAAAATATTTCCGACAAGGAGCAAAACAAATTCACAAATAATTATAAAGAAGATTATAAAGTTAATACTAACTACCATTAAAATTATTATTTTAGTAATAATTTTTTTTAAATTAAAGCAAAAAGAAAATTTTTGTTATTTTATTTTGTGTATTTTTTTGGTGTGTTTTTTGTTCTTCTGATCCAGCTGGTGTGGATGCACTATAGGTATTGGCTTAATTACCTGACTATCGAACGGTATATCAATTGGTATTAATGGAATATACAGTTCCTCCTTTATACTAGTGTCTGCTATTGGCCAAAATTTCGACTTAAATTTGTGATTTCCAAGGCAAAATCTTTTCACAGCATGTGTTTTGTCACCATTCTCTGATATTCCAGCAAAACTCGGCAAGGATTCTTGCATAACCGCTTAGCGTAATTGTATCTTTCCAGGCATCCTAGCGATGTTGCTACATTCATTCTGTCTATCATTGCACAAACGCATGTTTAATCGCCTATGTGATAGAATATCAGCTGAACGATCAAAACGTTTAGTCGCCTATGTGATATAGAATATCGGCTGAACGATCAAAACGTTTAATCGCCTATGTGATATAGAATATCAGCTGAACGATTAATACCCAGACCCAAATTGATGTATCTCTGAAATACAAATTTGAGGAGTTGGGTAGCAAAGAAAAATAATAACACCCGGTTAATAATTCAAACTTGTTTTGCTTTATTCGTAAAAGTAATAAAAATAAAAATTTATTCACAAAAAAATATATATATTATATAAAAAAAATAGCCCTCGTGTGATGTCCTGGTGTTAGAGCTGCGGCGAAGATTCCCACGTTGGAAATTTATTTATTACAAGTTGCAAACGCATATAGAACCATATTTACCCATCAGGCATATTATGGCTCTCTACTGTTTGTTGTATGTACTTTTTGTTTTATTTTTTAATATTTTAGAGCAAATGTATATAGAACCAAATTTAACCTTCAAGCATATTATAGTTCTCTACTGTTTGTAGTATGTACTTTTTGTTTTATTTTTTAATATTTTAGAGCAATCGTATATAGAACCAAATTTAACCTTTAGGCATATTTTGGCTCTCTACTGTTTGTTTTTTTGTTTTAATTTTAATAATTTTTGGAGCAAACGTATCTAGAACCAAATTTAACCTTCAGGCATATTTTGGCTCTCTACTGTTTGCAGTATATACTTACCCAAAATTATCTTTCCGCTGAACTAACACCTGAGATCACACTAGCCGTAAGCATACCATGATCTTCCGTTGAAAGTTCCTTCGAAAGTGGTCAAAAGCAGAGAGAGCGAGCCTTTGAAGATGCTCTGTTTATATAGGCTTGAAAAAACGGAAGTAGCCGAACTGCATTGTCGGCATGTGAACATTTTCCAATTATTAATAATTTAGGGGATAAGCGTCCCTTGACAGCATAATTAGATTGTAAAAATTCATTCATGATTTTTCAGATGTAATTTCATATTTATTGGCAATTAACATTCATGTTTTTTGCATTTTAATTTTTCCTCATAAAAATGGCGACGAACAATTTATTTCCTCCATTTTACGAAACTATTTCCATCCCTTTTACTTCCTGCTCCTTGTACTTCTCTTTCCCTCTTACATAATCTTATGTAAAAACATATTTATTCAAATAACTTTTTATTCATACATAATTTTGCCTTTCTGGCACCACCAATCGAAAGCTCATTAAATTCTACATCAATTTGATGTATCGTAGTATGTATGTGCATAAAGTTTGACATTTCCGCGCTGTCACAAGTTGTTCGCGGCGTCGCGGTTTATTTCGCGTATTTACACCTGATTCGCACAGTTCAGGTACGTGTGTGTGTTCAAGTGACGTTTTAGTGACTATAGTATTGTTTTTACTGGTGAATATCGTGTTGTTTGGTGATTTTCTTAGGCGCAGGATGAAACTTTTACAAAGGTAGGTTATGTTGTTTACATTTTTGCATGCATTAATTTGACTATTATTTGTCAATTAAAATGTGTTTTAAGGCATAATATATGTTAATTGTGATGCTCTTTAGTGTTATGTTGCATGATATGTCGGTGAATCATGTTATTTAGTGGGTTTTATGCATGTTTTAGTTTGACAGGTTGTTGTTGTTGTTTTTTCATGTAAATTCTTATGTTGTTTTTAAAGCTCAATTTGTTGCCTATTAATTGGGATTTGAGCATCAAAAATTGCTATGTACTTAATTTATTAATTCATGTCCTTTATTCCCTTTCAGATTTGAAGTTCTAATGGAAAACAGGTAAGTATAGCATCGTTGTGGATATTTGTATATATGTACTAATTCTGTTTTTCTTTTAGGTGAAATTCATCATAGAAGCAGGTAAGTATAATGTATCGAAATCTTTATCTGGGCTAAATTAACGATTGTTTATTTTCAGATTCGTTGCTGTTTTAATTTTAAGTAGATTTTAAGATTTGTGTATGTATTTTAAATTTATTTATTTTTAAGTATTTAGAATTCATTTAGGTACATATATTTCTAGTTTTTAAGTATTTATGATTCATTTAAGGTAATTTATGTACATAAAATTCTAGTTTTAAGTATTTATAATTCATTTAAGTTAATTTGTTTATATTTCTAGTATTAAGTATTTATATGTTTAGTTATTTATATGTATTTAATTCAATATAATTATGTATATAGTATTTTATTTTATTTTTGTTTAATATGATCCTTCTTTTTTGGACTTCTATTTTTAGGTTCACTGTGGCTGAACATACTCCGCCCCGTTGAACGGTCCCGTTCGAAATTGAGTAATTTGCTGATGCCTCTTTTGTGGTAATGGTGAAAGACGATTCGTCCATCAGCTTTCACCTGGAGTCGCGCTTGATGGCGATTGGGTAAATTGATTATCTTCTCCTTTCTTTTCTTATTGCGCACACCAAGAAAATCAATTTTTCGTATTACGCTACGAGGCAGGAATAAACTTTCTCCTTCGCACGTGATAAAGCGCTGAAAGCAATTTTGGGTTCATTCCTCTAGTTCTTTAAGTGTTGTTGTTGGTTTTAGAGCCTCTAAATTGTAGGTGAATCGTCCATTAATGACGGCAGGCTTTTCCAAAACTGGGGCTGATGACGACGATGGTTTGTTGATATCACTAGGCGTGGCTATAATCTTGGGTGATGCTGCTGGTGGTGACGGGCTGGAGAGATCAATAATCTCGTAATCTATTTCTAAAAAAGGGCTGCCGGGTGGATATAGTAAACTATCTTCTACTGCGGCCAGATCTTCCTCAGTATAGTCGTACTCGGATGTCTGTAAAGAACTATTAGGTTAGCAAGGACATAGTGGGATTAGGTTGTAGTATTGGATTTACGACACAACATGAAACGTAAAACATTTAGTATGGTGCTCCTTCTTGGAGTTACTGCGTTGTTTCCTCAATGGAAGGAGGGTTTTCGTGTTTTACAAGAACGATGTCTCCAACTTGTACATTTCTTAATTCTGTTTGCCATTTTGGTCGTTGTTGCAATTGGTTTAAATAATCTTTCGTCCATGTATCCCAGAATCTTTTAACAGCGTATTGAAGGCAGCTCCAACGTCGAGACAATGATATGTTGTTATTGTCCAGTGCTTCTGGCACAGCATTAAGGGGTTGACCTATTAAAAAATGCCCAGGAGTCAATACAAATAGGTCCTCGGGATGATTTCTGATGTAGCAAAGTGGCCGAGAGTTTAAGCATGCTTCCACTTGGGTAAGTACAGTGGAATACTCTTCATATGTATACGTATGTTTTCCCAGTGTTCTGCGGAGGTGATGCTTAACCGATTTGACCCCTGCTTCCCACAATCCGCCAAAGTGTGGTGCAGCTGGTGGGTTAAAGTGCCAGGTAACTTCGTTTGCAGCAAAATGTTCGGCAGTCTCTGGAATAGCGGTTTTAATTGCTCGCCTTAGATCTTTGTCTAGCATGGATTTAGCTCCCATAAAATTTGAGCCGCAATCTGAGTATATATTTCTACAGAGGCCTCTTCGGGCAACAAACCTTTTAAATGCTGCTATGAAAGCCATAGTTGATAGATCTGAAACAAGTTCAAGGTGTATAGCTCGCGTAGCTAGGCAAACAATGACGCAAATATATGCCTTTAGTAATTTAGAATTTCGTAACGTAGATGTTTTTATTGTAATTGGGCCCGAGTAATCGATTCCAACATTTGTAAATGGCTTGGTGGTATTGACCCTCGGTGTGGGTAAGTGGCCCATCTGTTGTTTCATGGTTTCACCTCGGTGTCTTACACAAGTGACACATTTGCGTATTTGACTGGTGATGCATCTTCTGCCATCTAAAATCCAATATTTTTGACGACTGGTGGCCAATACTAGTGAGGTACCCCCATGGAGTGTCCCTAGATGTATCTGATCAATAATTAATTTTGTCACTAGGTGCATTTGAGGTAAAATAATTGGATGTTTGGCACTCTATGTTATTGTTGCATTGGCGAGTCTTCCACCAACTCGTAATAATCCATCTTTATCCATAAACGGAGATAATTTAACTAAGCGACTATTTGGCGATAATATTTTTTTTGAATTTAAAATTTTATATTCAATCGGGAATTCCATTTGTTGCACGAGTCGTAATATGGTTGTTTCTGATTCCTTCCATTCATTTGATGATAAATAGTTTAATCGTTTGTTCTTAGGATTTTTACAATTATATATAAAACGTTGAATGAGGGCAATGATGCGTGTTAGACGCATCATGGTGGAATAGCGTAGTAAAATATTGTCTTCCAATTTCGCAAGAAAGCTGGTTACTGCTACTCTTTTTGCTTCCAAGTTGGTTTGTCTAATTGTAGGTTGCGTTTTAGGCCACTCACTTGGATTTTTGGTTAGCCAACTTGGTCCATGCCACCACAGCCTTGAATTCAACAAATGGGGAACTGTTACACCCCGCGAAGCCAGATCTGCTGGGTTGTCTTTGGTTGGAACATACCGCCATTGGTCATGTCGTACAAACTCCTGAATCTCAACTACCCGATTGGCTACGTAAGTTTTCCATTTGGAAGGATGTTCTTTTATCCATTGCAGGGTAATCGTCGAATCTGTCCAAGCAAATATTGGAATGTGGCATAGTTGCATGTTCTCCATTGTAGATTTTAATAGTCGTGATAGGATCACCGCCCCGTTTAATTCCAGCCTAGGAACTGTTACGGGTTTAGTGGGTGCGACCCTAGTTTTAGAGGTAAGAAGCATTGATGTAACTTGCCCGTTGTCTGCTTCAACCCTTAGATACACAGCTGCAGCGTAAGCTCTAAGTGATGCGTCGCAGAATCCGTGAAGCTGCATGCTAGCGGATGTAGAATAATTAATCCATCTTGGAATTTGCAACGTGTTAAGATCTTGTAGTTATGATTTGAAGTCGCGCCACTGCTGATCAATCTGGGCTGTTACGTGTTGATCCCATGAAAAACCAGTAATCCATAAGGATTGCATTAAGATCTTAGCATTAATAATTATGGGTGCTAACCAGCCGAGTGGATCATATAGGGAAGCAGTATCTGACAAAGTGGTCCTTTTTGTTGTGACCTCATGTTCACGCAATGAAATAATATTGAAGGAGAAAAGGTCGGGTGCAGGATGCCATTTTATACCAAGTGTTTTCACTGCATCGTCCTTAGTTAAGGTTAGCATGGTCTTCAATTCTCTGTCTTCCACGGGAATATTGTCTAATAACGTTGGTTCGTTGCTTGCCCATTTCCTTAATTTGAAACCTCCTGACGCTGTAATCATACGTAATTCCTTTTGTAATTGTTTAGCCTCCTGTATGCTGTCTGCTCCTGTTAGTAAATCATCTACGTAAAAATTAGTATGTATTGCCTTAGATGCCATGGGCCAAGTCGATTTTTCATCTTCTGCTAATTGCTTTAAAGTACGGATTGCCAGAAACGGAGCGCAGGCTGTACCAAAGGTCACCGTCTGTAATTTATAATCCTGAGGCACTTGTGTATGAGGGTGTTGCCAAACAATCCTCTGATAATTCTGATGATCTGGATGGACTTCGATCATTCGATACATTTTTTCAATATCTGCGTTCATGGCTATTTTAAATTTTCTCCAATTAAGATGTGTTGCATATAGTTTAGGCTGCAATGTTGGCCCAGTCAAGAGCTGTTCATTTAGTGATTTCCCATTACTCGTCTTAGCAGATGCATCAAAGACCACTCGTAATTTTGTTGTCGTACTGTCCTTAACAACTGCGTGATGTGGAATGTAGTAATGTGTTTCATCACTGCTAGGGGGATCTACTGGGGCCATGTGCCCCAACTCAATGTACTCGTTCAAACATTTTTTATAATCCTCTTCTAATTGAGGTTTCTTCAGAAATTGTTGTTGAAGAACTGCGTATCGCTTTAACGCCTGTGGCCTTGAAATTCCTAATGTTGGAGGTCTGTTATGCACAAATGGAAGTGTAACCTGATATTTCCCATTTGCATGTCGTATATAAGTGCTATCGAATATCTGCTGACATAATTTGTCTTCTTCGCTTAGCACCGGTGATGCAGGTACTTCCTCCATTTCCCAGAAACGTTTTAATTGCTCTTCGATTCGTAGTTCGCTCGTAGTGGCTGTACATGCTGTGACCTCGCCTATGCACGGGCTTGTTGTTGGTCCCATTAGGATCCATCCAAATGATGTGTTTATTGCCACTGGAGCATCTTCTGTTCCACGACGTATGCCGTGTTGCACTATCTTTGTATACAATCGTACTCCTAGTAACATGTCAATATTTCCAGTCCGTCCAAAGGTTGGATCTGTTAGTTGTAAATGTTGTATGTGTTTCCAATTCGGTTTTTGGATGATCTTTGTAGGCAGGGGATCGGTAATAGTATCAATCACTAGAAAATCATCCACGATTGGTGTTGTAGCTGCACCACGTGCTCTTAGGGTGAGCCTGACTTGTTTACGTGCTGTACCTGCTGGGCTCACGTTTATGCCTGTAATTTTTATATCTGTATCCGTAGTTTGAGCGTCAAGTTGCTCGCATGCATTAGTAGTAATGAAGGATGACTCCGATCCTGGGTCAACGAGACATCGTAAAATTTTCTCCTTTCCTTTGGTAGCACTAACCACTACCAACGCTGTGGCCAGTAAGGCCTTGTGGGCTTTTCTAGCTAAAAAGCCTTGCATTGTGTTTTGTTCGCTCGTATCGGGGAATTGTATCCTTGTATTTTTCGGCGAATTGTGTAGTATAATATCTTCGCTTTGTAAAAGGCTTTTCGTCATTAGAAAACCTTGCACTGTGGGTTGCTGACTAGTAGTGTCTGGGGAATGCGCCCTTGTATTTCTTGGAGAATTGTTTGGCCTAATAACTCAACTCAGGGCTCTCTTGTCCTGTGTTGTTGTGTGATGAAGTATGATGCTTTTGTTTACACTTTCAGCATCGGTATTTGCTGGTGCAGTCTCTTGTAGAGTGATGGCTTGCCAGGCAATTCAAACAGTTGCCATTAGTTTGCAAAAGCGTACGTCGTGCCTCGGTACTCAAGGCAAGATACTTTTTGCATTTGGCAATGAAGTGCTTAGCTTGACATGCTGGGCAGCCTGATGAATTTCTTGCATGGTGTGTATGTGTGGACCTTTGATGCACTATTGGTTTTACTGATACAGGCGATTTGGGTACGACAACATCTGCAATGGACGAGATAATCCGTAACCTTGTATTAAGAAACTTTCGGAAGGTTGCTACACTAGGTAATACTCGACTTGGTCCTAACTCTTCTTCCCAGAGCTTTAAGGTAGCATAAGGTAACCTTTGCACCATGATGTATATTAATATGGCGTCCCAAGAAGTTGTATCCACATCTAAATTCTTAAGCTGCTGCAAGCATTCCGAGGTGGTGTCGATGAGTACCCTAAGTCCGTGTGGATTTTCCGTCGCCAATTTAGGCATGTTCATGAACCTTTTCAGCTGATGGTTAACAAGAATCCTTTTATTCTCATACCGCTCTCGTAATTTGGCCCAGGCAGGCTCATAATCGTTATTGGTAATTGGCACGTGTCGTATGAGAGCCTCAGCATCACCAATCAGGCATTCCTTTAGGTAATACAATTTCTGCACTGGTTGCAATTTATCATTATTGTGCACTAGGGACGTGAATATATCGTGGAAAGATCGCCACAAGTCATAATTTCCATTGTATTTGGGTAAGCTTATGCGAGGTAATTGTATATCTTGATGAGGTATTGTTGTTGACGTATTAAACGAAGGTGATGAGGGACCCGGAGTTTGTCCGTGTAATCCATCAACTAATTCTCCCAAATATTCATAATACGTAACTTCTACTTCACTGTATCTGTCAGATGCCAAATAATCGGCTAACTCTTCTGGGGGATTTTGTATTATTTCTTCGTTGATTGCAACGTCATTTTGTTGAAACTCGGCCCATATATTCTTTAACCCTGTAATCCTAGACTCGTAAAAGCCTGCTGTTCGTTTAAGTATAGCTGTTTTTTTGCAATTTGAAATAAATTTATGCATCTGGAGTGTCAACGATTGTTGTTTGTTGCATAGTTGTTGAAGTGACGCCATTTTACCGCAACGCAAGAAATTATCGCACAAACGGACGTAAATAACGAAACAAAAGAAAAACAAAACAAGCTTGAATATGCCGAATGTATATCTCGGTGGAACCTCCAAAATGTTTAATCGCCTATGTGATAGAATATCAGCTGAACGATCAAAACGTTTAGTCGCCTATGTGATATAGAATATCGGCTGAACGATCAAAACGTTTAATCGCCTATGTGATATAGAATATCAGCTGAACGATTAATACCCAGACCCAAATTGATGTATCTCTGAAATACAAATTTGAGGAGTTGGGTAGCAAAGAAAAATAATAACACCCGGTTAATAATTCAAACTTGTTTTGCTTTAAAATAAATAAAAATAATAAAAATAAAAATTTATTCACAAAAAAAATTATATATTATATAAAAAAAACAGCCGTCGTGTGATGTCCTGGTGTTAGAGCTGCGGCGAAGATTCCCACGTTGGAAATTTATTTATTACAAGTTGCAAACGCATATAGAACCATATTTACCCATCAGGCATATTATGGCTCTCTACTGTTTGTTGTATGTACTTTTTGTTTTATTTTTTAATATTTTAGAGCAAACGTATATAGAACCAAATTTAACCTTCAAGCATATTATGGTTCTCTACGGTTTGTAGTATGTACTTTTTGTTTTATTTTTTAATATTTTAGAGCAATCGTATATAGAACCAAATTTAACCTTTAGGCATATTTTGGCTCTCTACTGTTTGTTTTTTTGTTTTAATTTTAATAATTTTTGGAGCAAACTTATCTAGAACCAAATTTAACCTTCAGGCATATTTTGGCTCTCTACTGTTTGCAGTATATACTTACCCAAAATTATCTTTCCGCTGAACTAACACCTGAGATCACACTAGCCGTAAGCATAACATGATCTTCCGTTGAAAGTTCCTTCGAAAGTGGTCAAAAGCAGAGAGAGCGAGCCTTTGAAGATGCTCTGTTTATATAGGCTTGAAAAAACGGAAGTAGCCGAACTGCATTGTCGGCATGTGAACATTTTCTAATTATTAATAATTTAGGGGATAAGCGTCCCTTGACAGCATAATTAGATTGTAAAAATTCATTCATGATTTGTCAGATGTAATTTCATATTTATTGGCAATTAACATTCATGTTTTTTGCATTTTAATTTTTCCTCATAAAAATGGCGACGAACAATTTATTTCCTCCATTTTACGAAACTATTTCCATCCCTTTTACTTCCTGCTCCTTGTACTTCTCTTTCCCTCTTACATAATCTTATGTAACAACATATTTATTCAAATAACTTTTTATTCATACATAATTTTGCCTTTCTGGCACCACCAATCGAAAGCTCATTAAATTCTACATCAATTTGATGTATCGTAGTATGTATGTGCATAAAGTTTGACATTTCCGCGCTGTCATAAGTTGTTCGCGGCGTCGCGGTTTATTTCGCGTATTTACACCTGATTCGCACAGTTCAGGTACGTGTGTGTGTTCAAGTGACGTTTTAGTGACTATAGTATTGTTTTTACTGGTGAATATCGTGTTGTTTGGTGATTTTCTTAGGCGCAGGATGAAACTTTTACAAAGGTAGGTTATGTTGTTTACATTTTTGCATGCATTAATTTGACTATTATTTGTCAATTAAAATGTGTTTTAAGGCATAATATATGTTAATTGTGATGCTCTTTAGTGTTATGTTGCATGATATGTCGGTGAATCATGTTATTTAGTGGGTTTTATGCATGTTTTAGTTTGACAGGTTGTTGTTGTTGTTTTTTCATGTAAATTCTTATGTTGTTTTTAAAGCTCAATTTGTTGCCTATTGATTGGGATTTGAGCATCAAAAATTGCTATGTACTTAATTTATTAATTCATGTCCTTTATTCCCTTTCAGATTTGAAGTTCTAATGGAAAACAGGTAAGTATAGCATCGTTGTGGATATTTGTATATATGTACTAATTCTGTTTTTCTTTTAGGTGAAATTCATCATAGAAGCAGGTAAGTATAATGTATCGAAATCTTTATCTGGGCTAAATTAACGATTGTTTATTTTCAGATTCGTTGCTGTTTTAATTTTAAGTAGATTTTAAGATTTGTGTATGTATTTTAAATTTATTAATTTTTAAGTATTTAGAATTCATTTAGGTACATATATTTCTAGTTTTTAAGTATTTATAATTCATTTAAGGTAATTTATGTACATATAATTCTAGTTTTAAGTATTTATAATTCATTTAAGTTAATTTGTTTATATTTCTAGTATTAAGTATTTATATGTTTAGTTATTTATATGTATTTAATTCAATATAATTATGTATATAGTATTTTATTTTATTTTTGTTTAATATGATCCTTCTTTTTTTGGACTTCTATTTTTAGGTTCACTGTGGCTGAGCAACGCATTCTTGTTTATTGTCAAATTCAATTGTTACAACAAATTTTTTTTAGGTACATTATAAAGTTTCGAATTTGTTACATTATTTTTAGCAGATCCAATTTTTTCCTTTTTTTATTTAATTTTCAATTTTTCCGAACAAAAAATTTTTTTCAGTAAATTTCTGCATACGTCAAAATTCGAACTCCATTTCCTTTTTTTCTTTTCTCCCCGCCTACCTTTTTGTTCCGAACAACTTTTACATTTTCTTCCCCACAGTAATTTTTAGTCAAGTAGATATTTAGGGATTTCCGTGCAAAACTGACCGTTACAGCGTTTATATGCCCTAGTAAAAATTAGATATCTACTTTTCGTTTTAAACCTACCAAAGGTTTCGTTTAAATCATACATATTTTTTGTGACAAATCCACAGCGAAGTTCGATAAAATTGAATTTTTGTTTTGGTCTACAGCACTCTACATGACTATAAACTATAATAAAATGAACAGCATATAAAATATGCATATAAACAAATAAATACTTTATATTATTTCTGCGAAATTTCTTAATGATTTATAAAGCCGCCGAAGAGCCATAAAAACTCAAGAAAATGAATTTTTTGCACTTTTAATTAAATAAATGTTTATGTTCTCCTGAGTATCATTATTAAAAAATATAATTTAGTGAGAAATAGAATTAAAACATGCTACACCGAAGTAAAAAAAATTATTTCACCATTTTGCGGTCGGGGATTGAACTTGGTTCGCCTGGAACCTGACTCCAGCGCCTTACCTCTAGGCTACCGATATATGGACTTCATTAGAAATCTCTTTTTTGTTGTTTAAATATACTTCTGGTTGATTGTGACAAATCCACAGCGAAGTTCGATAAAATTGAATTTTTGTTTTGGTCTACAGCACCCTACATGACTAAAAACTATAATAAAATGAACAGCATATAAAATATGCATATAAACAAATAAATACTTTATATTATTTCCGCGAAATTTCTTAATGATTTATAAAGCCGCCGAAGAGCCATAAAAACTCAAGAAAATGAATTTTTTGCACTTTTAATTAAACAAATGTTTATGTTCTCCTGAGTATCATTATTAAATAATATAATTTAGTGAGAAATAGAATTAAAACATGCTACACCGAAGTAAAAAAAAATTTTATTTCACCATTTTGCGGTCGGGGATTGAACTTGGTTCGCCTGGAACCTGACTCCAGCGCCTTACCTCTAGGCTACCGATATATGGACTTTATTAGAAATCTCTTTTTTGTTGTTTAAATATACTTCTGGTTGAAATTTCCAGACCATTTTCTCAGTTTTTGGTCTTTTGACCAAGAGCTACATTTTGAGATATTTCCCAAGTCTGTAGCTGCAGTACTTTCAGAGATGAAAGTAGGCTTCAGACGGACAGACGGACAGAGCATCTGTATAAGCTTTTTTTTTTGAAAAAGCTAAAAATTGAAAAAATATGTTTTATAAATTCTGTGAATGTGAGCAAGCGTTCATATTAGGTATTCCCCAATATTTGTGAATAACTTTTAGAACTGATGGCAAAACAAATTTTTGATTATAATAATAAATGAAGTTAAGGCAGCAAAGTATTATTCTATAAGTGTAGATTCAACTCCTGACATTTCACATCAGGACCAATTGACTTTTACTATTCGCTATGTCACCAATGATGGTCCACGTGAAGGATTTTTGGCATTTATTCCTATTGAAGGTCATGGAGCTGAGTATTTGTCTAAAGTCGTCTTAACATTTTTAAATGATAATGGTATCAGTATCAATAACTGTCGTGGCCAGTCATATGACAATGCGTCAAATATGTCAGGACAATATTCAGGCCTCCAACCTTTGAATTTGATTAGCGTTAAAAGCGTAGACTGTAGTACTGTGGTCAAGCAAGTTTTCTATTTAGTGCAGAAATTGTACACTTTTTTTCGGACCCCACATGCAGGTGGCAAAAGTTAGTATCAGTCCTAAGTGACAAAGAAAAGCTGCTAAAACCGTTATCCGATACCAGATGGTCAGCCAGAAGTGATGCTCTCACTGCTCTCCGTGGAAGTTATGGCAATATTTTAAAATCTCTTTTGCTACTTTCCAGTGATACAACACAATCAAGTGAGACTAGAGTCGTGTCTTCAAGTTTATTCGAAAAACTAACTCAATTTGATAATATTTTTCTCACCATTTTTTGGGATGCTGTTTTATTCAAAATCAATTCAACTAACAAAACTTTGCAAAAAGAGACATTGGACTTAGCTGTGGTTGTTAACTTACATACTTGATTCGCTCGAGAAATACTTTTATAATTTAAGAGATACATTTGATGATTATATAAGAAAAACCAAAGAATTCATTGAGAGTAATAAAATAACAATTAATGAAAAAAAAAACAAGATTAAAGAGTAGATGTGTTAAATTAACAAGATTCGAGGGACAAAGTGATGAAACTCTTTTCAACAAAGAAGATTCATTAAAAATCGAAACTTTTTATCCCATTATAGATTCTCTTTCTGTTAACCTGAAAAAACGAAAATTAGCGTATAGTAAAATAAATGAGAATTTCAGTTTTTTCCCCATTTGCAAGAGATGACTGACGAAGCAATAAAAGTAATTTGTGAAACACTAGCTGAAAAATATGATATTGATATACATAGATACAGAATCTTTTGATTTCTGAATGTGTTCATTTCAAATTTTATTTGGAAACATCAGGAAAAATGAGTAATTCATCGATAATTCATTTGTACGCCAGAATAAAAAAAGAATTCTTAGTTTCTACTTTCCCAAATATTGAAATATGTTTCCGAATATTTTTATGTATGATGGTAACAAACTGCACTGGAGAGAGATCTTTTTCAGCTCTAAAATTTCTTAAAAGATGAGCACAGAAATACAATGCTAGATACAAGACTGAATAGTTTGGCACTAATGTTTACTGAATCAGATCTTTGTAACAACATCGACTTTGAAACCATTATCTCTGATTTTGCATTAAAAAAATCAAGAAACAAATTGTAAATTATTGTAAATTTTTTACTTTAATAAAATATTTTATTTTGAGTATGATTGGATGAAAATATTTTTGTATATTTTATAAAACGTAAAACCCATAATAAATTAATACTTATTATTTATGCTAATAGATTTTTTAATTTTATCATTGGATAACTAATAAGAAAATTTGAATTTTGCGTTCAAATTTGTTGAAAAAAAATCGAATATGAAGAGGCCCCCTCAAGGCGGAGGCCCCAAGACTGGGCTTCGTCGGCTTATGCCTTAAGGCCCGTGAAGACGCTAAAACATGGTACGAGTAAGCATGGTACAGGGACCATGTTCGAGGTGATGTTAGCCGTGTACGGGCCGGTACGCGTACCAGTTTTTTGGTCCGACCAACGGTCCGACTAAAATCAAAACTGGTCTGATTTCCGTCGATGTTTGTGGGCGGAGTTTCGTGCTGATGATACCATGTCCTACCATTTGCGGACTTGTTTGACCAAATTTACTCGTAAACGAAATGTTTCAATTTACCAGTTGACAACTGAATGACAGATTAACTTGAAATATTTTGACAAGAAAGCAGTGTTCAAGTAAATCGGTCTTAGCGCATGTCTTACCGTCTGCGGGTTTTTGGTCGTACCATGTTTACTCGTACCATGTTTTAGCGTCTCCACGGGCCACGGCACTGTCTCTATCAGTGACGGAATATGTCAGCAGTAATCCCTTAAAAACATGAACTCACCATCAACAACAATCATTTAAAATAAATAATATTCCTAATGTTATATTTTACGACAACTTATATTGATTTCGGAAATGAAAAAACAGAGATAATAGTTTTATAGATATATATTAATGATATAGCATTCTTATCCTTTACATTACAATAAATTCCTTACAAAAAAGAATGTAATCTAACATTTCCACTCTGTATTAGCGAGGTATTTTTTTCTACTCTTACATTAACACTGAACAACTCATAACTTGCCGTATTTAACTGAAATCACAATATCAGTTAAAACCTAAGTCATTTAAAACAATGATTTGGTAGCCTTTGAATTCAAAACTAAAATAACTTCCTTCGTGATTTTTTGTTTGAAAATGAATCGACGATATCACTTAATGTTGTATTTAAGTACTGTGCTCGTCTAACCGACTGCAATCGGCTGACTGGCTCAGGCGCTATCGTGTGTGTGCCCTAATTTTGGACCGAATCCAATGGACTGGCAACATTGTAGTGTCGCCATAAGTGCTCGTGTATTGGGGCCTTTAGACCCATTTGACACATTGCTCTCCAGCACGGTATACAGAAAAATAAGATAATGTAAAAGAGACGACAGCTTTGAATACCGTAAAAATTGGGCGCCTAGAGACGTCAGCCCTAATGCAGAAACAACAACAGCTTCGACTTTATATGGAAAGTGGGCCCCACGTGACGTCAGCACTAAAATATCGTTTACGGTATACAGTCTTTTACACTACCTTGTTTCTGTATACCGTGGCTCTCCAGATGAATATATTATGCACGACGGTTGGTTTAGGAAGGATATCGTAAACGATTGGGATTAAATGTGTACAGTAAATAGTCTCTGATTACTACCTTCTTTATGACATGTGGTTTCAAATTATCATTCGTTCTCATATATACGTTGTCCGGTTAAAATATAAAAAAATGTTTTGAAAATTTGCCGCCCCTAAAAATTTGCCGCCCTGGGCTGAAGCCCCTATAGCCCCCCCTAAATCCGCCACTGTTCAAACCTATTACAATAGCATTTTCATTTAGACTTACCATTTGATCATGTCGTTAACACTAACTTTAACTGGAAATTCGTCTGTACTAACAGCTGAATATTTCCCACCTTTAGATCTTAATACAGACTATGTTTGCGGTTTGATTGATTTACAAACTTATAATTCAATACCGAATGTAGATGGAAGAAACAACTTATTTCATGTAGGAGATGAAGTTATACAAATTCCTGATGGGTCATATGAAATTGATGATATTGCAGCTCTTATTAAAAGAGATTTCACTAAAACTAAAACCAAACCATCAGTTATTATTGTACCTAACAATAACACTTTAAAAACTGAAATAAAGAGTACAGAAAAAATAAATTTTAATAAAGCACACTCTATTGGTCCGTTGCTAGGGTTTAGTAAACGTGAATTAGACCCTAACATAATAAATGTGTCGGATTTACCCGTTAATATAATTAAAATTAATGTGATTCGTGTTGAGTGCAACCTTGTATCAGGGTCATTCATAAATAATACACCAGTTCACACATATGGGAAACCAGGTAGTTTATGACAGTAGCTACCTGGTGTCCCATATGAAACATTTAATTAGCAGGCTGGAGATATTTCATCGTCTAATTTAAGTAGGCGATGGAATATTTCCAGCCTATATAAGGAAAACAATAATGTAAGAAATTTAGTTTTGTTTTGTCAGTCAAAGTTCCTAGTTTAACATGTAAATAAAATAAATTAATAATTTAATAAGTTTTTCGTTAGTGGCCACCAGGCCACTACATTGGTGACCCCGTGTTTATTGTTGTATTTAAAATTCATATATTTTTCCTGAATTATTCCTGTTTTTCTGGACCCCAAGGAGCAAAGAAAAGGAAGCGGTTATAATTTTTATTTGGCAACATATCGATCAAGCAATCGCTTCGAGCAGCTGCAGCCTTCAGCATCTAGACGCCTCTTCGAAGGATTACAGGGACAGCTCTCTACCGGTCTACATCTAGACGGCTCTTCGAAGGAGTACAGGGACAGTTCGCTACCGGTCTACATCTAGACGGCTCTTCGAAGAAGTACAGGGACAGCTCTCTACCGGTCTACATCTAGACGGCTCTTCGAAGAAGTACAGGGACAGCTCTCTACCGGTCTACATCTAGACGGCTCTTCGAAGGAGTACAGGGACAGCTCTCTACCGGTCTACATCTAGACGGCTCTTCGAAGAAGTACAGGGACAGCTCTCTACCGGTCTACATCTAGACGGCTCTTCGAAGAAGTACAGGGACAGCTCTCTACCGGTCTACATCTAGACGGCTCTTCGAAGGAGTACAGGGACAGCTCTCTACCGATCTGCATCTAGTCAGCTCTTCAGCTGATTACAGGGACAGCTCTCTATATAGACACCTCAGCAGGGGATTTAAGAAATATCCGCATGGTGCTACGCTTAAAAGCAGCATAACACCACAGCTGGAAGGGGAGTATATGGGAAACCAGGTAGTTTATGACAGTAGCTACCTGGTGTCCCATATGAAACATTTAATTAGCAGGCTGGAGATATTTCATCGTCTAATTTAAGTAGGCGATGGAATATTTCCAGCCTATATAAGGAAAACAATAATGTAAGAAATTTAGTTTTGTTTTGTCAATCAAAGTTCCTAGTTTAACATGTAAATAAAATAAATTAATAATTTAATAAGTTTTTCGTTAGTGGCCACCAGGCTACTACACACACTTCACGACTTTTCTCCTAAAGTGGGTCCCGCCTATAAAATAGTTGAAGTACCTAAAAATGTTATTTATTTGCCAGTGAATGTTAAAAGGATAAGTTCGCTTGTGTTGAAATTAGTTGATCAAGACGGTGACCTAATAAACTTTAGAGGAGAAACCATTACTGTTAGATTACATTTGAGACCTCAACATGTTGATATATAACAGAGACAGTGATAATAAAAGGATAGAAAAACCTGTCCACCCCTCCAGTCATTTAGATACTTTACCAAGGATAAGACCGAAATTAAGCTCAGCTAATAGACAATTTTTAATATCTCTGGAGCTTAAATTAAAAAAATGAGCGAAATATTGAATATTAACAGAGACGTTTCTTATGATAACAGTGTATCAAAAGTAGAATACCACAGCTATTCACCATTTTTAACTTCATTTAAAAACAGTGATGAAACTCGAATTGTAGTACAACATCAAGATTTGTACATTCTACCTAGTGAGAGTCTAATTTATATTGAAGGCTCTGTAGCTAAGACTGATGGGACAAAATCTGCTGATGCAAGCCTAACAAACAATGTTTTTTCATTTCTTTTCGATGAAATTCACTACGAATTAAATTGAGTGGAAATCGATCGAACAAGAAACCTCGGAATTGTATCAACGTTGAAGAACTATATCTCGTTAAATGAAAATAAAAGCAAAATGCTTTACAATGCTGGTTGGTCACCCTCAGAATCTATGAAACCTGAAAAATTGTTCTTCAATTTCTGTGTACCGCTTAATATGTTGTTAGGATTTGCCGAAGACTACAAAAAAATCATTTTAAACGCCAAACTAATTTTAATTCGAAGCAGAACAGATGAGAATGCTGTTATAGCTCCCACCGATGAAGTTGCTGTTAACATTTTCAAGTTGCAATGGAAAATACCACATATATTAGTAGCAGACAATGAGAAGCTTTAATTGCTGAAAAATGGTGAAAGTGGACGTCCAATTCAAACTCCATTCCGCAGTTGGGATGTGTACGAATACCCGTTGTTACCTATAACAACTGATCACACATGGTCAGTTAAAATATCTGCACAATTGGAAAAGCCGAGATATGTTATACTAGCCCTAAAAACAGATCGTAAAGATAATAGGAAAAAAGATGCAAGCAAGTTTGATCACTGTAACCTTACTAATGTTAAAGTACACCTAAATTCTGATTCTTATCCATACGATGATTTAAATTTGAAATTTGATCGAGAACGGTATGCTCTGCTATATAACATGTATGCGAAATTTCAGCAGTCCTATTTTGGGCGTCAACCGCAACCTCTCCTCTCAGATAAAGAATTTCTCGAACACGCTCCAATTGCAGTTATCGATTGTTCTCATCAAAATGAAGCTATCAAAACGGGCCCTGTAGATATAAAATTAGAGTTCAAAACCTCCACTAATATTCCATCGAAAACAACAGCTTACTGCTTACTTATCCACGATCGAATAGTCGAGTATAATCCGCTCACTAGTGAAGTTAAGAAAGTTATTTAAAAATATGGCTGTAATAGTTGATATCCAAGGATTCAAGGACCATCTAAATAAGTTTATTGTTAAAGAGCTAGCAATTCTTTCTTCGGATGATAAGCTTCAACATTTTATTTTCCAACCACCCTTTAAATTTGAAGACTTAACACCCAAAATAAAAAAACAAGTCTTTTGGTTAAAACACAATCTTCATGGTTTCGGATGGTATGATGGGTATGTTCCATCATTACCTATACACTGTTGTCGCACCTTTACTTGCTGAAAAAAATATTTATGTAAAGGGCTTTGAAAAAACCGGATGGGTAAAGGATTTTCTTGGAGACGGTGCAACCATTTTTGATATTGAGGGTGAATTACAATGTCCGAAACTATCATGGCTTCAATTTAAACATCAAGAGTTTTCGTGTCTCACCCATAAAGGACAATGTGCTCTACAAAATGTATTTGCCATTAGAAAATTTCTAGTACATAAGAAATAAACTTAATAAATTTTATGTTAAACCAGCAACTTGTGTTTTATAACTACCTTTTTTCTACTTTATTTTCAGCAAAAAATTTAAGTAAAAGAACATGAAAATATTTTACAATAAAACATTTATTAAAATAATAATTTTTTTAAATTACATATCAGTGTAAAAATTGGGATTTTGAATAGTCTTTGAAAATTGTAATTTCGATAAACTCCCTATAGAACCTTGGTATGAAATGTTATATCCTCCTTCGTTAATTTTCTCCATAGCTTTAAGCGACATCTCATTGTATCTTTCGGGGAGAAACAAATAGTAATCCTCCAAATTCAAGCGTACTTTTTCGCCGTATTTTCTTTGCATCTTTTTACAATTTAAAATCTTGTAGGCATTATATAACCCCATATCTTTTATTGACAAAATTGGTTTACCATTAAAGGAATTTAATTCTTCTAATGTATCAAAATCTTCACTTATATTATCAACTAAACTTGGAAATGACATTATTTATTATTACACTTTTTAGTATTTCTTCACCGAGATTTGAAATTAAACTAATATATTTCAAAGGTTTTGATAATATACTTTCACGTTTAAGTTTATGTTATCTTTGAATGCATGAGGAAATGCGGTTTTAAGTCTCAACTTATCATTGAAAACATAAGGAATATTTTTGCGGTTTTAGTTAACTCAAATTCTTTAATCTTTTATTATTTATGTTGTTTGGAAACTTTAGTAAATGAATTCACTAAGAATAAGGAAAAATATTGTAAAAATTGGTCAAGATGCTTGTTTGAAGTTAATTTTAATTTTTCTATGCCAGATAAGTATGTTATAGGAAACTTGGTATCAAAAATGATATATTAAAAGATTTTTTCCTATGGAAATCTGAAAGTGGTCCCGAACCCCCTTTGCTATACTACTAATATATTGTCATCCAGTCTGAAGTGTTATTCAACCGAAAGAATACCATGAAAAAGAGTAATTAGTGGCTAGTCTCTAGGCACAACATCCCACTAATTTCCTTTTGTCTTCTTTTGGTTCCCGTTTACTGGGCTCCACGCGGCCTTAACCCCTTACGAGCATTTTTTTTTATCCGAAATCCTGTCTTCTGCATTTTCCTCCTTGATAACGACACCTTTTTTTCTTTCTTCTTTTTTTCAACACTTAACTTTAAAAAAAAAAACTTTTCCTTGCTTTACCAGCAATAACATCTAATTCTCTTCTAGCGATCTTCTTCACATCGCATTCCAGTCCTTACTGTCCTCCATCGCCTGGGCCAAAGTTCCACTTTTCCGTCATCTGACTTCCATCTCTCATATTTCGTGGTGGTCGCGGACAGCGTTGCCACACTCCCACACTTGTCCCATTTTCGCTTTGTTTTACATACTAGAACTTTTTTATCCCATATTATTTGCTTTTAGTGCATATTCCCTTCCGATTTAATTCGGCGATTTAATTTAACCCATTCCCTCACTAGTCACGCATACTTGTAGAATCTACTCTTGTTTAATTGATTTTGTACATATTGTTGTTAAATTTGTTTGAGTACCAGCGCTGATCGTTCATGCCCAAGTTTCTTCAGCTAAGCTAGGCATATTAGCCATGGCATAAACAGCCATTCCTTAACTGCTTTTGGACTTTAGTTAAAATGTAACACAACTCAGTGTTATCAATATCGATGCAAATGATTGCTGAAAGCAAATATTAAAAGTAGATATCGATACGGGATACAGGTATGGATGCAAAAGAATTTCTGGTCATTGTTTGTGAAACAGGGAATAACAGAAAATTCTATGGTTATTGATTGCGATTTTAGGGCTGGGAAATGCCATGCCACGGACGGTGCTAAGTAATCAGCGACATTACAACAGGGCTGAAGTAATTTGGGCCTAAATGTGTTTATGCCTGATTGAAAGCACTTGGAGTGAAAAAAGTTTTTACAGTTCGAGCACATAATAATATCCCGCGGTTCTACGAATGGATCTTTGCAAGAGTAACACGTATCAACCATGTTTTAATAAGAATTATGTAACTTTAATTAAGGAGAGAAAAATTGGCACGTCCGAACTCATCGGCAGACACTCTTCAATCAGCTCAGTCCTGTTATACGCAGCACCAGTGTGGGCAGCAGCGTTAAACAGGACTGCAAATAGTAGAAAATGGAGGGCTGCATATAGGCTAAGTGCACTTCGCGCTTGCTGCGCGTACAGGACCACGTCCGACGATGCGGCGTGCGTGATAGTGGGGATGATTCCTGTAGATATTCTGGCGAGGGAGGGCATGCGTCTCTATGACCCAGAATATGGTAGAGGGCAGCCAAGAAGGGTACGGCGGCAGATTGCGCGCTGTGAGTCCTTAAGGGAATGGCAGGGGAAATGGGACGAGTCTGCTAAGGGTCGGTGGACCCACAGACTTATCCCTAACGTGGAAGTATGGGTTTCGAGGGAGCGTGGGGAAGTAAGTTACGACCTCACGCAGTTCCTGAGCGGACATGGGGGGTATAGGAAATACCTCCACCGATTCGGCCACGATGATTCACCGTTGTGTCCGGTATGCCCAGCGACGGAAGAAGACGCAGAGCACGCCTTCTTTGCCTGCTCGAGATACGCCGAGGAAAGGGCGGAATTAGAAGAAACGGCCCAGGCGCCACTAACGCCGGAAAACATCGTAGAGCATATGATGAGATCCGAAGAAATGTGGAAGAAAGTGGAAGAAACCCTGAAGGCCATTCACAGAAAGTTAAGGCAAGAAGAAGCTACAAGAAACAGAGAAAGGCGAAGAAATGCCGAGAGCAGTAGCAACCCCTATGGGTAAAGACCAGAGGGACACCTAAAGGGTCATGGTAGTGACGCCCGCCCGAAGTAATGCCTCGCGGCGGTCCCTGGCGGGGTAAGAGTCACAGGGGTAAGGGGTGGTGAGTTTAGTCAGTACAAATCTGACACTATATATATATATATATATATATATATATATATATACAGGGTGTCCCACATAAACTTACAAAGCGGCCGGCTGTGGATAGGTCTTGGATAGACGAACAAAAAATCGTATGGGTGGGGGGGGGGGGGAAGTCGTAACGGTTTAGCCGCTAGGGCGTTTTGAAGTTTTTTTGCTAGAGTTTTACATATCACCCTGTATTTTTGTAACCGTGTACCCCATTTTCATGATTATGGCACCGGTGTACGCAGAATTCCCCGACCTATCTACGACGGTAAAAATAATGGTCCTATCTTATAAACTTTTGGAGTTATGAGTCGCCAAAGTCAAAATTTTGTATTTTTTTCACTAAAATTCCAACTAAAACCACCTTTTTCTCCAAAAAATACGTTATAAACCTAAACTTTTTTTTCCAAAATTAAAAAGTTTGGACAATTTCCTATAAATAATGTATCCTATCCAAGACCTATCCACAGCCGGCCGCTTTGTAAGTTTATGTGGGACACCCTGTATATATATATATATATATATATATATATATATATATATATATATACTAGCTGGGACCCGGTGCGCCTACGCTGCACCCATAAGTCAATAGTAAACAATAAAAACAATCCATTGACTTAATATTTTTCGAGATATGAATTTTACACAGATGAAATGCCTCAAAGAACATGGGTCTTGCGTCGGCCGCCATGAATCGGTATATTGAGTCTACTACATTGCTTATTGTATTCTACTTATCATACCCTTTAATTTGATACCCATTTTGATAGGGTTGTGAAGAAAGTGGTAATCCGGCCTCTTTAGACGGCCGCCATGGATCTAAAGATATATTTTGTATACTACATTGCTTATTGTATTCTACTTATCATACCCTTTCATTTGATACCCATGTCGAGGTGGTTGTGAAGAAAGTGGTACACCGCCCTCTTGAGACGGCCGCCATGGATCATTTTAGTTTCAATAGCGTCATGGCCTACCTATTGTTTGACAGCTGCATAAATTTGAAATTTTCATTAAATGTAATGATTAAATTTAATGACAATTTTACATTTGTCAAACAATAGGTAGGCCATGAAGCTATTGAAACTAAAATGAAGTGAAAATTCCTAAAATTACCATTTTTTTGTTTTTTCAGGCAATTTTTTAAATTTTTCTCTCCGTAAGAACCATCCTCGTACTTCAACGAATATTCGAAAAAAAAATTAGTCCAATAGGTCCAGCCGTTCTCGAGTTTTGCGCTTAGCAACACATTTAGCGATTCATTTTTATATTATAGATATATATATATATATATATATATATATATATATATATATATATATATATATATTTGCCAAACAAGGCACTTAACAAAAACAGTTACAGATAAAAAAAATACATATTAACATTAATAAGGAACATTGCAGTATTTAATATTTAAATATTAAACTAACATCTAGGTCTATAATGTTAGTTAGAAGAGGACAATAGGGAAATTAGTTTTCTTTTATAGGAACTTTTGTTAATTGAGGGAGAGAAACAGAACGCGTAGGAATTGAAGGTAATACAGCACCTGTTAACGGGCTCGTTTCTAGCATATTCAGTGCGATGCGGGTACTCTTTAAGCAGTTTGGAATATCTTGTTTGTCGAGTCTCGTTAAATTTGATTGTGTCCGACAGGAACTGTACCTTGAGGTTATTGTTCAGGACATCCAGGGTAAAACAAGATATAAGCAATTTCCGTCTAAGGGATAGAGGCAAGAGATCAAGGATTTTGAGCCTGTCCTTATAGTGAGGAAGGTTGTGAAAATCCGAAGGATTATAGAGGTTCCTAAGCGCGAAAAGAAGGAACTTCTTTTAGACAGATTCTATTCGATTAATACTAATTTGAAATATAGGATCCCAGATCTGGCACGCATACTCAAGAATAGGACGGACCAATGAGCAAAACAAGGCTTTAGTAACCCAAACATTGTCGAATTCTTTAGCTCTTCTCTTGATAAAGACCAACAGCTTTTTGGATCTAACAATAATATTATCATAGTGTAAGTTAAAGTTTAACTTGCTGTCGAGGACAATGCCTAAATCAACAATGTGATCGACACGATCCAAGACATTGTCATTGAGATAATAATTTTGCAGCTGTTTGTTTCTTTTCCTGGAGAAGGTGATTACGTGGCACTTACTGGTGTTAAGAAGAAGATTGTTAGTGGTGCACCAGTCTTGTAGTGCATTAAGTTTCGACTGTAAAAAGGATACATCAGTTTGAGACCTTATAGCACTATAAATTTTTAAATCATCGGCGTAAAAGAGGTGCGGAATGCCATTTAATATTTCAGATAGATCGGAAATGAATATGTTAAATAGAAGTGGCCCTAGGTGGCTGCCTTGCGGTACACCTGAGGTTACATTGATTTCTTTTGAGAGGAAGCCCTGAAATCTTACCACCTGAGTTCTCCCGTTAAGATAGGATGTTATCCAATCCAGAAGGGGGCCGGATATCCCAAATCTTAATAATTTCATATACAGAATGTGGTGGTCTACTCGATCAAATGCCTTGCTGAAGTCAGTGTAGATAGCGTCAAACTGGTGGCCTTGTTCCATACCGCACAGTAGTTCGGTTATCATTACCATAAGATTGGATGTGGTGGAACGGCCTTTTCTGAAACCATGTTGCTGATCGTTTAGGTTCGGAACAATTAGAGGGGCAATCTTGTCATAGATAAGTTAGGTTAAGTTGTTATCAGTTTAGGGATAACAGATAGGATAGCAATGCCCCTATAGTTGTCCACCGCATGTTTATCACCTGACTTAAAGATTGGTGTGAGGAAGGATTTCTTCCATACCGAAGGAAACTTACCGGCAGAAAGGGACTTGTTAAAAATGAGGTGAAGAGGGAGTAGAATGAGTTGGGCGTGGCTCTGCAAAAAACTTGCCGGTAGACAGTCCGGACCGTGACCTTTATTGACCTCCAGATCTATAAGACCTGTCATTATATCTTCGGGAGATAAAGATATATTGTCTATAAGGACCGCCAGTTTCGGAATGCTCTCTTGGGACAGTGTGTGCAGTCGAAGAAATGGGGCAGAAGATTTCACTGAACCTGTCCGCAAATATGTTTGAAATTTCTTGGGGGAGAGAGGAGTGCGTGATACCGTTTGTCATTGTTGTCGGGTAGCCTGATATTTTTCGCTTTAGGTTAACGAAATCAAAGAATTTTTTAGGATTACGTATGATATTTTCACCGACAGTCTTTGCATAGGTAGTATAGGCCTCCCGTGACCTATGATTAAATTCTGAGGCTAACCTGGCGTATTCAGATTTCTGCTCAGCACTAACATTGTTGTTATTTTTCACTACGCGGTACAACTTATTTCTCCTATTACGAAGGGACCGAGTGTTTTTGTCAAGCCATGGCTCCGTCAATTTATCCCTTTTTTTTTATTTTGGGTACGAATTTGCCAATGGTGTTAAAGATAACATCGTAAAATCTAGTAACTAGCTCGTCAATGTCATCACCATCAAGTAGATCCTCCCAGTTAATAAGGGATAATTCAGTGCTAATACTAACATTATCGGCATTCTTAAAATCGAAGACTACAGAGTTGTTATAGGAGGCGAGAAAATCAGTTATTGTAGAACTGAGCTCGACGACCCACGCGGAATGATGTGTAGTGTTATTAAATAGATTCTCCTCTTAAGAAGCGGGAAGCACGTTCAAATCCTCATAGAGGTTAGTGAAGATTAAATCCAACCATTTCCCATTT
Organism: Thereva unica; assembly: GCA_949987705.1. Taxonomy (NCBI): domain Eukaryota; kingdom Metazoa; phylum Arthropoda; class Insecta; order Diptera; family Therevidae; genus Thereva; species Thereva unica. The sequence continues at coordinate 150,101,666 of OX465281.1, read as the reverse complement.
GAATTTGGTTGGCTAATTACCAGTTGCAAGTCGTTGCTGTAAAGATTGTCGATAAACTTTATATCGACGGGGTTTGATACATTAATCGGAAGTAAATAACTGTCTTCCTCGTCACAAATAAAAGATAAGATATATTAGGCCGATTAAAATCACCTATGATTAATATATCTTTGCTATCGTTGAATATTTCATCTATTATATGAATCACATTATCATATATAGATTCGCCGGAGTTTGGAGGTAAGTAAAAAGAACCGATGACAATGTATTTCTTTCCGAACTTTGCTCGTACTAAAATATGTTCGAAGGTTTTAGACGATGTAGTCGCGATAAGTTCACTATTTAAGGGGTCTCTAACAGCTATGAGGACACCACCTCCTCTTGAGAGACTGGTAGATATATAATCTCTATCGCATCAATAAATGGACCAGCTGCCATGCAAGATCTCCTCGTTAAGGAAGGAGTCATTCAACCAAGTATAGGTTAACACCAGTACATTGAAGTCACAGGATTTGGAGTCGATAAAAAGATCCTTCAGTTTGCCTCTAATCCCACTGCAGTTATGATAGAAGAGTCTTAAGTTATCGGAAGATGTTAGTTTTGAATGACGGGCTGGGAGATGGTTAGAATTTCGGGGGGAAGCTAGTTAAGGACGATAATATCTATTTGATTCGTCCCGACTCCTTTGAAGTTGGGAGATATGTTTTGCTCTGACATGGGACCCATATGCAGAGAATATATATATATATATATATATATATATATATATATATATATATACTAGCTGGGACCCGGTGCGCCTACGCTGCACCCATAAGCCAATAGTAAACAATAAAAACCATCCATTGACTTAATATTTTTCGAGATATGAATTTTACACAGATGAAATGCCTCAAAGAACATGGGTCTTGCGTCGGCTTCCATGAATCGGTATATTGAGTCTACTACATTGCTTATTGTATTCTACTTATCATACCCTTTAATGTGATACCCATGTTGAGGGGGTTGTGAAGAAAGTGGTAATCCGGCCTCTTTAGACGGCCGCCATGGATCTAAAGATATATTTTGTATACTACATTGCTTATTGTATTCTACTTATCATACCCTTTCATTTGATACCCATGTCGAGGTGGTTGTGAAGAAAGTGGTAATTCGGCCTCTTGAGACGGCCGCCATGGATCTAAAGATATATTTTGTATACTACATTGCTTATTGTATTCTACTTATCATACCCTTTCATTTGATACCCATGTCGAGGTGGTTGTGAAGAAAGTGGTACCCCGCCCTCTTGAGACGGCCGCCATGGATCTAAAGATATATTTTGTATACTACATTGCTTATTGTATTGTACTTAACATACCCTTTCATTTGATACCCATGTTGAGGTGGTTGTGAAGAAAATGGTAATCCGGCCTCTTGAGACGGCCGCCATGGATCTAAAGATATATTTTGTATACTACATTGCTTATTGTATTCTACTTATCATTCCCTTTCATTTGATACCCATGTCGAGGTTGCTGTGAAGAAAGTGGTACCCCGCCCTCTTGAGACGGCCGCCATGGATCTAAAGATATATTTTGTATACTACATTGCTTATTGTATTCTACTTAACATACCCTTTCATTTGATACCCATGTTGAGGTGGTTGTGAAGAAAGTGGTAATCCGGCCTCTTGAGACGGCCGCCATGGATCTAAAGATATATTTTGTATACTACATTGCTTATTGTATTCTACTTATCGTACCCTTTCGCTTGATACCCATGTCGAGGTGGTTGTGAAGAAAGTGGTACCCCGCCCTCTTGAGACGGCCGCCATGGATTTAAAGATATATTTTGTATACTACATTGCTTATTGTATTGTACTTAACATACCCTTTCATTTGATACCCATGTTGAGGTGGTTGTGAAGAAAGTGGTAATCCGGCCTCTTGAGACGGCCGCCATGGATCTAAAGATATATTTTGTATACTACATTGCTTATTGTATTCTACTTATCATACCCTTTCATTTGATACCCATGTCGAGGTGGTTGTGAAGAAAGTGATAAACCGCCTTCTTGAGACGGCCGCCATGGATCATTTTAGTTTCAATAGCGTCATGGCCTACCTATTGTTTGACAGCTGCGTAAATTTGAAATTTTCATTAAATGTAATGATTCAATTTAATGACAATTTTACATTTGTCAAACAATAGGTAGGCCATGAAGCTATTGAAACTAAAATGAAGTGAAAATTCCTAAAATTACCATTTTTTTGTTTTTTCAGGCAATTTTTTAAATTTTTCTCTCCGTAAGAACCATCCTCGTACTTCAACGAATATTCGAAAAAAAAAATTAGTCCAATAGGTCCAGCCGTTCTCGAGTTTTGCGCTTAGCAACACATTTAGCGATTCATTTTTATATTATAGATATATATATATATATATATATATATATATATATATATATATATATATATACATATATATATATATATATATATATATATATATATATATATATATATATACTAGCTGGGACCCGGTGCGCCTACGCTGCACCCATAAGTCAATAGTAAACAATAAAAACCATCCATTGACTTAATATTTTTCGAGATATGAATTTTACACAGATGAAATGCCTCAAAAAACATGGGTCTTGCGTCGGCCGCCATGAATCGGTATATTGAATCTACTACATTGCTTATTGCATTCTACTTATCATACTCTTTAATTTGATACCCATGTTAAGGGGGTTGTGAAGAAAGTGGTAATCCGGCCTCTTTAGACGGCCGCCATGGATCTAAAGATATATTTTGTATACTACATTCCTTATTGTATTCTACTTATCATACCCTTTCATTTGATACCCATGTTGAGGTGGTTGTGAAGAAAGTGGTAATCCGGCCTCTTGAGACGGCCGCCATGGATCTAAAAATATATTTTGTATACTACATTGCTTATTGTATTCTACTTATCATACCCTTTCATTTGATACCCATGTCGAGGTGGTTGTGAAGAAAGTGGTAATTCGGCCACTTGAGACGGCCGCCATGGATCTAAAGATATATTTTGCTTATTGTATTCTACTTATCATACCCTTTCATTTGATACCCATGTCGAGGTGGTTGTGAAGAAAGTGGTAATTCGGCCACTTGAGACGGCCGCCATGGATCTAAAGATACATTTTGCTTATTGTATTCTACTTATCATACCCTTTCATTTGATACCCATGTCGAGGTGGTTGTGAAGAAAGTGGTGCCCCGCCCTCTTGAGACGGCCGCCATGGATCTAAAGATATATTTTGTATACTACATTGCTTATTGTATTCTACTTAACATACCCTTTTATTTGATACCCATGTTGAGGTGGTTGTGAAGAAAGTGGTAATCCGGCCCCTTGAGACGGCCGCCTTGGATCTAAAGATATATACTACTAAAGATATATACTTTTGTACACAACATTGCTTATTGTATTCTACTTATCATACCCTTTCATTTGATACCCATGTCGAGGTGGTTGTGAAGAAAGTGGTACCCCGCCCTCTTGAGACGGCCGCCATGGATCTAAAGATATATTTTGTATACTACATTGCTTATTGTATTGTACTTAACATACCCTTTCATTTGATACCCATGTTGAGGTGGTTGTGAAGAAAATGGTAATCCGGCCTCTTGAGACGGCCGCCATGGATCTAAAGATATATTTTGTATACTACATTGCTTATTGTATTCTACTTATCATTCCCTTTCATTTGATACCCATGTCGAGGTTGCTGTGAAGAAAGTGGTACCCCGCCCTCTTGAGACGGCCGCCATGGATCTAAAGATATATTTTGTATACTACATTGCTTATTGTATTCTACTTAACATACCCTTTCATTTGATACCCATGTTGAGGTGGTTGTGAAGAAAGTGGTAATCCGGCCTCTTGAGACGGCCGCCATGGATCTAAAGATATATTTTGTATACTACATTGCTTATTGTATTCTACTTATCGTACCCTTTCGTTTGATACCCATGTCGAGGTGGTTGTGAAGAAAGTGGTACCCCGCCCTCTTGAGAAGGCCGCCATGGATTTAAAGATATATTTTGTATACTACATTGCTTATTGTATTGTACTTAACATACCCTTTCATTTGATACCCATGTTGAGGTGGTTGTGAAGAAAGTGGTAATCCGGCCTCTTGAGACGGCCGCCATGGATCTAAAGATATATTTTGTATACTACATTGCTTATTGTATTCTACTTATCATACCCTTTCATTTGATACCCATGTCGAGGTGGTTGTGAAGAAAGTGATAAACCGCCTTCTTGAGACGGCCGCCATGGATCATTTTAGTTTCAATAGCGTCATGGCCTACCTATTGTTTGACAGCTGCGTAAATTTGAAATTTTCATTAAATGTAATGATTCAATTTAATGACAATTTTACATTTGTCAAACAATAGGTAGGCCATGAAGCTATTGAAACTAAATTGAAGTGAAAATTCCTAAAATTACCATTTTTTTTGGATTTTGCAGCTGTTTTTTTGGTTAAAGGTATAAAAAATAGCCTACGACCTATTCTCAGACCTACCCAATATACACAAAAAATTTCATGCAAATTGGTCAACCCGTTTCGGAGGAGTACGGTAACAAACACTGTGACACGAGATTTTTATAGATATAGATATAAGATATATATACTAGCTGGGACCCGGTGCGCCTACGCTGCACCCATAAGCCAATAGTAAACAATAAAAACCATCCATTGACTTAATATTTTTCGAGATATGAATTTTACACAGATGAAATGCCTCAAAGAACATGGGTCTTGCGTCGGCTTCCATGAATCGGTATATTGAGTCTACTACATTGCTTATTGTATTGTACTTATCATACCCTTTAATGTGATACCCATGTTGAGGGGGTTGTGAAGAAAGTGGTAATCCGGCCTCTTTAGACGGCCGCCATGGATCTAAAGATATATTTTGTATACTACATTGCTTATTGTATTCTACTTATCATACCCTTTCATTTGATACCCATGTCGAGGTGGTTGTGAAGAAAGTGGTAATTCGGCCTCTTGAGACGGCCGCCATGGATCTAAAGATATATTTTGTATACTACATTGCTTATTGTATTCTGGCCATGGATCTAAAGATATATTTTGTATACTACATTGCTTATTGTATTCTACTTAACATACCCTTTCATTTGATACCCATGTTGAGGTGGTTGTGAAGAAAGTGGTAATCCGGCCTCTTGAGACGGCCGCCATGGATCTAAAGATATATTTTGTATACTACATTGCTTATTGTATTCTACTTATCGTACCCTTTCGTTTGATACCCATGTCGAGGTGGTTGTGAAGAAAGTGGTACCCCGCCCTCTTGAGACGGCCGCCATGGATTTAAAGATATATTTTGTATACTACATTGCTTATTGTATTGTACTTAACATACCCTTTCATTTGATACCCATGTTGAGGTGGTTGTGAAGAAAGTGGTAATCCGGCCTCTTGAGACGGCCGCCATGGATCTAAAGATATATTTTGTATACTACATTGCTTATTGTATTCTACTTATCATACCCTTTCATTTGATACCCATGTCGAGGTGGTTGTGAAGAAAGTGATAAACCGCCTTCTTGAGACGGCCGCCATGGATCATTTTAGTTTCAATAGCGTCATGGCCTACCTATTGTTTGACAGCTGCGTAAATTTGAAATTTTCATTAAATGTAATGATTCAATTTAATGACAATTTTACATTTGTCAAACAATAGGTAGGCCATGAAGCTATTGAAACTAAATTGAAGTGAAAATTCCTAAAATTACCATTTTTTTTGGATTTTGCAGCTGTTTTTTTGGTTAAAAGTATAAAAAATAGCCTACGACCTATTCTCAGACCTACCCAATATACACAAAAAATTTCATGCAAATTGGTCAACCCGTTTCGGAGGAGTACGGTAACAAACACTGTGACACGAGATTTTTATAGATATAGATATACAGGGTGTGGAAAAGGTCTGGGAACTGTTCGATATTTCCTGAAGGGTAGTTTTTCGTGACAAAAGTTTGTAGCAAAAGTTGCTCAGGTTCGAGGGTAGAATCGTTTGCACATGAAACTCACCCCCACCCACTCACCCCCTCGCAGGGGGTGGGGGTAAGTCTGAAATTTCAAATGGCAACCCCTATTTTTTCTCACGGATTGTGATTCTCCCAAGAAAAATATGAAACTTTTGTCTTAAATTTTTTTTCATCCGAAGCTTCCCTGCACCCCCAAAACGAATTTTTGGGGGTGGAAAATGTCCTAAAAATTCGTTTTGGGGGTGCAGGGAAGCTTCGGATAAAAAAAAATTTTAAGACAAAAGTTTCATATTTTTCTTCGGAGAATCATAATCCGTGAAAAAAATGGGGGTTGCTATTTAAATTTTTAGAGTTACCCACACCCCCTGCGAGGGGGTGAGTAGGTGGGGGTGACTTTCATGTGCAAATGATTCTACCCTCCAAGCTGAGCAACTTTTTCTACAAACTTTTTTCACGAAAACCTACCCTTCAGGAAATATCGAACAATTGCCGGACTATTCCCCACCCCTAAAAATTCGTTTTGGGGGTGCAGGGAAGCTTCGGATAAAAAAAAATTTAAGACAAAAGTTTCGTATTTTTCTTCGGAGAATCACAATCCGTGAGAAAAAATAGGGGTTGCCATTTTAAATTTCAGACTTACCCCCACCCCCTGCGAGGGGGTGAGTGGGTGGGGGTGAGTTTCATGTGCAAACGATTCTACCCTCCAACCTGAGCAACTTTTGCTACAAACTTTTGTCACGAAAAACTACCCTTCAGGAAATATCGAACCGTTCCCAGACCTTTTCCACACCCTGTATATATATATATATATATATATATATATATATCATTGTGCTCCTTTAATCCCCCATGGGACATAGGGCGGAAACAGTTGCCCTCCAGCGGACTCTGTTTTGCGCGACAGCTCTCAGCTCCGACCAGATTCTCCCAGTTGTTGCGGCTTCTGCTAATAGGGTTCGCCTCCATGTTGTCCTAGGTCTTCCGACTCGACGGGATCCTTGCGGATTCCAGTCGAGGGCCTGTTTGGCTAGATTTTCATTTTCGCGTCGCAATGTGTGGCCAACCCAATTCCATTTCCTTCGTCTGATTTGATCGTCTATCCTTTCTTGGCCGGCACGGCGCCATAGTTCTTCGTTTGAAATTCTATCCTGCCAGCGGGTTTTTAGGATACGACGCAAGCATCTGTTGACGAAGACTTGTAGGCGCCCTGTGATGAGTTGGGTGACTTTCCATGTTTCGCAACCGTACAAAAGTACTGCTTTCACGTTGGAGTTGAACAGCCGCAATTTGGTGTTAGTTGAGATCTCCGTTGATCTCCATATGCGGAACAGGCATGCATATGCGCCTCGTGCTTTATTTATTCTGCAACTGACATCTTCTTCTGCACCCCCATTTTCGGTAATAATACTACCGAGGTAGCAGAATTTATCGACCAGTTCCACGTCACGGTTATTCAGCGCAGTCCGTTCAATGGTGTTTGCATTTATCCGCATTTCTTTAGTTTTAGTTGGATTTAGCCTTAAGCCTGCTGGACTACTTTCTGTTGCCAAATTGTTAATCATGTTTTTGAGGTCCTGGTGTCTGTGGGCCAGCAAACAGATATCATCTGCGTAGTCGAGATCCTTAAGGCGGTCTAACAAACCCCATTGTATGCCGCCTGTTCTACTATCTAGAGCGCCGACAAGGATGCCATTTATTACTATAAGAAATAGTAAAGGCGAGAGTAGGCATCCTTGTCGTACTCCTGAGCTCACCTCGAAGCTGTCGGATAATTTTCCATTATGGAGAACTCTGCATTTGGAATTGTTATATGGGGCTTTTATCAATTCTATTATTTTATCGGGCAGTCCACGTCGCCGTAGTGCCTGCCATATAAAGCTCCTATTGACCGAGTCGAACGCTTTCTCATAATCTACGAAAGCAAGGTAAAGGGGGGATCGGAATTCAGTAGACTGCTCCACTATTATATGTAAGGTGTTGATATGATCAATACATGAGCGTCCCTTCCTGAATCCGGCCTGCTGCCTCCTAAGCGTTCGGTCTACTGCCTCACTTATCCTAGATAGTAATATATGGGACAAAATTTTGCCCACTGTAGATAGTAAACAGATGCCTCTCAAATTGTCGCATATTTTTAGGTCCCCCTTTTTTGGTATTTTGACTATGATACCTTCCGTCCAATTGGCCGCGGCTAAAATCTGTCGGTCGATAAAATTTTCCCCGTCCCAAAAGGCATAACACTTTGACGCGGACAAATTTTATTGACTCTGATGGTTGCGGCAAATGTAATGCCGGGAAATATCCCCGAAAACGTGGCGACTGAGCCCGCGCAACCGAAGTCCCGTTACAAGTCAAATTTTTGTATTGACTTTTGTAACATTCGTGGACTTCAAGCGAATTTCTCTTTTGTTGAGTGCCACTTATCTAATTCCCAACCCCCAATCTTCGCACTTAGTGAAACCCAAATATCACCCGATAATGATTTAGGTTATTACCAGGTGTCGGGGTACACTTTAGTGCACAATCTCTCCCCCCATAGGGGTATTGCCATTTATGTTAGGGACGACGTGGCTTATTGTAAAATACATTCAAGCACAACTTCAGATTTTAATTATCTTTGGATTAAAATCATTTTCCAAAGCCACGTCATATTCTTCTGCTTCCTATACAGAAGCCCTAACATAAGTAACGAAGCCTCCACTTTATCTTTTGATACTATTTCCGAACAAATCTCGGGATTTTTGTCGTCCAATCCTGAGTGTGAAATCATCGTTGCGGGTGATTTCAATGTTCACAACGTTAAATGGCTGACTTACTCAAATGGCACCAGTATTTCTGGCAAGGACGTCGAGCTCTTTGCAGACATCAATAACTTGCATCAAATTGTGGATCACCCCACAAGAGTCCCTGATGTTGCTGATCAAGGAAGATATCTCCTTGATCTTTTCCTAACTTCTCATCCAGCGCGTTACTCCGTCGAAGTTGATTCACCTCTCGGCAATTCAGACCACTGCCTAATCAGTGCTAACTTCCCATTCGAATTTCCCACCCCTCCCAAACCAGTTCGAAGAACTATATGGCATTATGGGAAGGCCAATTGGCTGGGGCTTATTAATTTCTTCCAGTCTACAGACTGGAACCTGTGTTTCCGGAATAGAAACGCCAACTCTGCCGCTATCCGTATCACCCGGATCATACAGGCAGGAATGCATTTGTTCATTTTCCATTCTACCAAATCTGTGAAGCCTAGGCCCAATAGATGGTTTAATCGAGAGTGTATGAATGCAATCAAAACTAAAGAAGCCGCTTTCCGAGCGTACAAGAGCTTCCCGAGTAAATCGCTCCGTTTAGAATACATACAACAAAGAAATTCTTGTAAAACCGCCATAAAAAAAGTCAAAACCTTATTTGACAACAAATTGAGAAGTAAACTCCTAAATGCAACCTTCGGTAGCAACAACTTCTGGTCCTTGGTAAGTTCCATCAAGAAGAATTTCACTACAACTTCAACCCCTTCCTTTATTCACAATGAGAAGGTAATAGCAGACAGCAAATCCAAGGCCAATTTATTAGCATCTATGTTCGCTTCGAATTCTTCTTTACCCGAAACTGATGTGCTACCCCCTGTTTCCGAGCGTAACGCCCATTCAATGGACAGGGTTTTTTTCAGGACTCGCGAGGTGTACAGGTGCCTCAAAGAGCTCGATGCCAACAAATCCACTGGACCCGATAATATACCCCCTATCGTCTTAAAAAAATGCGCCTCACCTTTGGCTAAACCTCTGCGCAAATTATTTTCCCTGTCATATTTCTCCGGAGTTTATCCCGACTCTTGGAAACTTGCCCATGTTCAGCCCATACCGAAAAAAGGTGATTCCAGCGATCCCTCCAATTACCGCCCAATAGCAATTACTTCTATTCTCTCCAAAACCATGGAGACGATAATCAACAAAAAGCTTATGGGATATCTAGAATCCAACCTACTCATAAACGACAGACAGTATGGCTTCCGGCAAAAAAGATCCACTGGCGATCTTTTAGTCTGTCTTACAGAACACCTCAGCCGTAGTCTGCATGAATCCGGTGAGTCTAGTCTGGTTGCTCTGGATATCTCCAAGGCTTTCGATAGAGTTTGGCATACAGCCCTGTTAGCTAAACTCAAAGCTATTGGAGTTGACTCACTTCTACAGAAGTGGATTGAGAGTTTCCTTTTTGGCCGTTCAATCAAAGTAGTATTGGATGGCGTCAAATCCGCATCCCACCCGATCTCTGCGGGGGTCCCCCAGGGGTCAATTTTATCACCGGCCCTATTTCTCATATTTATAAATGACCTTCTTTCAATCCCCTCCAACCCACTCCTCAGCTTCGCTGACGACGGTACTCTACGTTACTCGTACAGCGTCGATACAAGACAGACTCATGCCAGATCCTGTCTTGATGATCGCGAACTAATGTCCAACTCTATTAATAACGACATTGAACTCATTCTAGAGTGGGGAAAGAAGAATCGTGTTGAATTCAACTCCGACAAAACCAAGTACTGTCTTATCTCCAAAAAGAAGTTCAACACCTTACCATCCTTGAAAGTGGATGACGTGGTTCTAAAGGCCGACCCATCCCTACACATCTTAGGCGTGACTTTAGCCAAAGACTTGCGATGGAATGACCACATATTCCAAATCGCCAAACAAGGATCTCAGTGCTTGGGCTTTCTTAAGAGGTGCAAGTTCCTCCTCCAGCCATCGGCCCGTGCTGTTATTTATAAATCCTACATTCGACCTCTTCTCGAATATAACTCCCTCGTTTGGGGCGGCACCCCAATAACCACCTTGGCATGGTTAGATAAGGTGCAAAAAAGGGCGCTCAAGTTAATTGATGACGACACCGCCTGCTCCACCATCGACCCCCTGAGCCACCGTAGGAATGTAGCAGCACTGACAAAATTTTATCGCTACTACCACAGTGACTGTTCCTCCGAGTTAAACGCTCTCCTGCCTCCACGGCAATCTTATACCCGCAACACCAGATTAGCCCACTCGTCTCATTCCCTTCACCTGCAACTACCCTTTTCACGCACTCAACAAGATATGAATTCGTTTGTTAATAGAACAACTCGGCTGTGGAATAACCTCTCGCAGTCAGTATTTCCGAACTCCTACAACATCCAAGAGTTCAAACGCAGGGTTCATCACCACCTTCTTCAATACCCCCCGTACCTTTTAATCCTTAACCTATGCCCCCCCCCCCCCCTCATCCCTCCCCCGTACTAAGCTTACTGTTAGACATTGCACCATGACGTGACAAATGACATGACGGACTAGTAGTACAAAGGGTGACTCCTGAGCTTAGCACTGCCACATAAAAAAAAAAATCCTCCGGAAAGGTACAGGTGTTCCATGCTATTTCCAGGATTGGCTGAAGCGCATCTGCTATGAGGCTTGAATCGGCTTTCAACAATTCTGGCGGGATGCCATCTTTCCCAGCTGCTTTACCATTGGCCATCGCATGAATTGCGGTTACTATTTCCGTCTTGGATGGGGCTCGGGTGGTGATTCTTATAGGCTGTGCATTGTTGCTGGTTTCCTGAGGTTCCTGTGTAAATGAACCATTCAGGGCGGCGAAGAAGTAATCTCTCCATCTTTGGAGCTGCTCCTCGTCGCTTTCACAGCAGCCTTCCATCCGCACTCTTAACGGCATGCTTTTTAGTAGAGTGCTTTCCCGTGAGCTGTTTAGTAATTTTGTACAGCACCTTACTGTTGCCTGCGTTTTCCGCTTTTTCTGCGAGCTCATTTATCCGCTGCCTTTTATCACGCCGGACACTTCTCTTTACCTCCCGGTGTAATTGGGAGTACTCCCGTTCCAGTTGGTAACGTCTTTCGGGGTCGCTTGTAGAGTTTACGTTATTTTTAGGGCTCTCCTGCGTTCTATTTTTTGCCAGGTTGTGTCCGAGATCCAGTGTTGCTGGTTTCTTGGGACATAACCGATGCTCATTTCCGCAGCCGTCAATATTGCGCCCTTTGTCCTACTCCACAGCTCTTCAATATTTGTGTCGTCAGAAACGTTGTGCTGGTTTAATATTTGTTGTAGGTTTCCAGCAAATTCCCGCTTTTTACCGCTCTCCCGCAGAAGGTCTACGTTGAACCGTCTACGGTTTATAGAATCGCGTTGTACATTTCTGATTGCGGCGATTTTTAGGCGAATAGTTGCTAGTACCAAATGGTGGTCGCTTCCAGTGTCTGCTCCCCTGAAACTCCTGACATCCTCAAGGATAGTTCTCCATCTGCGGCTGACGGCCACATGATCTATCTGATTTCTCGTTCTACCATCGGGCGATACCCAGGTCTCTTTGTGTATCTTCTTGTGACGAAAGTAAGTTCCACCTACCATGAGTTGGTGGGAGCTACAGAAGTCAACGAAAAGCTCACCATTGTTATTGGTAACTTGGCTTAGACCTTGATTTCCAATTGTTTGTTCAAGGCCGGTGTTGTCATGGCCGATCTGTGCGTCTAAGTCACCCATTAATACAATGATGTCTCCCCTTGGAATAGAGCGAAAAACCTCATTCAGCCGCAAATAGAACTCGTCTTTGATGTCATCTTCAGCGTCTTCAGTTGGAGCATAGCATTGGACTACCGTAGCACTTCTTAGTCTGGTACGCAGGCGCACGGTAATAATCCTCTCAGAAACTGGTGACCAGCTAATGAGGCTGGACCTGGCTTCTTTGGTGAGTATTACACCAACGCCACTCCTACGGCTTTCAGTTTCGTTTCTCCCAGAATACAAAAAGGACTCACCATTTGGGCAGATATGTTCCCCCGCATCGGGCCATCTGGTCTCGCTAAGTCCCATGATCTTGATTTTATATCGATTCATCTCGTTGAGGACTTCATCCAGCCGTCCCTCAGCCAGCAGTGTTCTCACATTCCATGATCCGATTCGTGTCCTTGTTCGAAAAGCAAAGGTCGTCGTCGTGTTGTCCATCCGGTTCCAAGGCATTGTTTGCCGATTCGTAGCAATCGTGTTTTTTATGGGAGCAGGCTGCTAACCCTCAGCCCAACCGACTTAAAGCTCTGTTTTGTGGCGCAGAGAGCTCGCCATTCGCCTGTCTCCCGTTAGCTCCTTCCGAAGAAGTACCCCAGGGGGCACCGCGGGGAGGTGGGATTAGGACTTGCTAACAGGTCTGCTAGGTGTTCGTCTGCAGTGACTTTTCTCGGGTTTGGCAGAGGTGGCAAATCGGGTACCACCACTTTCCGAGGTCCTTGTTAGCCGTTTGCCCCCCAAATATATATATATGGGGTGAGCGACGGCGACCTCCTAGTATGCGTGACCTGTCCATCACGCTGGTTCACTCCGGGTAATGCGTTTCAAACACGTAGCAGACAGTCGTCTTCCTTCATAAACCTGTCTTCCCATCCTAAAGTCCTTCTTTCCCATCCTCATTCTTACCTCTTCAGTCTTTCCTCGGGTGGGTAGACTTGAAAGAACACCCGAAAAAAATTAAAAATGATACGTTCATAGACCCATATGCGTATGTGCACTTAAGTGTCCAAATGTGTGTATGTGTGGATTTGCGTGAAACATAACCGTCATGAGGGATCGGCCAGTAAAGGGCACATGAGTCATGCCGGTAGCGTATGCTTTTTTACCCCCAGGAAATATATATATATATATATATATATATATATATATATATATATATATATATAAATCTCGTGTCATATATATATATATATGGGTGATTCTCTGCGAGGACGCAGTTTTGGAGGCCCAAAATTTTGTAAACAAAAATTCTCTTTTTTGTACGACTTTTGTCATTTTCCTTTGTGTTTTTACTACTGAAATACACCCTGAATGTGACCAAGCTACAAGTGTCATGGTCTATTCTCGGCGATAAAATCTTTAATTTTCGGTGCCACGGTTGTGACCAGATTGCCACGGTTGTGACATTTTTCTTACTCTTGGTGCAGTTGACTGCTGTAAGTGGTTTCATAGAACGACAAAATACATTCGATAACAAAGTACACAATATTTATTATATTTTTCTTGGAAACAAAATTAAATTCACATGTTTTTTTACGTTGAATAATTACATAATAAATGAAAAGTAAAACCAAATCAAGCTTCGATCTTTCGCACAATAGTCGCTTCATGTAAACCTCTACTCTTTGTTACGGTTCTGAATTCTGAAAGAAATGAAAAACACAATATTGAGTTTATGTAAATTTTTCATCATTCGCTATAAATGGAATTTACCGTAAACTTTTTCGCTGTTGTGTACTCTTCAAAGTCGGAATGTCCCTTGTATTGGTTTTTGATGTTATTTTTTTATCATTTTCAGTATCACATTGATCATTTTTTTTTCGGATTGGGATCGTAGAAATTCGTTCAACTCTATCTACGCATGTTGGTTTTCTCTTTCGAGTGGCTCCTTTTTGAACAACTTTTTCCGAATGTGTAGCAAAGGATAAATTTCCCATGAAATGATGCTCGCATTTTGTACCTATTGCGCATTGAGAACAACTCAAAGAGTTGAAAAAAACGATAGCAGGATTACGTCTTGACCATGTATATTGATGAACTTTCATGGTGCCAACGAAAGTATCTATTTCTGGAGGAAGTTTCGTATCGACATTTTCGATATCGGCCATTGTCACAGTGTCGAGATATATATTTTTCACGCGCGCCCGAAGAGTTTTAACGAAGGTATTGAAATCAGGGATGTCATGTCCATATTTGACTTGATTATCTGCTAGTTTTTTCAAACTGCCACCGATTCCATCCGCTGGGCCTTTTCCATGCCCTGCTTCGGTGAAATTGTATGAAAGCGACGACAATTGTGGATAACAATGAGGAAAATACTGGGTGATGAGATTGAACATCTTGCGATTACGATATTGTGTCGTTGGTCCATCACTTATGAAGTGAATAGTTTTCACCTTAGGAAATTTCGGCAAATGAAAATTGAGAATTTTTTTTACGTGAGCTACGATAGCTGCTGGATCATGTCTAAGTGACTCTGACATCGTGGCGAATCCTTGAGAGTGATTTAAAGTATAAAACATGCCTGTATGAAGAGTACACTGAACTCTGCTTGCTCCAAAATGCACCGAGTGAACTTCTGTTCCATATTTGCATGCATAGTTTTCACTGAAGTCGATGAGTAAAACCAATTCTTCGCTTGATACATTGGCAATCAGTTTTTCTGCATATTTTTTTTTGGTGCATTCTTCGATATTCATGAGCCATAAACTTTTCACGTTCTTCTTTAAACGTTGCGATTGCTTTTTCTACAGTGCAGATTATGTTCTTTTTAGCAGTTCTCTTTACAGAAATAGGAATTTTGGTCTTTTCATTGACCCGGTTTTCAGAAGAAGTTTGCCACTTCTCGTAATACATTTCTTGATTAAGTTGTCCCGCCTCACAACTGAATAAAATATCTTTTTCTTTGCAAGCATCACAGGTTCTCTTGAGACAATCTTCTGACCTTTCCTCGCACACAATATTGCATAACATTTTTTCCAAAGTATTTTCGCGTATCACTTTCATTTTGTATAGAGCAGCGATCAGAAGCGAAAAATTCTCATGAATGGAACAAGCGCAAGTGTCTCGATATGAAACTTTTGGTGCAATGCAATACACTGGACGAAGCTTCGCAAATGTAGAATAACCGATGTGGAGAGAGTTTTCTTGATTATATTTATTATGGAGATCCAGAATACTAGCGTTCATGAAACGCTTCGTGATTTGTTGATTGTTAACTGTTTTACAAGCTCGTTTTGAAGGGTTTATTGTACTGTTTTCTTCGTAAAATTTCATCACTTTGTTTTTTAAAAACAAACTACATGAATTTTTTCTTCTACAGTAGATTGAAGCGTGTTCTGTTTCTGGAATTTTTTTCGACGAATGTATAGGAGCGATGTGGCTCTTCACAAAGACGATTTGGCGATATTTTTTGATTATTTTCCCACAAATAATCCTCCTCAAAATTTGCTTGGTTCTAAAATTGTTCTTTTCACGGTAAGATTCTTTTAGTTGTTGCATAACTATCTCGCCAGAAAGTAATCGTTGTTTTACATCACGTTGTACAGATCGTCCTTGAAGAAATTTTCTAACAGCCGATTTCGGAGAAAATGAGTTATTATTTGTTTGTTTGCATCGTTGAAGTCTTTTTGCCAATTTGTTGCGAGATTTCTGCAGTTTCCGATTCTGCTCGGTGAGCTCACTGATAGTTTTTTGCATCCTCATTTTATTCTTCTTTGCTATTTTCTTGCCAGTTGCACTTTGTTTCGATATAACATTCAGAGATTGTTTTTCTAAAGACTCCGCTTCATTTCCCTTTTTTTTTGGTTGTTTCGTGATTTACGTTTACGTTCATCTTGTTTCTTTCGTAGCAGTCTTTTTTCTCGTTCTGTCAATTGATCTACAGTTTTTATTTTCCCGGTTTCCTTTCTCTTCTTGTTTCTTTCTTTCTCTTTCTGCAAATATTGATTGTACAGTTCTTGATTTTCTTTGATTTTTCGTCTTCTTTCTCGCTCTGCTTCTCGTTTCTTCTCAAGAAATTTATCTCGCTTTTTCTGGTTTCCTATTTTATTAGCATTGGAAACCGACTTTTAAATTTTCGTAATATCTTGCTGACGTTTTTCAGTAGCATTAACAAGTCGCGTTTTATAAGGTACCATTTTTCCTAAAAAAAACTATACACTGTGTAGATATATTGTAAATATTCAAAGTTGCACAAGTATTTCTCAAACTAACGAATATCTAAAAAAATATCTTACTCTAGTAACCAGATCGTCAAAGAATACAAATTACAAAATACCGAAGGAAATAATTTTTTTTCGAAAAACGCCTCCGAAAATTTTTTTTACCTATGCCCCTGATTCCTATTATTTTCTGCAGCAGCACACAATGTTTTTATAATATTAACCACAATACATTGTGAAAATCAGTTGTGCACAACAAATTCACATTCAATAAAGCTTTTCTCCAAAGTAAAAAACTGCCACGGTTGTGACATTTCGCGCGTGCCACGGTTGTGACATTTTGATAGTTATTTGATAATTACGGAGAAGCGGTTTGAGTTAGGAAATTTTCCGAAATATTTTGAGGCTCTGCTAGCAAACGTCAATAAAAAATAGTTATATGCACTATAAATTATTTGATACTCAGAAGATACAAGTGCCACGGTTGTGACATACATTTCTTATACTTACCGTTTTTTGATATTTCTCGGGTGATAAAATACACAAACATTTTTTTTAGACTGACTTATCGCTGTCAAAACGTACAGAGATCACCGCTGATTCGAATTGACAAATGCAAGGCGCAACACAAAGCACGATACAAAAGAACCAAAATAATAATTCAAAGCATGTAATTTTTATCAAAACTGATGGACACTTTTTAAAGTCAAGTTAGGTAATTTGAAAAACGTCCAAAAATTACAAAAACTTCAAATATTGCAGGTACAATTACTTATTGCTGACACATATATGTATAGCTCATTATATATAGCTCATTTACTATTTCGCGAAAAATTCAAGTCGTGATTAGATAAAATTTTCAGGAAATCAGGGTTGAGGACATACCACGGTTGTGACATTTGGAGTACGTTATGTGCTTCAGAAGAATGAAAATGCATATCCGAACAAATAATTTATCGGGGTTAGTAAAATAAAAGTTCTTTGAACGTGTTCATATACTCAATCATTTGAAAAATGCTAAGCCAAGCGTACAATCCTCAAAAGACACAAAACTGCATCCTCGCAGAGAATCACCCATATATATATATATATATATATATATATATATATATATATATATATATATATATATATATATATATATATATATATATATATATATATATATCTATAAAAATCTCGTGTCACAGTGTTTGTTACCGTACTCCTCCGAAACGGGTTGACCAACATGGGTATCAAATGAAAGGGTATGATAAGTAGAATACAATAAGCAATGTAGTAGACTCAATATACCGATTCATGGCGGCCGACGCAAGACCCATGTTCTTTGAGGCATTTCATCTGTGTAAAATTCATATCTCGAAAAATATTAAGTCAATGGATGGTTTTTATTGTTTACTATTGACTTATGGGTGCAGCGTAGGCGCACCGGGTCCCAGCTAATATATATACAGTGGTGGTCAGAGAAATAGCACATGCCGGCATAATTTTGCAAAACTCCAATTATTCCTCAATTTTGGTCATATCAATAAACCCATTTCATTTTGGAAATCTGTCTTATGGACCGATGAAAGCAAGTTTAATCGTGTTCACTCGGATGGGAAAGTGTATGTTAGACGTCCACCATTTCAAGGATGCAATAATTTGTACACCATAAAAACGTTGAAACATGGGGGTGGTTCAGTTATGGTTTGGGGATCAATGTCGTGGCAAGGAACTGGGCCGATTGTAAAAATTGAAGGGAGGATGAACCAGTTCGTTTATAAACATATCCTGCAGAATGTAATGGAGCCTTACTCTGATGAGTTTTTACCAGTCACATGGCGTTTTATGCAGGATAATGACCCGAAGCACACGGCGGGATCTGTAAAACAATGGCTTCAGGAGAAAAGAATTAATGTTCTGGAGTGGCCCCCACAGAGTCCAGACCTGAATCCGATAGAAAATCTTTAGAAAGAGGTTAAACATAGTATCAGCCAAGTGAAAATTCGGAACTTACATCACTTATGGGAGTTTGTTAAGGACACCTGGAATGCAGTACCAATCGAACATTGCCAAACACTAATCAACAGCCTCCCAAGAAGATGTGCGGCTGTTATTAATAATAAAGGCTATCCCATGAATTATTAACGCACCTCAAGTTAGTTATGTTGTTGAATGTTCATATTCAGGATGGATATCAAAAGTGTGCTATTTGTAGAGTGGACATACAAATAGCACACTTTTGATAAACTGTATTTATGTAAGTTTTTGGCTTTATTTCTGTTATTGTAATTTAATAAAAACTGAAATATATTATTTTTTTCTCAACTTTGCGTAAGAAAAAAAATAAGTATAATTATGGCTTAAACCTACGTCAATTTATTTTTAAATATATCATTTTCGAGAAAGATTTCTAGATGTGCTAATTCTTTGACCACCACTGTATATATATATATATATATATATATATATATATATACACATATATATATATATATATATATATATATATATATATATATATATATATATATATACTAGCATAAAACCCGCGTGCCTTGCAACGCCTTTAAAAACTGTTTATTATGTGCAATGTTTTCCTTAAAAAACCAACAAAAAAGTCAGCTGTTATTATCCCTAAAAAGGGTTTATTATAGTGCATTTTTTTAATAAATATGGTAAACAAATTGCTGCGAATATCACCTCTGCTCAACAAATCTGCAAGTTTTGAAGCAGAGATTGGCAGGTATATGTCATCAAGAAAAGTGATATTTTAGGGTTTGACGAACGTTCTTTAAGTTTGTTCGCCTATTTACGTGGATGTAAGAAATTATGAAGCAATCACAAATGAATATTAAATAAAGTGAATTTCGAGTCATTCATTTCTACGTGATTATAGGGATGCACTGTCAAAATTTCAGCCCTTCAGCTTCAGAGGTTTGGGTTAACCCCATTTCATCCCCTTAGGGGGTGCATTTCGAGTAATCGCCTCTTAGTGGATGTCCACGTCATTATAGGGATGCACTGTCCAAATTTCAACCCTGTAGCTCCAGTAGTTTGGTAACCCCATTTCACCCCTTTAGGGGATATATTTCCAAAAATCGCTTCTTAGTAAATGTCCACTTCATTATAAATATGCACTGTAAAAATTTCAGCCGTTTAGCTCCAGCGGTTTGGCTTAACCCCATTTAACCCCCTCAGGGGATGAATTTCGAAAAATGGTTTCTTAATGGATGTCCACTTCATTAAGGGGATGCACTGTTCAAAATTTCAGCCCTATAGCTTTAGCGGTTTGTAAAAACCCCATTTCACACCTGTTAAGAATCATCAAATTCCATCAATTTAATTTTAAGTTCTTATTAACAAATAAATTATCAAATTCATATTCATTTTGCTGAAATTATCAAGTCCATATTTTTTATCTTATTTTTGTCTCTAAAAGAATTTAAAATCTCATTTAAAATGTCACATAAGCACAATGCATAAAATTTTCAATTATCTCGAACGGTAACATGATGCCTCAACGGGTAAAATTTCACTTTGAAAAATGTTTGTATGAAAATCTTCTTCAGTCGAAAATTGCAACTTAGCATTTATTTGTAAGACAATTGTCTGCTAAAGGAAGAGTTATTTTATTTTTTGTTGTTTTGTTTATTATTGTCATAAGTATAAAAGAAATTGTTTTAAAATAAAGAATTTAGTCGAAGCAATTCAGACGTTTGAGACAGAAGTGGCTGCAGAGCTACTTCTTTTTTGTTTGGGTAAACCCCATTTCACCCTCTTAGGAGATAAATTTCGAAAAATTGCCTTATAGTGGATGTCCACGCCATTATAGGGATGCACTGTTAAAATTCCAGCCCTATAACTTTAGCGGTTTGGATAAACCCCGTTTCAACCCTTAGGGGATGAATTTTGAAAAATCGCTTCTTAGTGGATGTTCACGCCATTATAGGGATGCACTGTCAAAATTTCAGCCCTATAGCTCCAGCGATGTGGGTAAACCCCATTTCACCCCCTTAGGGAATGAATTTCGAAAAATCGCTTCTTAGTGGATGTCCACGCCATTATAGGGATGCACTGTCAAAATTTCAGCCCTATAGCTTTAGCGGTTTGTAAAAACCCCATTTCACACCTTTAGGGGATGAATTTCGAAAAATCGCTCTTTAGTGGATGTCCACGTCATTATAGGGATGCACTGTTAAAATTTCAACCCTATAGCTCCAGCGGTTTGGATAAACCCTATTTCACCCGCTTAAGGGATGAATTTCGAAAAATCGCTTTATAGTGGATGTCCACTCCATTATAGGGATGCACTGTCCAAACTTCAGCCCTATAGCTTTAGCGGTTTGTAAAAACCCTATTTCACACCCTTAGGGGATGAATTTCGAAAAATCGCTCTTTAGTGGATGTAAACGTCATTATAGGGATGCACTGTCCAAATTTCAGCCCTATAGCTTTAGCGGTTTGTAAAAACCCCATTTCACACCTGTTAAGAATCATCAAATTCCATCAATTTAATTTTAAGTTCTTATTAACAAATAAATTATCAAATTCATATTCATTTTGCTGAAATTATCAAGTCCATATTTTTTATCTTATTTTTGTCTCTAAAAGAATTTAAAATCTCATTTAAAATGTCACATAAGCACAATGCATAAAATTTTCAATTATCTCGAACGGTAACATGATGCCTCAACGGGTAAAATTTCACTTTGAAAAATGTTTGTATGAAAATCTTCTTCAGTCGAAAATTGCAACTTAGCATTTATTTGTAAGACAATTGTCTGCTAAAGGAAGAGTTATTTTATTTTTTGTTGTTTTGTTTATTATTGTCATAAGTATAAAAGAAATTGTTTTAAAATAAAGAATTTAGTCGAAGCAATTCAGACGTTTGAGACAGAAGTGGCTGCAGAGCTACTTCTTTTTTCTAACATACAGCTACACTTGTGTTTAGGTGTTACACCTATTACACAGCGCATCAAAGATCACGGTGTTACACCCTGATCTACCAATTTAATAGCGGAAAAGCAAAAGAGTTTCTTCGCTCTACAAAAAACATCTGGTGACCCCGACGTGATCTGTACCAAGACAGATCACGTTCACACACAAACCAACAGCCGGAGGACGTTACAGCGATCATCAACAGGATTCAACATGGACGGCCTTTTGGATACTCAATCGCTTCTAGGCGAGCAGATCCAAAATAGTTTCAGAAACTTTAAGAAGGATGCTGCCAGCAGGAAGACAATCACCCAATATTTCACCATCCGGTTGGACTTGCTCGAAGGCCATTGGAGTGAGTTCCAAGCCAACCACCAGCAATTACTTGAGCTCGAACCAGAAAATCGGGAGAATGATTACTTCGCCAAGGATTACTTCGCTGTTATTCAGAAGCTGTACGTCCAATTCAAGGAGCAGCTTACACAAGGGTTAGATGAGTTGAGTGCCAGCACAAGTCAACGAGACCAGCCGTCGGATTCTCGCACATCAACAGAAGGTGGCAGGAAGGACATTCCGTCGAAAATTGAACAAAAGCAGATTCCAAGATCAGACGTTTCAGCAGATCACCAGGCAGAGATAATTAAAAAGGTTCGAAGGCAACAACGTTCTATGGCATCACTCACCCGAGTTCTACAAGACTACAAAGACAACGCTCCAGGAAGACATTCGCGAGTTTACTATGAACTCAAAATTCAGGTGATCAACAAGAGCTTTGACGAAATTACAGAGACTGATCGGAAAATTTGGGAAGAAACTACAGAGCCTCCCCTCAACTACATCAGGGAGTTGTATGATGACCTCTACGATTGGGTGCAGGAGACTCTTGTAGAATTGCATGAGAACCTCGACACAAGAGGAACAGAAACCCAGAACATACAACAACCACACAATCAAATCAAATTGCCACGAGTAACCTTGCCGATTTTCGATGGTGATTACACTAAATGGACACAATTCCATGATCTTTTTAATCAGATGATTCACACGAAGGCAATAAGTCAGACGGAAAAGATGTTTTACCTCACCAGCAATCTAAGTGGGGAAGCCAGAACACTGGTCAAGCATCTTCCGTTATCAGAAGCCAATTATACCACAGCATGGGATATTTTAAACATTCGGTACAATAATCAGAGACTATTGTGCACAGCATTGCTCAACAAACTGTGGGATCAACCAGGCACGCAGAACCAATCTGCCAAATCCATCAAAAGTCTTCATGATGTGACGAATGAGTGTATATTTGCTTTGGAAAACGTAGGAGTATCCACTGCAACCTGGGATCCGATCTTGATACACCTGGTCATCAAAAAATTAGACAAAACAACTCATGCGTTATTTGAGGACTCATTAGATTCACCTAGAACTACGCCAACCATGAAGGCACTATTGGATTTCCTAGAGAAGAGATTCCAAACGCTAGAAACTCTTGGGAAAGAAACACACACATCATTATGCAAAGACAAAGTCCATCCGCTATACACCTGCCCACAGTTTTTAGCTCAAACAATTACGAATCGACGAAACACGCTAAGAAAACATCACCTATGTTTCAACTGTCTAAGGGCCGGTCACGCAGTAGCAAATTGCGTACTTCGAAGCTGCACCAAGTGCTCAGAGAAACACAACTCCTTGGTGCACATAGATGGCGCTCCGAAATCACCCATGAGCTCGAAGATAATGGCCCAAGAAAAACAATCTACACAGCCCAGCAGCACCCAGACTCCGCAAGAACTCAACTTCATTGACAACTCAAACCGAGAAATCAAAGCGAAGATATGTGTTGCTCGGCACAGCATTCATCGAAGTAAGCAACGACAAAGGCGAACGTGTGCAATGTCGAGCCATTTTGGACTCAGGCTCACAACTTAATTTCATCACTAAAGAACTACCTATCTAAACGGCTGAACCTACACCATATTCCAGAAGTGATGTATGTGAATGGAGTCTGCAAAATTCGACAGAAGACGCAGCATCGGGTGAACCTACAGTTGCACTCCAGAATCAACAATTACTCAACACAATTAGAAACGTCCTTCAGAGCATTACATCCAATCAACCAGATCATCATATCAACAAGAGAAGCTGGTGTATCCCAAATAATATTCAGTTGGCTGATGCGAAATTCGATGAACCTGGTACCATCGACCTACTAGTCGGAGCTGAAATCTTTCTTGACTTACTAGCAGTGGGACAAATAAAACTTGGCAAGGGATTGCCTACACTTCAAAACACTGTTTTTGGATGGATCGTTGCAGGGCCTATACAAGACAACATGACATCATACACCTTATGTGGTATTTGCAGTGAGGACGAGAGAACGGAGCAACAACTGGAAAGATTTTGGAAATTAGAGGAAGTTTACTCAGCAGATGAAGGCCTCGGACTAACAAGAGGCGAACAGAGATGTGTAGATCATTTCAATCAAAATGTCACACGCACAACTTCTGGAAAATTCAGAGTAAAACTTCCTTTCTCGCAAGATCCAAATGCTCTAGGTGAATCAAAGGAAATCGCATTGCAACGATTTTATTCGCTAGAAAGGAGGCTTGGTCGTCAACCCGGTGTCAAACAGCAGTACATTAATTTCATGAGAGAGTATGAGGCTTTGGGGCACATGACAGCAGTAGATCCCAAAGACATAGGAGTTCCACATTACTTCTTGCCACACCATTGCGTCACCAAGCTTGATAGCAGTACAACTAAGTTGCGTGTTGTGTTTGACGCTTCAGCCAAAACAACTTCAAACTTGTCACTAAATGATGTTCTTCAAAAGGGTCCGACAATCCAGGATGAACTATTCTCAATCCTCATAAGGTTCAGATTCCCACGTTTCGTTTTTACTGCAGATATAGAAAAGATGTATCGGCAGGTGGAGGTCACGAAAGAAGACCAGCAATATCAGCTAATTATCTGGAGAGAAGATCCACAACAACCATTAAAATTCTTCAAGTTATGCACGGTTACTTACGGACTAACCTCAGCTGCCTTTCTCGCTACCAAGTGTTTGGAACATCTGGCTAAAGAAGGATCCATAACCCATCCACTAGGATCCAAAGTGTTAAGAAAAGATTTTTATGTGGACGATGTAATGACGGGAGCAGACAGCCTAATTGAATTATTAGACATTCAAACCCAGCTAAAACAACTACTTCTGTGCGGAGGTTTCAATCTTCGCAAATGGTGCGGAAATCATCCACAATTACTACAAAACATCCCCAGGGAAGATGTCGAGCTCGAATTGAACTTCGATAAACCAACAGATGAATCCGTAAAGACCCTAGGATTAACATGGCAGCCGAAAGCAGATATCTTTTTAAAGGTGCGTTTCCACTGCGGTCTGCAGACAGTGCGCGCACATAAAAATCCACAAAAATAGAGCAAAAAACGAAAAATTTCAAACTGTCCGGAGACAAAGTATTCATTGCGTATCCACTAAAATATTGCAGGCAGCATATGAAAAGTCTCAAAATATGTTTTAAAAGACTGTGCGCGCACTCTATAGAGACAAGACTTTAGGTGGATACGACCCTGAATGATAAAATTCTTGTTTGCGCACAATGTTTTATGTTTTCCGATTTAAGTCTAGATATATTACCTCGCTTCAGTTCGGCGATATAAAAAAATGAGCTTGGAGGACGAAATGGTTTGCTATGCCGCATTTAAAATTTTTCGCTGGAAGGCACATTCCGAAATTACAAATTTCATCCGCAAGACTGTCTTTTTGTCTATCATTGTGGATAAGGAGGAGTTGTTAAAGACGCCCAATCATTTATTTTTATATTCTTTGAATTCGACATCCCACAATCAGGGCCGGCGCTTGGGGATTTGCGCCCGGTGCACTATGTCATATTGCGCCCCATAAGCTGTAAATTTTTGAACGCAATGAAAGACGAAGGAAAAGACAAGCACTCACGGAATAAGAGAAGGAATATTCATTATTTCACATTATAGTCTAAGCTCCCATGACATAAAAGGTGCCTCATCGAACACCTCAAAACAATAAAGTGAGATTTTATGAAAAACATGTAAAGAATATGTAACGCCCGCCAGACTAGTAAAAATTTGTTAATTGCTATTTTTTATGAATTTTTGAATTTTGTTAAAAAGCCATGTTTTTTCCCAAAACACCTGTTTAGTCCCGAGACAAAATTCCAAAATGGCTGAAAATTGGTACACAGCTTCCTTATGACTTTTTAATAAAACAATTTCGGAATCCAGCTTGGGTATAGCTTTCTAGCGTATAGTTTGTTGGAAAAGCTGGCTGTTGTGAAAACCCGTGCTATTCTTCATCAAATTTCAAAAGGGAATTACCGATTACATCCAATTTTTATTGGTTGGCCCATGTGAAACTCGCCAATATTAATTTGTTAGACAGTAATTCCCCGGCTTCACCCCACGCGGCTGTTAAAAAATGGATGCAAAATATAACACCCAGTAGTGCAAACGCGAGGCTCACCGCCTTCTCCTTATGCATCCACCAGACTACCCTTAACCTTTCCTATTCTTTTTCCATTTTCAGGTCAAGCTTACTAATAGACATTGCACCATGAGTTGAACGACATGACGGTCTAGTGGTACAAAGGGTGATTCTTGAGTTTGACCATGCCACATAAAAAAACCGCGTTCGAAAACTATTTCTTCAAAATAATCCCCTTGTCTGTCTTAAGATATTGCGTGTTTTCCATGTTCACTGGAAAACAAAAGATACGTCTCAAGAAGCTACTTCAAGACTTTTCGAAGTCTTTTTTCAAGTATCCACTGAATTTACATATCCGCGCACAGTCTCCGCAAAAGTTCTCCGCACCGACCCAGAAGATTTTTCAATGGATACGTTGTGTATCCACTGGAATATCGGTGTGCGTGTGTAGTCTCCACACTTTTAATCTCCGCACATTTTTTATCTCCGAACATTGAATTTGGTGGAGACACTTTGGCGGATAATGTATGGAGATAGTGCGGAGACAAAACTCTTGGTGGATACGCACCTTAATAAAGACAAATTGGAAAGACACGCGAAAGGTCACAAAAAGAACAGCACTTTCTGACATTTCTCATATCTTCGATCCACTTGGATTCATGAGTCCTGTTACTATAATAGCCAAGCTTTTCATCAGAAAACTTTGGGCTCAAAAACTGGACTGGGATGCATCACTACCTATGGATTTGCACACCAGCTGGCTCAAATTTCGAGAAGATTTGAAGTGTCTTAATGACATTCAATTCCCAAGGCACATATCATCAGACGCAAAATATAAACAAATGCAAATACACGCTTTTGCAGACGCATCCGAAACAGCATACGGGGCTGCCGTATACATCAGGACAACACATGAAGATGGCATCATTTCGGTGCGACTACTTTGCGCCAAATCAAAGGTAGCTCCACTGAAGACAACGACAATTCCACGACTGGAGCTGTGTGCCGCAAAATTAGCAGCTCAGTTAGTTCAGCGAATTCGGAAAGATGTTGACTTATCTCATGCCAAGGCCTTCCTGTGGACAGACTCCGAAATCACACTGGCCTGGATAAAATCGGAATCATCATCATATCACACATTTGTTGCTAATCGCGTTGCCGCCATACAAAGATTGACCAGCCCAGATCCATGGAGGCATGTAGGATCCAAGGACAACCCTGCGGATATCGTCTCTAGAGGTATGGCACCTTCCAAACTCGTAAAATGCAACGTATGGTTTTACGGGCCTCTATTCTTACATGGCCCGGAAAGAATCTGGCCACAGCAGCCAACCAACACTGACACGGATGCAGAAAAGAAAAAACAAAAACCAGTTGTGCTAACATCAACAAAGGAAGCATCATGGATGACCACAATCAATCACGGCAATTGTTACCAGAAACTCTTGAGGATTGTCGCATACATGATTCGCTTTGTTAATAGTTCGAGAAAACAAGAAAGGGCTCCATCGCTCATTTTAACAGCCAAGGAACTAGACAGAGCGCTCACAGCAATAGTTTCCCAGGTCCAGAAAGAAGGTTTCCAAGACGAGATGCATCAACTGCAACAAAACCACTCTGTAAACGTCAACAGCGCACTAAAAAGCCTATGTCCATTTTTCGACGAAAGAAAAATCATTCGCGTAGGGGGTCGATTACAGAACTCTGAATTATCATACGACGCCAAACATCCGATGGTACTGCCATACTCTCATCCAGTGACAACACTTATTATGAACGATCTCCACGTTAGAAACATGCACATCGGCCCACAAGGACTGCTCGCAATTGCCCGACAGCGATATTGGCCAATTAAGGGAAAAAACATCGCAAGATCAATAGTGAAGCACTGTATGCGGTGTAACAAGGTCAGACCCAAACTGATGACACAACTCATGGGTAACCTACCAGCACCTAGAGTCCAACCAGGCAGACCATTTGTCAACACGGGAGTTGACTTCTGCGGTCCGATCCAAACACATTACAAATTAAGAGGAAAGCGGCCGCAAAAGACGTATATAGCGGTTTTCTGCTGCTTTGCCTCCAAAGCAATACATCTTGAGGTCGCCAGTGATCTCACTACAGAGGGCTTCTTAGGAGCACTGAAACGCTTCATAGCCAGGAGAGGAAATTGTCGTACCATCTATTGCGACAATGCGACTAATTTCGTGGGCGCAAAAAACTAGCTGCTAGAATTGCGGCAATCCATCCATGATAAGGAAGCACATACGAAAATTTCCACGTTCTGCCAAGCTAGAGGAACCGATTTCCAGTTCATTCCTCCAAGAGCTCCACATTTTGGCGGCCTATGGGAAGCCGCTGTAAAATCGGCAAAATCTTTGCTCCAAAGAACAGTATCATCAGCCGACCTCACATTTGAAGAACTGTCAACGCTCGTTGCAGAAATTGAAGCCATTCTCAATTCAAGGCCTCTAACGCCATTATCCTCCGATCCAAATGACCTTACAGCTCTAACTCCAGGACATTTTCTAATCGGAGAACCACTAACTGCTACCGTTGATCCAGAAGCCGCTCCGCAACCTATCAGTTTAATCCGACGATGGAAATTGGTTTCACATGTAAAACATGAGTTCTGGAGGAGATGGTCAACTGAATATCTCTGCGAGCTTCAACAACGACACAAATGGAAAGTGCACAGTAAAAATGCCCAACCAGGAATGATGGTCCTCATCAAAGACGACAACTTGCCACCGCTAAAGTGGCAGCTCGGGAGAATTGAGAAAACCATACAGGGAGATGACGGACTAGTTCGAGTTGCCGATATTCGAACGACATCTGGAGTATTGAGACGCCCCATTCATAAGTTAGCTCCTCTTCCAATTGAATAATTGGAAGATTGCAGCAATCCTAATCGACCTGAAGCTCCATTGGATCACCATGATCCAGATGACGAGAGACCGCCTAAGACAAAGAAGTTGAGAACATCTATCTACCAGCTCAGCATTGCTAACCACTTTACTACTCACCTGCTTCGTTCTGCCCATCTTTGGAAAGCCGTCATTTCAAGTCAGCCCCTTCAGTTCACAACCAGGAATATATTTTGAGAACCTAGGCGCAGCAAACCTAGTCAGCAATGAATGGTCTCTTATTGTCTATTACAATATGGAGAATTATTGGAAGGAAGCTGATGCAATCAGTAATAGCATAGCTCGCCTAAACCAACTTTGCAACCTACTCAAAGATAGAAGCCATTGTAACATCATTACACATCAATTCACCATGCTAAAGGACGACATTGTCACAGGCGATCAGCTGTTTCAGATGACATCATCGCCTAGAACCAAAAGAGCTGCACTCAACATTATTGGAAACATGGCCTCCGCATTATTCGGAGTTCTTGATTCAGAATATGCTGAACATATGACCACCACAATAGAACACATCAAGAACAACGAAGATCATCTGTTGGATTTAATAAAAAACCAAACATCTATCATAGACTCCACTTTGAATGTCATGAAACACGATCAGGAAGCTACAGAAAATCAACTACCAGCCATAGTTAACCAAATAAGAAACATAAACACTCGAATAAACAATATTTCCGAGGAGTTTTACCAGCAGAGGGTAGCAGAAACATTCTCTACTCTAGCAGTGCAGACTACTCTGATGACAACAAGGTATCAACGGGCTCAATCAGCAATTCTGAATGTCCTGACTGACACTCACCACGGCAAAATAAATCCGCTGCTGATATCTCCACGACAATTAAAACAAGAATTAAACACTATAAAGGATCACTTGCCATCAACGCTCAGATTGCCTACGCGACCAAACAACATACTTCGGCTCTACAGGCTCATCAATGTCGAAGGTCGAGTGACTAAGAAATATGTGATATTTCGAATAAAGCTCCCGCTATTTGCGTTTGAGGAATTCGAACTCTATCGCATCATACCAATTCCAGTAATTATCAAGGACACCTTCCTAGCCATAAAACCATCATCTGAATTCTTGGTCATCAATCTTCACAAAGACAAATTTTATCCACTCAGTAGCCAGGAATTCCATTTATGCGAGACTATCGGCGAGTCAGAGCATATGTGCTTTCAGCGGCATCCAATATACAGGCGAGGTGCTAACATTAGTTCCTGTGAACTGAATTTCTTCATATACTCTCAGCCGTCCAAAAGTTGTAACCTAATCAACGCAGAAGATTTGCCGAAGTGGATTCAACTTTATAATCCAAACAAATGGATTTATTCTATGAGAAGAAGCACCACCATCACAATCGTATGTGGCAGTGAGACTAAGCAACAAATGCTGCAAGGTACAGGGATCTTGAGCATTGAAAATGACTGTGAGATCAGACATGATCCTCTGGCTTTGCAGTCCCACAACAACTATCCAAAAACAATCAGATCATCATTCAATCCCACTAAAAATCTCACGGAATTCATATATCCGAGAGATTCGAACCATACCGACAAGCTGCAAACACCTATGGCGGATCATCACCATCAGGACCAACTTGAAAACCTACAGAAGCAAGTACACAAGCTCAAGGAGAACGAGATTCTACCACACCACATCAATACCAACCATACGCATCAACTGACGCTGGGCTACGCAGCACTTTTAATAGCCCTGGCGATTGCAGCATATCAACTGTACCACAGATGTAGAACAAAGCGACGTCCCTCCAATGGACATGTACCAATCCCAGCTCCTCGAACATCAACCTGCCGACAATTCGACATAGACCCGGAGCTCATCAGCGAAGATCATTGCCCAGTACCTGGCCAAGGCGGCGGAGGATGTTAAGAATCATCAAATTCCATCAATTTAATTTTAAGTTCTTATTAACAAATAAATTATCAAATTCATATTCATTTTGCTGAAATTATCAAGTCCATATTTTTTATCTTATTTTTGTCTCTAAAAGAATTTAAAATCTCATTTAAAATGTCACATAAGCATAATGCATAAAATTTTCAATTATCTCGAACGGTAACATGATGCCTC
Organism: Thereva unica; assembly: GCA_949987705.1. Classification (NCBI taxonomy): domain Eukaryota; kingdom Metazoa; phylum Arthropoda; class Insecta; order Diptera; family Therevidae; genus Thereva; species Thereva unica. Next base: position 150,070,490 of record OX465281.1, on the reverse strand, counting down.
AACGGGTAAAATTTCACTTTGAAAAATGTTTGTATGAAAATCTTCTTCAGTCGAAAATTGCAACTTAGCATTTATTTGTAAGACAATTGTCTGCTAAAGAAAGAGTTAATTTATTTTTTGTTGTTTTGTTTATTATTGTCATAAGTATAAAAGAAATTGTTTTAAAATAAAGAATTTAGTCGAAGCAATTCAGACGTTTGAGACAGAAGTGGCTGCAGAGCTACTTCTTTTTTCTAACATACAGCTACACTTGTGTTTAGGTGTTACACCTATTACACAGCGCATCAAAGATCACGGTGTTACACCCTGATCTACCAATTTAATAGCGGAAAAGCAAAAGAGTTTCTTCGCTCTACAAAAAACAACACCCTTAAGGGATGAATTTTGAAAAATCGCTTCTTGGTGGATGTTCACGCCATTTTAGGGATGCGCTGTCAAAATTTCAGCCCTATAGCTGTAGCAGTTTGTAAAAACCCCATTTCACACCCTTAGGGGATGAATTTCGAAAAATCGGTCTCTAGTGGATGTCCACGTCATTATAGGGATGCACTGTTAAAATTTCAACCCTATAGCTCCAGCGGTTTGGATAAACCCTACTTCACCCGCTTAAGGGATGAATTTCGAAAAATCGCTTTATAGTGGATGTCCACGTCATTATAGGGATGCACTGTCCAAATTTCAGCCCTATAGCTTTAGCGGTTTGTAAAAACCACATTTCACAACCTTCGGGGATGAATTTCGAAAAATCGCTCTTTAGTGGATGTCCACGTCATTATAGGGATGCACTGTTAAAATTTCAACCCTATAGCTCCAGCGGTTTGGATAAACCCTATTTCACCCGCTTAAGGGATGAATTTCGAAAAATCGCTTTATAGTGGATGTCCACTCCATTATAGGGGTGCACTGTCCAAATTTCAGCCCTATAGCTTTAGCGGTTTGTAAAAACCCTATTTCACACCCTTAGGGGATGAATTTTGAAAAATCGCTCTTTAGTGGATTACTGGATGTAAACGTCATTATAGGGATGCGCTGTCAAAATTTCAGCCCTATAGCTTTAGCGGTTTGTAAAAACCCCATTTCACACCCTTAGGGGATGAATTTCGAAAAATCGCTCTTTAGTGGATGTCCACGTCATTATAGGGATCCACTGTTAAAATTTCAACCCTATAGCTCCAGCGGTTTGGATAAACCCCATTTCACCCCCTTAAGGAATGAATTTCGAAAAATCGCTTTATAGTGGATGTCCACGCTATTATAGGGATGCACTGTCAAAATTTCAGCCCTATAGCTTTAGCGGTTTGTAAAAACCTCATTGCACACCCTTAGAGGATGAATTTCGAAAAATCGCTCCTTAGTGGATGTCCACGTCATTATAGGGATCCACTGTTAAAATTTCAACCCTATAGCTCCAGCGGTTTGGATAAACCCCATTTCACCTCCTTAAGGGATGAATTTCGAAAAATCGCTCTTTAGTGGATGTCCACGCCATTATAGGGATGCACTGTCAAAATTTCAGCCCTATAGCTCCAGCGGTTTGGGTAAACCCCATTTCACCCCCTTTGGGGATGAATTTCGAAAAATCGCTTCTTAGCGGATGTCCACGCCATTATAGGGATGCACTGCCAAAATTTCAGCCCTATAGCTCCAACGGTTTGGATAAACCCCATTTCACCCCCTTAGGGGATGAATTTTGAAAAATCGCTTTATAGTGGATGTCCACTCCATTATAGGGATGCACTGTCCAAATTTCAGCCCTATAGCTCCAGCGGTTTGGATAAACCCTATTTCACCCCCTTAGGGGATGAATTTCGAAAAATCGCTTTTTAGTGGATGTCCACGCCATTATAGGGATGCACTGTCAAAATTTCAGCCCTTTAGCTCCAGCGGTTTAGGTTGTGCGTTGTCTGTCAGTCAGTTACTTTTTATACAATAGGAAAAAAAGTAAAGATAAAAAATCCCCTTACAACTTATTGAACCCCATTTCACCCCCTTAAACCCTTTTTTCTCCATAAAAAGTAGCCTATGTCCGTCTCCAAGGTCTAAACTATGTCTGTAGCAGATTTCATCAAAATCGGTTTAGTGGTTTAGGCGTGAAAGCGTAACAGACAGACAGACAGACAGACAGAGTTACTTTCGCATTTATAATATTAGTAAGGATATATATATATATATATATATATATATATATATATATATATATATATATATATATATATATATAACACCAAATTGCGGCTGTTCAACTCCAACGTTAAGGCAGTTCTTTTGTACGGTTGCGAAACATGGAAAGTCACCCAATTCATCACAGGGCGCCTACAAGTCTTCATCAACAGATGCCTGCGTCGTATCCTAAAAATCCGCTGGCCAGATAGAATTTCAAATGAAGAGCTATGGCGCCGTGCCGGCCAAGAAAGGATAGACGACCAAATCAGGCGAAGGAAATGGAATTGGGTTGGCCACACCTTGCGACGCGATAACGAAAACCTAGCCAAACAGGCCCTTGACTGGAACCCGCAAGGATCCCGTCGAGTTGGAAGACCTAGAACAACGTGGAGGAGGACCCTACTAGCAGAGGCCGCAACAACTGGGAGATCCTGGTCAGAGCTGAGAGCTGTCGCGCAAAACAGAGTCCGCTGGAGGGCAACTGTTTCCGCCCTATGTCCCATGAGGGATTAAAGGGGTACAAAGAATATATATATATATATATATATATATATATATATATATATATATATATATATATATATATATATATATATATATATCTTATATATTAATAGGCAAACAAAAAGTTTGTACACGCTAAGGCTTTTTTGTTCGTGGACCGATTTCGTTTAAATTTTCAGAAAATGTTCTTTTTATGGCATAGTTTTGTAATAAGGAATTTCAACGAAATCGATTCACGAATAAAAAAGTTATAGCGATTTTAATTTTTCGGATTTTAAAAAGCCGTTGGAAAATTTAAATTTTTTTTGAGCATCAACGTAGAGCTGAGTAGCCTACGATTGACACAAATGCCGTTTCACAGAAGCGAATGAGAAACAGAGAAAAACAAGCGTTTGGCGGCATAACTGACATAAAAAACTCGGTCACTTTGAGCGTGCATTTTTTTATACTCTTTTGTGTATAGTGTTATTGAGTTGTATTGTGTAAGGGGCTGCCGTTCGTTTTTAGGCGAATGCCTTTAGAAATTTTAATAATTGATTCATTTAAGTGTGTTTTGAATGTTATTCTGCGTAATTTTTATTCGTTTTCGTATGGTTCTCGGAATCTGAGTTGTATTTTTGTCATTCCAAACAGTTAACTGCGAATTTTGAGTGCAATTTATCGGTGAGTACTTACTTTTTTTCCGCGTTTTCTTTTCAAAATGCCAAGACAACGACGGGGACGCTCGAATGTCGATTTTAAATCGCTTCGCGAAAATACTAGAAGTCGCGTTAGAAATTTACGTAGTGCTAATGAAATGAAAGTTGCAAATAATGAATGAATTGAATAGTGGTGTGAATGAAATGAATGTTGATGCATTTCATAATGAAATGTTTGTTGATGGTGTTGCACCTTTAGAAATTTTGACTGATTCTTTTAAATGTGCTTTGAATGTTATTCCGGTTAATTTTGATTCGTTTTCGTTTGGTTCTTTTAATATGAGTTGTCATTTTTGTCGTGCCAAACATTTTCTGACTGAAGTAACTTTATGTAATACTGAGGCATTTTCTTTGTGTTGTCATAAAGGCAAAGTTAATCTACCTCCACTTTCTCAAAATTACTTTTTCAATAATTTTTTTGAAGGATTAACCTCGAATGAAAGTGGTATTAAAAATCGTTCTAAAATTTTTTTTTGCAAATATTCGTTCGTTGCTGCCTTTGCAATGATTAGCTCTGAGTGTAATTTGTCAAATGACACTGTAAATGGCATTTATCATTTTACCACATAGCCAAGCAAGACGTCATGGATGCGATTAAAAAAATCCTGGGAAATTTTAGATGCTCTGGAGCGACAATGGAAATGTTTCATAGTAATTAAAAATTCGCCATTGCGAATAATTTTTTTTTGAAATATAAATATTTAAATTGAATTTAAATTCGAACAAATCTACCAGTTAATTTTATATATTTATTGTTTTTGTGACCGAATTTCGGTAACGGGCATCCCAACTAGTATATATATATATACTAGTTAGCGTCCCGCCCCGGCTTCGCACGGGTGTACAGTGTTTGCGACGGAGGTCGTATAACTTACTATAAAATGTCTTTATATACAATGTTTATAGCTGTTTTATCATTAGACAGCACAAACAGATTTTGGTTAGATGTTACACGCGAAAGGGCTACATATAATTGTCCATGTGCAAAACACTCAACGCTTAAATCTAAACCTGCTACATTGAATGTTTGACCCTGTGATTTATTAATGGTCATTGAAAAAGATAGTTTTACTGGAAATTGCAATCTTTTAAATTGAAATGGTAAATCCGTGGGCATTAAGGGAATTCGGGGAATTAAAACAACTTCTCCAGTTCCACATCCGGTCAGTATTGTGCACTCTATTAAAAAGGTTTTTAAAGATTTTACATGTAAACGTGTACCATTGCACAATTTGGGTGGATTAAGGTTCCGTAATAAAATAATAGGACACCCTACTTTCAACACCAATTTATGTGGGGGTAGTCCAGGGGACTGCAAGGAATTGAGAAACTCTGTAGGAAAATGTACAGCCTCTTCAAGATCGAGCACAGTGTCTACAGAGTAGTATACTTGCGTCGGTGCATCAATTATTGAGAGAATCAAGTTATTTACCTTGCCTACTTGTTCGTTAGTAGGTGACAGAATTGCTCTCTCTTTAAACCAAGGTATAGTTTTACAACCTATGTTATGCGGCGGTTACACGAATGACAAAAAATGACAATGCGGTACCTCGGAACCAGACTAACGTAAGTCACACTAGGCCAACTTTTCAGGAGAGCACAAAAACTGTGTTTGTCTGGCATATCATAGGTTAGGAAATACGTTCTTACAACCCTTAGAAAATGCAAAAGGCGATTATTCAACGGACTTTAGTTGTTATGGCTTAAAGTAGAATTAAATTCTACATACAATGATGTAATAACCCAAAAATGGTAATATTTGGACTTACGTTCATCTGGTTCTGAGGTAGAGAATGGTCACAATTTCTGGTCATAATTAATGGCATTGCTGTTCACACGCCTCAAATAATGACATGTGAAAAGCTCTATTATAAAATGTCATTAATTTATTGGAAGTTGCCATAAATAATGGCAAGAGCTGAATTTTTGTCTCCAACGGTCGCAACTGTTTTATTACTTTATGGCCCTGTTTGTTTGGAAAAGAATTGGTGTCTATGTAGTGTATTGAGCATTTGCAGACACTTGATTAATTCATGGTCCTGTTTGTTTTGAATATCCAGGTTTAGGTGCTGATTTGAGTGTAAACCCCTTTGAAATAACACTACCGCACTTCACGATAATATCCTGTGAGGTAAATTGATATAATTATTCATCTTTTTAACAAATTTATACTTTTTCGCCTTGTTTCAAAATAAATTGAACACAAATTCCCTTCCTTTTTGCATTTTTACGAGTGTTAAATATATATTTAGACTTGCCTATATGAGATTTGCCTTGTTAAGATAAATAAAAATGATCATAAAGGATATGAAAATAAACTGCGGGGGTGTGTTGCCGGTATGTATATTATAGTCCATTCAAAACGAACGTTTGGGTATCAAAACATAACACCTTTTTGAAACTCTTTCCGCACATATTTTTTTGTTTACTGATTATGGGGCCGCCCCAATGTAGGGGTAGTTGAAAATAGTTTTGTTTTGGTTTGAAAAGAGTTTATTTTTTTTATTTAATGTCAATTTTCCAAATTGTAGGGGTAGTTTTTACTCCTTAAGGGTTGAAAACAATTTATTTGTACCTGACTACACGCATTCAATCAAATTTGAAGCCTAATTTTTTTTTATTTTCGGTCCATTTAGGGGTGGTTTTAACTGTTTAGGATTATCCCTTATCATAAAATTGGGCTTGATTTGGTATAAATCAACCACTTTCGCCAATAAATATTGAAAAAAGTGTATTCCATTGGGTTATTTTCGATTATTATTGAAATTGTTGTTGTTGTTGAAATTGGATTTTGCATTTAAATAATGACACTCTATCATAAAAGAATGAGCAAGTTCATTCTTTTATGATGACTTGCCATAACTTTTCATAATTTCTCATTATCGTTTACACGGTCATAATTTGTTTCATTATTTCTAAGCTTTTTTAAGCTTTTTATGACAATAATTTTTGCCATTTTTCATGACAGAAATAATGACACAAATTATGATCGTGTAAACGATTATGGCAATTAATGACCAAAAAAATGACAAGCGTGTCATTCGTGTAAATTCACCATTAGACAATTTTCGACATATCAATGCAATCCTAAGGGCTCAAAACTTTTCCCTGTCTATAACCAGGGATGATATCTCGAAACATATAAATGAACTTCCACAAGATTTTTCGTCCGGCCCTGATGGAGTCCCTCCAGCTGTTCTAAAATCCTGTGCAGGGGCCCTACTGTCTCCTCTTCTATGTTTATTTCAAAAATCCCTAAATAAAGGGCGCTTCCCAATCTTATGGAAGAACTCTTTTATAATACCTGTCCATAAGAAAGGCTGTAAAAACGAAATATCTAATTATAGGCCAATTGCGAAGTTATCGTCTATACCAAAACTCTTCGAATCTATTATTTATTCTGCTATCGCCCCTATCGGCAAGAGGCTTATCTCAACAAACCAACATGGTTTTCTTGCAGCCCGTTCCACTACTACTAATCTACTGGAGTTCTCTTCACACACAATTAGAGGCTTTGTCACTGGCTGCCAAACTGACTGTGTCTATACAGATTTTAGTAAGGCTTTCGACAAGCTCTCCCACTCTATTATAGTTCTTAAACTAAAGAAATTAGGCTTTCCGCATGCCCTTGTGGATTGGTTCCAGTCGTACTTAGCCGAGAGAACCTACCAGGTTCTATTCCGCGGTGTCAAATCGAAGAATATCGAAGCGTCCTCTGGAGTCCCGCAAGGCAGTCATCTTGGCCCTCTTCTTTTTATTTTATCAATTGACGATATTGTTACACTGCTAAGGCACTGTAAAATCCTTATTTACGCTGATGACATCAAACTGTATCGCCACATAAGGAGTATTGAAGATTGCAAACTTCTGCAAGCAGATCTAAACACCTTCTATTCTTGGTGTTCCAACAACAACCTTGTGCTTAATATTAGTAAATGCGAGATCATGACTTTTTGTAGGAAACGTGGTGTTATAACTTATGACTATACTTTCCTTGACAACAAGGTCTCCCGTACTGAGTCTGTAATCGATCTTGGGGTTAGGTTAGAAAGTAAGTTGGATTTCTCCACCCACATCAATTATATCTCCTCCAAGGGCAATTCAGTCCTGGGATTTATAAAAAGATGGTCCAAAGAGTTTAACAACCCCCTCGTCACTAAACACCTGTACGTATCTTTGGTTAGGCCTTTGCTTGACTACGCTTCCCAGGTATGGTCTCCTTACTACTCCTCCCATGTTAGTAGAATCGAATCGGTTCAAAGGAAGTTCGTCCGGTTTGCACTCAGCCACCTCCCGTGGGATGACCCACTCGCTCTTCCGCCTTATGAGAGCAGACTTAAATTGCTCAACTTAAGCTCCCTCCATAAGCGCCGTGAGGTCGCTGACGTTATATTCGTTCATCGACTGATGAATGACAAGGTGGACTCTGGTTTCTTAAGAAACCGCGAGTCTTTTAGAGTGAATAACTACAACCTGAGAGGTGAACCTCTCTTGCACATCAATTCCTCTAACACCAATTATGGCATGTTCGAACCCGTTAATCGCATGCTTATAAATACTAACAACAATAGGAGTGTGTTTAGCTTGCTAACCAGTGAAGTTGTCCTTAAAAGGACACTTCTCAATGTAGCGTGACTCTCTGCGTGCCTCACTCCCTTTTTAGTTTTGCATGCTTCTCTGTTTAATGTTTATGATCTTTTATGTTTTTAATATTTTATGTTTGCATGTCTCAGCTGAGCCACAGCAGTGGTAAATATTTCTCAGCCCTGCTGGGAAGTGCGCCTTCTGTGTTAGAAGGGAAACTCTATATATGTATATATGTTTTTTTACAATTTCTTACATATATATGTGTGTGTGTGTGTGTGTGTGTGTATGTGTGTGTGTGTGTGTGTGTATGTGTGTGTGTGTGTGTGTGTGTGTGTGTGTGTCTGTGTGTGTATATATAGATTTTCATGCTTAGCTGAAAAGTGCGCCTTCTGTGCTAGAAGGGTTAACTCTCTAGATTAACTTGGGGATAAACATTGTCGACCAATTCTTGAACGTTATTTACCAAAACACAAAGGTTTTCATTATCTAAATTAATTCTTCCATTGTCTTCTGGGAGCTGCCCATTACCAATTTTGAGCATGGCAAACAAATACTTCATTGACCTAGCTGAACTGGAAATAGCAGCTTCTGATAATGTGTTCTCCCAATGAGAGTCATCTTCCAAGAGACTAATCGCTTTGCATGCTGCTTGATAGGTATTATAAGTAACTCCTTGTACAGTTTTGATGTGTGCGAAAGATGTTGGGCCTTTTACAACATGGAGTAACATTCTCAAGTAAAAACATTCGCGGTTGTTGGGATGAACCACGTAGACCCTCCCAAGAAAATCCGTTTTTTTAACTCCATTAAAGCCGTCAACAGGAGTACCTTGCTTTCTCCGTTGGAAGGTTTTGGCAGTCTGATTCCACGTACAATAGCTTGGAACTTTGTCATATGTCAGTGTTTTTGCGAAATCGTCTTGAGCACATAACTTAAGGAATGCTGTTAGTGTTGTATCTCGCGGATAACTGACAACATCGTTAATGTTGTTTTCATTGAAATAAACCCTCTGTCCATTTTCTAAATGAACGGCAAAGTGAACAATCGTAGGTGCACGGTCATGCACGTTGAATGATAAAATCCTCCATACTGCTTCTGAGCTGCAAGTGTAACGACCAGATTGATATTTCTCCACTTCATTTGGTGATTGTATGCTGAACGTAGCTTGATCGCTGCCTTTATTTATATATTTAGTAACGCATTGGATTGATTTTACTGAGCTGCACAACTCAACGTTGATGTGAGCGTCGAAAATTTTTAGTAGTAGCGAGTTATAGGGAACGACCCACCGGTTGTCAATTTCATGGTTTCGCACAGTGGCAGTGTGTCCACCTTCGTCTGGCGAACGTCGACGATATTTAGGATATCCGTCGTCGCTGGTAGATGTTTGGCTCTGGAATGATTTCGGAAATTTTTTAGTACATTTGCCTTCGCGCATACATGGAGAATTAGGATTTAAGGCTCCGCAAGGGCCGTGTTTTTTTACAATTTCTTACAGGTGTGGATCTTCTTCTTTATTCGGTAATTCTGCTGAAATAACGCTGTCAATTTGATCCGGTCTAATTTTATTCACTAACCACACCAGCAGATGGACATGTGGTAAACCACGTTTTTGCCATTCTATAGTGTACATGTGGCATCGAGGTGGACCAAATATGTGAGACTTGTTTATGAGGTATAGGAGTTTCTGTACTTTTAAATGGAACACTCTATTCACTATATCGTATTTATCTTGTGGAGTTAAATTGGTGTTGATATTTTCCTTTATTTCTGTCCAGTTAGGATTACATGTTTTAGTTACAAAGAGATCAGGTTTACCGTGATGTCTGACATAAGTCATTGCGTCCTGTGATTTTTCATGCATATATCTAGGCCCACCAGTGAACGATGAAGGTAGTATAACCAATTGTCCAATGTCGTTGCTGTGTTCATTCGACTGTAAAGCATCCTGGAGATGAACATAATTTTCTGCTCTCAATTTAGTTTGGTTGTTACGGATGTAAGCTAAACGCTCTGATTCAATTTTTGCATATTGATCGACCAAGTATTGGTTCGTTAACATTCCATATCTGAGTAAAGGGTTAAATTTGTTATGTCTTGTTATTATACGGTAGCAATAGTAGTTCATGCATAAAACCGTTTTACGTAGAGGTGCTCCACTAATCGGATCAGCTTGAGAAACATTAATGGCATATCCGTCTTCTCCCCGACATAGCATCAAAGGATACTGTAAACTGTCGTAAGATCTGTGCAGCTCAGAAATTTTTTGCAAATTGTCATCACGGCTACGCAACACAATATCTCTTTTATCAAATTGTTGTCCAGCTATCACAACTGCTACTTCACTCGTAGATAGGCATTATAACGGCCGCTGTGTTCTCCAACAGACACTTTATTTGCATGAATTACGACATTGAAATCGGGTGTGCCTAGTGGAACGCTCTCCATAGCAGTTTTGAAAGACTGTATGTAGCTGTTATGGGAATGTAACATATCTTGTAGAGATCTTACCAAACCACTATCAATTGGCTGTGCGACACTGTTACATCGCGTAGATGCTTGTGTTTCTGGATCAGAGATAAAATAAATTTGCAGAAATTTATGATCATCGGGTTGATATGGTAGCAAGCTCCCTGCTAAATGATATACTTGCCCCTGAATTTTAAATGTAGGCATAAAACCCCGCTCAACAACCTGCGTACTCTTAAAAGAGGTCATTTGAAATGCGTTGTTATATCGGCGTATATTGCGCATGAATTGTTTTGATTTAGGATGGTCACCCGTAAGAAGAGAGTGTAGTGGTTCGGGTGGAGGAAGAATTTCCTCTAATTTTACTTTACCCTGTAAGCAACACATACATTTAGATTCATCCTTCCATTTTAAAGCAGAGCAATATTCACAGAAAACAGACATTCTACCTATTAAAACGACAGGATCATCCTTGTATTCAATAGAAGAATCGTAATTCATGGCAGAATTAACTTTATTTGACCACAAATTAAGAGCCCTCATGGACCTGTGTTCAGACAATTCTCTGGCTCTCTGATATCTATGTCTATCCATGTCACGACTAAGACGAACTTCACGTTCAATGGATGATTCTCTAGCTCTCTGTGACCTATGTCTATCCCGGTCAAGACTAAGACGTATTTCACGTTCAACAGACGTTTCTCTATTTCTTCTCGAGGAATTACTTTCTCCTCTATTAGCCAGTCTGATTTCTTCTTCTTCTTGGCTTTCATCATTAAGCCATAAACGTTTTCTTCTTGCATCCCTGAAACTACGACCTAAATTTGGACGACTTCTTCGCGGCATAATTAAATTGGGAAAAAAAGAATAAAAAGCCAACACTAGACTCGCAATACTTTCAACACAATAACGTAAAAAAATCAAGTAATATCAATTCAAATCGACAAATAATCAACACTAACCTTATATTTGAAAAAAAGGGACTTAGGGAAAATAAATATGTTTTTTTAGACATCATTACAAATCTTTGGAATTCTCGGCTTTTCTCTATTATAGTATGGATATATTATACATAATATTATACATATAAACCCTCCGGAAGAAATTTTCTAAAAGATAGTGAAAACCGTATCAAAATCCGTGGCGTGGTGTAGAAGAAGTAAGCGGAGAAACAGACAGACGAAAACAGCGACTTTGTTTTATACTATTTATATATATATATATATATATATATATATATATATATATATATATATATATATATATATACTAGCAAACACCCGCGTGCGTTGCAACGCCTTTCAATAAAATAACATTATGGGGACACAGTCTGCGATAGGAAAAAGCTATAGTGAAAAAAGAACAAATCTTGGAAAATTGATTTTGGGAGATGACCGCCATGGACCGAATGATATATTGAGTATACTATATTGCCTATGGTGTTCTACTTATCATACTCTTTCATTTGATCCCCATGTCGAAGGGGTTGTGAAGAAAATATTAATCCGCCCTCTTAAGATGGCCGCTATGGACCAAACGATATATTGAATATACTATATTGCATATGGTGTTTTACTTATCATACTCTTTCATTTGATACCCATCTCGAAGGGGTTGTGAAGAAAATGGTAATCCGCCGTCTTGAGATGACCGCCATGTACCAAACGATATATTGAGTATACTATATTGCTTATGGTGTTCTACTTATCATACTCTTTCATTTGATACCCATGTCGTAGGGGTTGTAAAGAAAATGGTAATCCGCCTTCTCGAGATGGTCGCTATGGACCAAACGATATATTGAGTATACTATATTGCTTATATTGTTCTACTTATCATACTCTTTCATTTGATACCCATCTAGGAGGGGTTGTGAAGAAAATGGTAAACCGCCCTTTTGAGATGGCCGTCACGGACCAAATTATAAATTGAGTATACTATATTGCTTATGGTGTTCTACTTTTCATAGCCTTTCATTTGATACCCATGTCTCGGGTGTTGTGAAGAAAATGTAACCCGCCCTCTTGAGATGGCCGCCATGAATCTAAAGACATAGTCTATGGCATTCTTCTTATAATGCCCTTTCATTTGATACCAATGTCGAGGGGGTAGAGAAGAAAAAGATCATCCGCCCTCTTCAGATGACCGCTATGGACCAAACGATATATTGAGTATACTATATTGCTTATGGTGTTCTACTTAGCATACCCTTTCATTTGAAATCCATGTCGAGGAGTGTGAAGATAATGGTAATCCAACCTCTGGAGATGGCCGCTATGGACCAAACGATATATTGAGTATACTATATTGCTTATGTGTTCTACTTATCATACTCTCTCATTTGATACCCATCTCGAAGGGGTTGTGAAGAAAATGGTAATCCGCCCGCTTGAGGTGATCGCCATTGACCAAACGATATGAGTATACTATATTGCCTATGGTGTTCTACTTATCATACTCTTTCATTTGATATCCATGTCGAAGGTGTTGTGAAGAAAATGGTAATCCGCATTCTTGAGGTGGCCGCTATGGACCAAGCGACATATTGAGTATACTATATTGCTAATATTGTTCTACTTATCATAATCTTTCATTGGATACCCATTTCGAAGGGGTTGTGAAGAAAATGGTCATCTGCTCTCTTGAGATGACTGTCATGGACCAAACGATATATTGAGTATACTATATTGCCTTTGGTGTTCTACTTACCATACCCTTTCATTTGATATCCATGTCGAGGGGTTGTAAAGAAAATGGTAATCCGCCCTCTTTAGATGGCTGCTATGGACCAAACGCCTGCTTTTCTGTCGAAATTTTTTTGCTATAAACCTCACGGAGCCCGAGACCTTTCCAACGAATGCAAAACCGTGGAAATCGGATCCTGCGTTCTGGAATTATAGCGTCAGGAAGGAAAACTCGACTTATTTTTATATTATATATATATATATATATATATATATATATATATATATATATATATATATAGGTGTACAGGGTGTCCCACATAAACTTACAAAGCGGCCGGCTGTGGATAGGTCTTGGATAGACGAACAAAAAATCGTATGGGTGAATTCCTCCACCTATCTACAACTGTAAAAACAATGGTCCTATCTTACCAACTTTTGGAGTTATGAATCGCCAAAGTCAAAATTTTGTTATTTTTTAACTAAAATTTCAACTAAAACCACCTTTTTCTCCAAAAATACGTAATAAACCAATATTTTTTTTAAAAAAATTAGAAAGTTTGGACAATTTCCTATTTTACAATTTTTGCCATTTTTCGCCAATTTAGGGGTACTTTTAACCCTTTAGGAGTACCTACCCCTTACCATTAAATTCGCCTTAATTTAGTATAAATCAACCACCTTCACAAATAAATATTAAAAAAAGTGCATTTCATCGCATTAGTTTTCATTATTACTGAAATAATCGCGAAAACCTCCTAAAAAGGGGTGTTTTTTACATTTTTTATCAGCGACCCCAAAAACGTTTAGGGTTCGATTTTCTTAACGGTGTTATTTTGGTACACCATAACGCGCGTTTTGAATGGACTATAAAGAAAGTTTTGAGAAAGAAAACTTGTGAATTTTGAGTAAGAAAATTGTGTGTCCGCGCGGCGCGGACAATTTAACGGAATTTAACGGACGATGGAATTTAAATAAATGAATTTGAAATTTTTAATGTAAATATAATTTAATGAATTTATTTTGTACTTTTTTAATTATTTATTATGTGAAAACAATTAGATAATTTTACCTTCAAGTAGGAGATGGGCGGTTTGTTTTTTTTACATTGAACTGCATAATGACATTTTCCCATGTACCCAAAATTACTTAGAATTTAAAAATTAAAGGGTTTGATTTGAAAGAGGGTAATTCCATGACCTGATTTATGATATTACATTATACAAGTTTACCTGTAAGTAAACAATGGGCGATTTAATGGTTTGATTTACATTGGGCTGCTTAATGGTATTTTCCATTCACCGAATATTACCCGAAAAATTAAAATAAAAGTGTGGGTTTGTTCGGAAGTGTTTTTCCCATTTATAGGACCGGCCTAAAATCACTTAAATAGCTTAGTTTTAAAAATTCCATATCAGTTAATTTTAAAATTGCAAACGTTGATAGTGATTGTAATTGTTTGTGTAGCTTTTTAAAAATTTTCAATAATGGAACAAGAACTTCAAAGGATCCAAATTGTGTATAATGTGTTCATGGCGTATAGTTTCCAAAGAGAAATTATGAACAGAAGAAGATGGTGGGTAAGACCTATTAATAGGACGCGAAAGCAGCTGGGGTCTTATGAGAAAGTATTTCGCGCAATGAGAAGTCAAGATCCGGAACACTCTTCTTTAGCTACGAGGATGGGCTGCAAACAACTCCACATGGTCCACTATATATTTCATCATCCACTTCAATTAAAGATAGTGCAATAAAGTCCTGCGCGTCCTGCAATAAAGAAATCTTTTTTTATTATAAACGGAAGGCTTTGTACATTAGTTAATTGAAAAAATTAGCAATAGAACTTTGCGCGTTTTCGAGAAAATGTCATTTAAAAAATCCCCTACAAAAAAATACACACTACCACAAATTTTAAGCCCTTTATCATAAACCAATGAACTTATAATATAATACATACAAAATTATAGAAGAATCAAAATACCTTGCTTGATCACCGACATAACACACTTCACTTAGATTTCATCGTTAAACGTTAGAATTTAATGTTTTTATATCGCGCATAAACTGGTATTCCTTTTTCCAGAAGTATTATTTTGCCTAAACTATGAACTTTATGCTCATGCGCTCGCTGACTCATAGCAGTCAGCGACTTAATATTTTTACACGTGATCTGATACATTATTACAACTACGATGATACAATTTTTTTGAAAAATTTCCACATTTTGAAAATTGAGTTTTGAGCAGAACCTTCTATGAGCGGGCCCCACTGTGCGTCGTTTAAACAAAATAAAAAACGGTTCGACCGAATTTTATGAAAATCTTTTCAGATCATATTCTGGTTAACACTCTTCGAACGGCACCTCAACTAAGTCGATATCTTTTATAGTTCGCGCGATATCGTGCAGGTACCGAAATCACTTATGTCATTTAAATCAAAAAAACGGCTGGACCGAATATTATACAATTCTTTTCAAATTATATTGTCGCTAATACGCTTCGAACGACACCTCAAGTAAGTCAATATCTTTCATGGTTCGGGCGATATCGTCCAGGTACAAAAAACACTTACGCCGCTTAAACAAAAAAACAGCTCGACCGAATTTTATGAAAACCTTTTCAGATCATATTTCGGTTAATACGCTTCGAACGACACCTCAACGAAGTCGATATATTTTTTGGTTCGCGAGATATCGGGCGGAGAAAAATGACATCCGTACGCACACACACACATACACATACACACATACTTCCACCCAATTTTTTGCTTAAAATGCTCCTGGGACCTTGAAAGATGAAAATACGTCGAAAATTTCGATTTCGATTTTCGGACCGATTACAATAACTTCCTATACTTGGAAGTTAATAACGAAACCACATGAATTAGATGGCCGTATATTACAAATAGTGGCAAATACAAGTGGAGGTGATAGAAAAATGCCGATGATGGAAAGAAAACTAAAAATCAGGGAGATGAAAATGTAAGGAGTGGCATGCAAGGTCAAACAAAACTGACACTAACAACGACTTATCTATGGACAGATAAAATAGCAAGACTATCGAATGTGATAGTAATTTTTATATGCAGTTCTCAGAGCAGTTCTCAATCTTCGAAAACGCTGTCTTACTTGAGAGCCTCTCTTCCCTTCCTCTGTAATTCGATCCGTGGAGGAAGAATCATTTACCGTTAATTAAAATAATTTTTTTCCCTTCATCAATGTTTCTTTATTTTTTAAAACATAAACTAAATTGAATATGTTTATATTTTAATCGAAGTGCGAGTTTTACGTTTTTCGTTTAATCCCACATACTCATACATATATGTATCAACTATATCTAAAAAATCAGTTTAACCATGAGGCAAAAAAAGCATCTGCTTAAAATGAAACATTATATTCTATACATCGTCGATCCAAATGCAAACTATCGAAAATGAAAAATGCCTTTTTTTGCTTTATTATAATTGCACTCTAGACGCTTTGTGGTGGCAGAATATCGACGCCGTATCCCTTCTCCAATCTTTTCAAACTACGGTTGCAATGTACCAAAATTAACTTCTTCAAAAAAAGTAAAATTTTGTTGTTTTTTGACATTCCTGAAAACTTATTTGACATTCCTGAAAACTTATTCGATAGTTTGCATTTGGATCGTCGATATGTCCATGCAATTCGTCTCTAGGGATTTTTGTATAGAATATGCACATACAATTTTATAATTCCGTATATCTGATGAAGCGAGCACCACCATCTCATCCTTTTCTTTAAAAAATGTATTTCACTCCTTTAGAAGTTCATCTCATGCAACACAGTCCTTTAGGATTCCACCCTCATAGATCATTCTTAAAAGCTAGCAAAAATGCTTTTTTTCTCTTCATAAATTTACTATTATGTATCTGACAAAAAAGTAAATATGCATTTCTCTCTTCATTCTTCCATTTTGCAATGCTTTGACATTTTGTCAATAGAAATCTTATGATGCTGTCGTTGCACAGGGCATAAAGCCGAAGGCATTACTTCTATAAGATGTCAACAACATAATCCACCTGCGTAGAAAACTCGAAAATATTTATGGAATTTCCATCCCCTTTTCACACAAGGCAAAATGTTACAAATTCCTTTTTTTAGCTCATTTCTAAATATACTTTAAGGATGAAAATTTCCTTCAACAGAAGCTTAGATAGAAGGGATTATGAGAACTGTTTCTTGTCTTCTCTTTGTTATTTCAATACATTACCTTTGTTTTTTATTTAGAAAGGTGAAAAGGTGCACGTGGAAGGTAAATGGAATTAAGTTTGAGTTTATATATATTAGCTGTATTTTATATAGGACTAAAGGTGCCATATAAAGACTTCCTATGGTGGGGATGATTTTTCCTTCGAATACGCAGGGGATAGTTTTGCTATTACTGTGGTTCAGTGTTGGGCATTAATCAATTCAATTTTCAATCAATTTATTAATTTATTAAAAAATTAATTGCGATTAATTTAATTGCAATTAAAATTAATTGCGATAGAACTATTAATTGCACACCACACATAATTTATTTGGATTAATCTGTATTAATTGTATATTGCAACTAAATCAATTGAAATTAATTTTATCATTTTTTAGAACAAATGAAACTAAAATTAACAATTATTCCGCTTCGATATAGATAGACACTTCAATTTTATATGAACCTGCCAATTTTTTTGGAGCATACTCCTTAGGAATCGTTTCATCTTATATAGTGCACAAGCGTTAACAAAAAAAAAACCCTTTAACAAAAATCGTTAACAAAAAAAAAAAAACTTTAACTTAATTTTGACCCACTTCCATAAAATCGATCAACTTCAAATTTTGCACATACATAGCTGGCATGCAAATGCAATATGAACATTCTCTAAAAAAAATCAAGAAGGCGGTTCCAATATAACGGTCGAAAAATATACAGGATAAGTGTCTAAGTTAGCAACTTAAATATAAGTTGTTAATTGAGTCCATTTGCGGGATTAATGTATGTTGGTCATAGAGGGCCATAGTTCTCAGGTTATATCTAAATATCTTTTGTGATAATGACGCTGCATTTAGTTTAGTTAATAAGGAAGAGACTTTACTTCAAAAAGCAAGTCATTTTTTCAGTGCCCCAATGATAAAGAGAGTGTACACTTTTCAATTTCATGGTAGAATATATGACAATAAATTTTATTCTTTTTAAGGTCGATTTTGCTAAAGTAATTAAAGACCTTTACGAGGAAAGGTTCCATAAATACGCGTGAAATTTGCAAGTGCAAGGAATACAATATGTATTTTTAAGGTTAGACGCCGACTTATCTCGTGAAGCCCTGGAGAATCTAAGCATCCGGACATTGTCTGTTGCTATGTAAGGTACCGTCAAACTGGGCTACTTTGTGCACGTTTTCGCACTTTTTGAACTTTGCGATTCAAAAACATTTAGAATTCTTTTAAAACTTGCACAACTTGCTTGTTTTTTGTGTTAGATTTTAGGGTCGCACATAGAAGAATAGATTTGCCGGATCAGAATCTTTTTTTGATAATAATAACCCTTTCTTACAAGTGAAAAATGTCGTGCACAAAGTTACCCCGCGTTTGGGGCAATTTTGTGCATGGATGTTTTTATTGTAAAAAATTAGTTTCTAAGGAATACACTGCATTTCAAACGAAAAATGCAAAAATTGAACAATAAGAAAAATATTAACTGGCTAACATCACATTTCAAAATCATTTAACACGGTTTTGTTCTATCTTCTCAGTTCCCCCAGATTGATTCCATTTCTTCATTCCACTTCCAATACTTCAAACCTTTCGTCATTGTGCGGACCTCCAATTCTTTTTTTCTAGATTTGACGCTGACAACAATCCCAGGAAACTACGCACCCTCGTATCGGACTATGACGTGGTCATTTTTGCGAATACCCTTGACCGTCAGCTCGCTAATTTCCTGACTCTGTTTAACCTCATCATCTTCAGAGTCTGACTGCTTCTTCTTCTTTCTTTTTGTGAGAGACGGTCTCGGTGCGGAATTATCTTCCATATCTTTTGTCGAGACACTTTGTCCGGGTGCAGCATTCAGTCGCCTTTTCCTTTGCTTTCCACCAGAAGGTTCACTGTATCTTATTGCTTTAACATGCTCGATGAACTTATTTGCAATTGCCGTCTTCGCTCCTTCGATAGTGGTAATTTTCCTAACACTTTGTTGCGATCCAAAGGACAAATTCCTGTAGCGATAAAACCGGCTTCCAAGTTTTTACCAGAGACATCGCATTTTTCGAGGAGCTTCGAAAGCAAGCGTGGGAAGTGTGACTTGTCTAGCCCGGTAGCTCGTTTTCCTGCTGATGTTGACTTCCATTCGGTCAGAATTTACCTCTAGTGTTTTTTCAGCGGTCCAAAAAAAGCAACGTCCAGAGGTTGTAATAAATGAGTCGCGTTTGGCGGTAAGAAGGCCAACTTTATGTCATTCTCCTGAGACAGTTTGGTGACTCTAATCGACATGTGATCGCCCATCAAAACCTTTGGCCCTTGCAGTCTTCGAACATGAGAGAGAAATAGAGTTTCAAACCAATCTTCAAACGTGGGTAAGTCGAACCAACCACTGTCACTCCGATTGTAGCGGCTATTTTTAGGTCCTCCAAGGGTCCAAAGGTCATAAAGGTGTTTTCCTTTATAAACCGTGTACGGAGGGAGTACAACACCTGATGCACTTCCACAAAACATTATGGAAATAGAACTTTTTGACGAGTTGGTGATCCTTTCAGGCCTTCTGGATTTTCGTTTTGTGATCACCAGCTTTTTCCGGGGTCATCAGACAAGTTAGTTTCATCGAAATTGAAAATATTGCTCGATGGGACCGGTTCCACTACGCTAGGCGTTGTCAAAGAGCTCGTTAACAATTTTGCGAGAGATGTTTGCGCGGCATCTTTTGATGTTCAACGCATGCCGTCCTTTCAGTTCATCTGACTGTTTGTTCAGGAATAATACAACCCAATCGTTGTTTGGCATGTTATTTTTGAATTGCGGTAATTTTCGTCCTGTTCGGTCCAGATAAGCTTTCGTGATGCATCTCAACTCGTAACGATCTAAAGGTATTCCCCATTCCCCCATGAACGAACAATAATCAGATAAAGTTTTTTCCTCAACATCAGTCAAAACTTTCGGGGGACCTTGAAAAGAGAAAACATAATAGGTATTTTATTTTTCTTTTACGTTAAAAACTATTTCTGAGTATAATAATTCTGAAACAGGTGCAGAACATATTACGGGTAGTAACAAGGAAATAAAACGGATTTTAAGTGAACATCGCCAAAATGAAACCGAAACTAATCCATAAGATGTTTTGTTTAGTATTGTTTTGTCCTATTTAAGTCATTTTTCGTTTGTTTAAATAAGATTCATTTTACGGAGTTTTTATTTTGCAGATAGAAAAATAGTGGTGTATTTTTTTGTTTGTTGTTGGAACAAACTAACTTGTTTACATCTTGAAATATGTGTTCGAGATTTCATTTAAGTGCATAATAAAATTCTTTCAAGTACATTTTGTTTTGCTTAATTCTATTTTGGAGATAAAAAGGGTTACAATTTATCAACGTAATAAGTCAACAATCCGGTAAAAAGGTAATAGTCCATTCAAAACGCGCGTTATGGTGTTCCAAAATAACACCGTTAAGAAAATCGAACCCTAAACGTTTTTGGGGTCGCTGATCACGAAAATCGAGGTCCCGCGGTCCTAAAATTAGGGCGTCACCCCTAAAAATGCAAAAAACACCCCTTTTAGGGGGTTTTTGCGATTATTTCAGTAATAATGGAAACTAATGCGATGAAATGCACTTTTTTTAATATTTATTTGCGAAGCTTGTTGATTTATACAAAATTAAGGCGAACTTAATGGTAAGGGGTACTCCTAAAGGGTTGAAACTACCCCTAAATTGGCGAAAAATGGCAAAAATTGTAAAAAAAAATTTTCCCAAGTTTATGCTTCAAATTCGATTGTGGGCGTACTGTCAGGCAAAAATAAATTATTTTCAACCCTTAAGGGGTTAAAACTACAGGTAGAATACAATTTGCAGAGTAGCGTCACTCCAAATTCAGAATGGCGACAAACACATGTAACGGCCGCCCCATGGAGCAAGCCTCTAAAGCGCATTATCTTACCCCCCACAACAGGCATAAGCATTGGACTTTGGACACAAATTAACTAAGTCCAAAATCTAAAAAAACATAAATGGCAACAAGGCTTCCACTTGCTGGCTGATTCCGCTGATTTTCGACAAAGCTGCGGTGGAAAAGTACGAGAAAAGTACGAAATAAAGCCATTTTCACATTAAAATTGCTTATAACTGTAATAGCATAATGGCGCGATAAAATATTGGGCGCCACTTATGCGAGGTATTACCCCCTTAGCCATAAGCCCAGAAAAGCATGACCAAGGAGTCAATACCATACATAAGAAATGAAAAAAAATTCCGGAACTCCTACGCCGGCCACACTGAGTTATCTAGCTCGCCGGAGGGGTCGTGGAGTGTGTGGCCGGGCCTTACCGCGGTTGGTTCACCACTTACCTGTGCCTGTGCAATTTTGAATTCCACCTCCATCATTCTCCAGGCACCGCCTGAGCCGCGTCACTGTAGTTCGGTCCCTTGCCAGCTCATAGTATGGATAACCACCAGCTGACAAGGAAAGGCACTACTTAAGACCCCTGAAAAGAAACGACATCCGCCCCAACCATTCCACAACAAAATTTAACACATGGCCATTCTATTATTTATAATCATTTAATAATCCGAACAATCATCAAAACAAACCATACAATGAATAATTGACAACGCAAATCTCACAAGACAATAATTACAGGTCCTTGTCAGATATCA
This sequence comes from Thereva unica, assembly GCA_949987705.1. NCBI lineage: Eukaryota > Metazoa > Arthropoda > Insecta > Diptera > Therevidae > Thereva > Thereva unica. The sequence goes on along the minus strand of OX465281.1, from coordinate 150,048,523 downwards.
AATTAAACGCTCAATTTCAACAAAATTAATATCTCATTATCATAGGTACATATGTATGAACACTAAAGTTGAAAAAACGCGCAGTAATGTTACCAGTACTCCTCGCTTTGTACAACCAATATCACACAAACACAAGTTTACTTACAGGGAGAACAATTGCCCAGAAAACAACAAAAGATAGAAAAAAAATATCACCAACAAGGAGCAAAATAAATTCATAAATAGTTATAAATAAGATTTTAAAGTTAATACTAACTACGATTAAAATGATTATTTTGGTAATAAATGTAATGAATTAAAGCAAGAAAATTATTCGTTTATTTTATTAAAGTGTATGTTGTGTGTTTTTTTCTTGCAGCGGAACTGCGACTTAACTTTTTTTCGCTTTGTCTACCAATTTACAGCAGTACGTCAAAAAGATTTCTTCAACTACTGCCCTACTGCAGGATTTTTGCGAAATTATATGTAGGTAACTTCAACGACCAACAGAAAAACCTTTGGGAATCAAAACTTTCTTCAAAAAACTTCCTTTATATTTTGCCACAACGTTCCTCAAGCACCACTTCCAGAGGCCGCAAAACACTCGTACACACACGCCTAGTGCGCATATGTGTTGACCAGAGGCGACAATGCACTTTGTATGTGCACTCGCAGGAGATCAATTTCACCCTAAATAAGTCCTAACAAGCACAGCTTACCTCTCCGAGCACCGTTATTAATTCCTCATCTAACCTTTTTCGGACTTCAAAAAAATGGTTTGCACTTCTTTTCTGTATTTGCACCAGAATGAACAGACAAAATTTCTTTAATTTTTTTCCAGGCCGAATATAACTGCATCGGTTAACAACAATACCATGGAACTGCACAGCCACACAAGTTACTAACTTTTTTCATTCAATCTAATATTGCCTTCATTTTTTCTTTATAACCACCAAATGTACATATAAATGAATGATGTTAAATTTTAAGCACTTTTTTTATACTTTTTTTGTAATTGAAAACTGGTGTTTTTATTAAGTCACTAGTCAATTCCTTCGAAAGTCAGCAAATGCAAAGTCATTACATTCACTCGTCGTCTTGATGGTGAGTGGATTCTCCTTGAAGAAAATATTCCTTTTTGAAGTTGTATTGCTTTATAGAGGTGACTTCACTCAACCATGATATAGATATATATCTATAAATCGTTTTATTTGAATTTCTGGCTATATGTGATCACCACTATTAGATCGCAGAACTTTTTAATGATTTCAAGAAATCTAACAAACGAATTATCTTTTTTTTCCGATGGTAAATGGTGCCCGAATTTCAACCCTCACCAGAATTTCACCAAAAAGATAAAAAACTTCCTCTTCTTCCAAATATTTTTTCCTTCTCCCATTTTTTTCGACCCCCTTCAATTATTATTTTTTCCTCGCCTACTCGTTTAATATTTTCCTTTTTTCTACCAAGTGATTTTCTACAAATTTCCCATTACTACAAAGTGCTTTCAAAAAAAATTCCCAACCAAAATAAATTTTCAACCGACCGTTACATACCCTCGGGTCCACAAGGCCGACTCGCGAGGCAGTGAGGAGCCGAAAAAAACGGTCGCCGTAGGTCTAATATTTTTGGCGCCAATGTGGGACTCGACTCACGACCTGAGAATAGGAGTCTCATGTTCTAGTGAGCTAGCCGGGCATACATGAACTGCCTGGTAATAAAAAGAGCGGATGAAAATCTAACTGTAATTTAGGCCCGTAGTTGCAATCGTAATTTGCGTGATGATCAGCCAGAAGAACCTCCCGGAGGAATATCTGAAGGTACAAATATCAGGCGGAAGACAATACCACATTGTCCCCCTACTGATATCTATACATTTCCAAACATTCTCACACGAACCCAGGGTGCTTTCGCTCCATCGGCACAATCTCCAGCAATACCATATTGCCTTCGACTCATCACGGTGAAACGACAGACACCCAGTTCGCCGAAACGAATTCTCCAGACTGACCAAAAATTGAAATAGAAACACCCCCCTAGGTGACCCTGCCTCCGTGAGTTGATCTGGGATAGCATAAATGTACGTAATGTAACAACCGGAAGAGTCAATTGGCCATCAATAAGAAGTTGAAATACCATGATCCTTTTAGAAAAAACATACCACATATTTGAATTCATTGTAAAAAAAATAATTTAACTACTAATACCGGTTCTGCTAATCAACCCCCATTATTACCTACCACTGCCACTGTATTCAACAATATTCAGAAACAAAAACAAATTACATTGAAATAATCCCACATAAATCATTTATAGCTAAAAGCAACACAAGGTTAACCGAGACAAGAGGTATGCTGCAGTAATTTTGCTACTCTACATCGTAGCGAACGTAGATCTGCCGGACAATACATGACTAAAATTGGACCTGTTAATTTAAAGGCATGCCTAACGCCTTCGACATTTTCAGGGGTTGGTTCTCGAAGTAACCGGTTCATGGTTACCACAATACTATGCGCCATCTCTTTCCTCAGCTCTCCGCTCTTCGACAACTTCCAATATAACTCCGACAAGAATGCAAGTATTCCACTTTGCGGGTGAACTCCTGAGATACGGCATTCAGTATGTTCCTCACAATAATACGCCAGAAGGAGCCTAAACAATTTCCTAAACAGATTGTCATTCCTCGCATATAACGAGTCCAGTAGACTGTACAGTTTCGATCCCATAATACTGAATTTAGTTTCGGTGATAGATTTGAAAAAAATAATTTCGATGAGGTGACTTATTACAATAGGATTATTCTTGAAAAACGCAAAGTTAACGCTCGAGAAGCCACAGTATCGAAGATTCCCGGATTAACATATAACCCATTGACCATATTCACAGCATGCACCATTGCCAGGTTTTCGTCGGGTGTTGCCTCCCAGATTACCGTCATTGGTGGCTTTGGACTCGGTTCTACCTTAGAAACCGAATAAGAACCATTCACTACAGAATGCAGGGATAGTGAGGACAAGAAATGTGGCCGACGTAATACTTTCTGTAGTATTCTAGAGTTAACCCTTCTAGCACAGAAGGCGCACTTTTCAGCTAAGCATGAAAATCTATATATACATACACATACATACATATAAATATATATATATGTATATATATACATATATAGAGTTTCTCTTCTAACACAGAAGGCGCACTTCCCAGGACTGAGAAATATTTACCACTACTGTGGCTCAGCTGAGACATGCAAACATAAAATATTAAAAACATAAAAGATCAAAAACATTAAACAGAGAAGCATGCATAACTAAAAAGGGAGTGAGGCACGCAGAGAGTCACGCCACATTGAGAAGTGTCCTTTTAAGGACAACTTCACTGGTTAGCAAGCTAAACACACTCCTATTGTTGTAAGTATTTATAAGCATGCGATTAACGGGTTCGAACATGCCATAATTGGTGTTAGAGGAATTTATGTGCAAGAGAGGTTCACCTCTCAGGTTGTAGTTATTCACTCTAAATGACGCGCGGTTTCTTAAGAAACCAGAGTCCACCTTGTCATTCATCAGTCGATGAACGAATATAACGTCAGCGACCTCACGGCGCTTATGGAGGGAGCTTAAGTTGAGCAATTTAAGTCTGTTCTCATAAGGCGGAAGAGCGAGTGGGTCATCCCACGGGAGGTGGCTGAATGCAAACCGGACGAACTTTCTTTGAACCGATTCGATTCTACTAACATGGGAGGAGTAGTAAGGAGACCATACCTGGGAAGCGTAGTCAAGCAAAGGCCTAACCAAAGATATGTACAGGTGTTTAGTGACGAGGGGGTTGTTAAACTCTTTGGACCATCTTTTTATAAATCCCAGGACTGAATTGCCCTTGGAGGAGATATAATTGATGTGGGTGGAGAAATCCAACTTACTTTCTAACCTAACCCCAAGATCGATTACAGATTCAGTACGGGAGACCTTGTTGTCAAGGAAAGTATAGTCATAAGTTATGACACCACGTTTCCTACAAAAAGTCATGATCTCGCATTTACTAATATTAAGCACAAGGTTGTTGTTGGAACACCAAGAATAGAAGGTGTTTAGATCTGCTTGCAGAAGTTTGCAATCCTCAATACTCCTTATGTGGCGATACAGTTTGATGTCATCAGCGTAAATAAGGATTTTACAGTGCCTTAGCAGTGTAACAATATCGTCAATTGATAAAATAAAAAGAAGAGGGCCAAGATGACTGCCTTGCGGGACTCCAGAGGACGCTTCGATATTCTTCGATTTGACACCGCGGAATAGAACCTGGTAGGTTCTCTCGGCTAAGTACGACTGGAACCAATCCACAAGGGCATGCGGAAAGCCTAATTTCTTTAGTTTAAGAACTATAATAGAGTGGGAGATCTTGTCGAAAGCCTTACTAAAATCTGTATAGACACAGTCAGTTTGGCAGCCAGTGACAAAGCCTCTAATTCGGCTGAATTAGAACTAAGGGAGTTCTCGTATTGCATGGTGTAAGGGTAATTATCAACTTTTTTCTTTGTGTTGATAAATTGAAAGAATGCTCTGGGATCACCATACACTTTACCTTTCATGTTTCTGAGGTACTCTTTATAGAGGGTTTCGGAGAGAGCATGAAATTGGTCATAGCAATTGAGAAATGCATCGAAACTCGCAGTGTCTTTCTTCTTCAGGTAGGTTTTCCAGAGTTTATTCTTTAGGTTTTTGGTACGTCTCAACTCGTTGTTGTACCACGGTGGGGATGATCTGGACGATTTTAACGGCTCGATAGGTACACAGGATGCGAAAGTTTCATACAGGACGGAGTAAAATCTGGCTACATCGACATCCAACTCATTAGGTGAGAGCAACCAATTGAAATCGACCGAAGTGAGCTTGGATGACAGTTCCTCAAGGTTGGCTTTTTTAAAGTTAAAGGTAAAGGTTGACTCCTCTGGGGTCGGCTTATTGTTAAAGACAGAACAATAGCTCAGTAGGAGAGAAGGGTGATAATTATCGACAGGTGACAAGACAATTGAGCTAGGCTCAACATTCATGCTGTCTGAGTCGGAAAAGAATACAAGATCTAACCGCCTTCCTAAAATATTATTCACACCGCTCATTTGGCACAAGCCGCAGGAAAATAAGGAATTCAGAAAGCTGGATTCCCTAGAGTTAAGGTTGTTTCCAGGAAGGTAGTTATCGTCATCATCGCAAGATACCCATTTAACATTGGGTAAGTTAAAATCACCTACAAGTAGGAGTTCATCTTTAGAATCCATCATATCTTGGATATGATTTATGCAAGTGATTAGAATATCATAGAGATTTTGACCTCTATCGTCAAGAGTGCTGAACATATCTGGTGGGATGTAACAGCAGATTAAAAATAAGTTGTTATGAGCAAGGGAGACTTTGAGAGCGAGGACCTCAATGTCTAAAGTGTTGGAAAAATCAGGAAGCGTTATTAAGCAACAGTTGAGAAGGTTACTACATGCAAGTAGTACACCACCTCCACGAGCCTCCGAGTCAATATATCTATCCCTCCGAAAAACTTGGAAGGAAGAGTCGAAAAGTTCGGCATTAAGAATCCCACTGTATAGCCATGTTTCTGTAAAAGCGATTATATCGAAATCAACAGAAACACATCTTGGGTTTTAGATCTGATTCCCCTCACGTTTTGGTAATATAGGGAAAGCGTCTTAAGTTTTTTGAAACTTGTAGAGTATCAGGAGTGCGCTGCTCGCGCGTGCGGGGGACAAAACATTTTGAAAAGGCACCAGGAGGCCAGAACGTGGGGTCTAAAAGCTTTTCAGCGGTATTGGGCGGTGCGGTCAAGATGAAAGACGCAACCGGTTTGGAAACATTGCTGATCTTCCTGCAGGAGACTGTAGCAGGGTTAATAGTTTTCCCCATTAGGTATTCTTTAATTGCCTCGCACGTAGTTTCAGGGGAGAAACGCGAAATGAAAATAGTTCGCGGCTTGGGTACCGTTATCAGATTCGCGGAGGTTACCGGAGACTCAGTATCTCCAGTGCCCGACGGTCCAACGATACTAATAGAAGAGGTTGATGCCGCAACCGGTTCTGGGATATAGTTTGAGCCCATTGGAAGTGAGGGTGCGCGGATAGACGAGCTAGTATGGGGGTTTGCAGTGACAGCATCCGTAACGTTAACTTTACGACTGCGTTTGCGTCCATTCTTTCTACGGGCTTTCTTGTGGTCATGAGCCAGACTGGGGGCAGTCTCCACCGAAGGGCCCTTTTCAAGTATTATGGCCGGGTCGTTCAGAGCTGTGGCGTTAAGAGCAGCTGCATCATCCGCCGCTGGAGAAACAGCTGTAGGACAGGGTGTAGAAAGAAGCTTCTCCCCTACCTGTAAGACGTCATAAGATATTGGCGCCGCCGAGGGGGAGTTTATTCTATCACAAACATTATCAAATTTTAGCGATAGAGAACTCAGGGCTTTGTGATTTTGCACCACTGCTGTTGACAGCGATTCAATATCAGCCCGAACACGCTTCGTACTCCTTTTAATGTCGTCTAATATTGAATGAAGAGGAGCTAAGGAGTTGACAGAGCAGGATGGAGTGGCGACAGGATTGAGAATTGCTGAATGTATATCGTCGATCGAGTCAAAAACTGTTGCAACCCGGGAAGAAATTTCTTGGAATTTATTTATTAGGGAACCCGAGTTGGTCGCAACAGAATCAAGGGTGTCTGATAAACTATCAAGGCGGACGTTGATCGACTGGACATCATCGGCTAACATCTGAAAATGTGAGACATTTCCAGAGAAGGTGTTAAGACGACCCATGACTTTTTCATGTCCATCGAGAAAGACATCAGAGATGTCTTTCATTAGTCTTAGGACGTGGCAGGGTTGAATGTTGAAGCATTCATTGCAAGTTGACCCTCTAGGGGCCGAAGGTTTGCCACTTATTCGAGGATTGAGGCAGGTGAGGTGAAAAACGCCTCCACATACACCATCACAGGAAATCCCATCTCGGGCAATTTCCGAAGAGCATAGCTTGCAGACCTGATGACTCGCCATTAGAAAGAATAATAGTATGTACAATTAAAATAAACCAAAAGAAATTAAAAAATTGAAAACGATAAAACCCCGATTTAACTGCCAAAACAAACAAGACAAATTAGTTTAAAACAATTTTATGCAGTTTGAGTGCAGATGGGTTTCGAAACGTTGCATAACCTCAGGTGAAAAAATAAGAAAAGGAAAAATATTAAGAAACGAGGTTATGGTATTGAAAAAAATAAAATAAAATTAACACCCAATTTTATTTTTATTCTTATTATGCTCTCTGCACAAAAAAGAAACAAAACTAAAAGAAAAAAGTTTAAAATAAGATTAAAAATTACACTAAGGGTAAAGGTTACCAACCTCGAACAGCTGGGGAAACCGTAGCACAACACAAAAAACAAAAGAAAACACCGAACACAAAAACAAGAGAAAGAACACAAAAATAAAATGCTCGAGCGAATGTCACTATCACTGGAGATTAAAAGCCACTTAAAACACAAAATTAAGTATTTATTAGTTGAAAAATGGCAATAAAAACATAAAAAAAAATTATTAAAACGCGGACGACCGGCACCAACGACACTTGACACTTAAGCAGTGGTCCGAATGGGTAACCCATAATAAGTATGACCACTGGTTTCCCCATATTTGATCACTATAAATCAACTTGAATATACCAACGAAATAAAAGATAGATTACACTAATACGTTTATATCTACCAGGATTATGTTATTTAATTTCCAAGCAAAAATCGAGAAAAAGAAAAAAATACAAATAATCGTCAAATCCTTGATCTAGAGCAGTGGTTCCCAAACTTTATTTCGTACGGAACTTTTCTACAATGCATAAGATTTGGCGGAACCCAACGATGAAAAAATAAAATAATATATGATATATGTATATATTTCGGTACCTCGGAACCAGACTAACGTAAGTCACACTAGGCCAACTTTTCAGGAGAGCACAAAAACTGTTAGGTTAGGACTTACGTTCTTACAACCCTTAGAAAATGCAAAAGGCGATTATTTAACGGACTTTAGTTGTTATGGCTTAAAGTAGAATCAAGTTCTACATACAATGATGTAATAACCTGAAAATGGAAATATTTGGACTTACGTTCGTCTGGTTCTGAGGTACAGATTTATCCCTTGATATATTTTAAAACGTTTTCGTTAGCTCGCTTTCTTGCCTGTCTGTTTGTCCGGTACATATCTTGCATTCGATTGAATACTTCCGGTTACCCGATCACCCTGAAATTTTGCACACAACTTCAGCTTCAATGACAATGCAATAAGGTATACTCATTATACCGTTAGATCCATGGCGGCCATCTCACGAGGACGGATTACTGTTTCTTCGCGGAACAAATTCTGCAATCAATTTTTCAAATACTTCCGGATATCCTATCTTGCTGAAATTTTGCATACAGTTTTAGCTCCGATGACAATACAATATGGTACACTCATTATTCCTTTAGATCCATGGCAGCCATCTCAAGAGGGCGGATTACCATTTTCTTCACAACCCCCTCGACATGGGAATATGGAATGGCGGCCAAAATGTTACGCGGCGAGACAAAATTTCAAGGAAGAAGGGCCATCGCACTTTCTGATTAGCTAGAACGCGTTAAACGGCCGGCACAGCGCCAGTGAGTCTGCGAATATATTTGCGCTTCGGCGCTGTTGACACGGAACCCTAACATTTTTTCGTGGAACCGCAAGGTTCCGCGGAACCCACTTTAGGAATCACTGATCTAGAGGCAGTAAATAATTAATGTCGTATAAATAACTGATGATGTCAATTCAAAGCAACTTCCCCTCTGACATAATCAAAACAAAACCATTAGCGACAGGTCGCAGCAAATGATCACAGTATCAGATACTGTTTTGAGGACCCCCCAAAAAAATCCGCTACAATTAGTGTAACAACCGTGTGTATGAACAAATCAAATAAATATTGATACTATGTGAGTGTACCTAAAACACAAAATCAACGCCGATTAGTGTGTAGCGACAAAACAATAAAAATGTATTAGTGAATGTATATGTTAGTGTAGATGAGTGATTATATGCTTTGATTCAATATAAGTGAGGAATGGTTGAGACAGATAACAATTCCCCTCAGGGCTCCCGCATGTCGATGTCCTCGATGTCATTTGGTGAAAACTATGAAGCATAGTCATCACCAAGTGTCATCAACGTCGCCGACACAGCTTCAGGTATACACCCAAAGAAGGACAGAAACAAGAATCCAAAATCGCATCGCCACGAAAGGGAAACTTCTTCGACAAAATAAAAAAAATTGAAATGAACCGCTGCCCAACCCAACTGAGCTACCTTTCGGAAAATCAATCAGGAGGGAGGAACAGACGGGAAAAAAACTCGGGACATAAGCAAAAAAAAGAGAATTTAAAAAGCTGGATGGACCATCAGAAGGGCAAGGGGCGCAGTGGCAGCGGTAACACGCCTGATACCAGAGACGGTTAAGCCCTTGTACCAACTTCAACGTCCACCAGGAAAAATTAATCGAAGATCCTGTTCACAGACCGACGCAGTGGCAGGCGGTATAACGCCTGATACCAAAGTCGCCGACCCTAGAAACAGGACAAGGATGAACCACTACTTCACCTGCACGCATGGCCAAGCGAACACCGCTTGTTAGCAAGCCGTGAAGGTCAGCATGGTTCGAAGCTACTCCAAAAAGAAGAAGTTACCGCATAAGATAAAGGGTAGGCCTAAAAGCGAAAACAAAGAAAAATTCACATAGAATTTGGACAAAGATGCTGATTTCGAACTCTGCATTTGGAATTGTTATATAGGGCTTTTATCAATTCTATTATTTTATGAGGCAATCCACGTCGCCGTAGTGCCTGCCATATAAAGCTCCTATTGACCGAGTCGAACGCTTTCTCATAATCTACAAAAGCAAGGTAAAGGGGGGATCGGAATTCAGTAGACTGCTCCACTATTATTCTCAAGGTGTTAATATGATCAATACAGGAGCGGCCCTTCCTGAATCCGGCCTGCTGCCTCCTAAGCGTTCGGTCAACTGCCTCACTTATCCTAGATAGTAATATATGGGACAAAATTTTGCCCACTGTAGATAGTAAACAGATGCCTCTCCACATATTGTTAGGTCCCCCTTTTTTGGTATTTTGACTATGATACCTTCCGTCCAATCCTCCGGAAAGGTACAGGTGTTCCATGTTATTTCTAGGATTGGCAGAAGCGCATCTGCTATGAGGCTTGAGTCGGCTTTCAACAATTCTGGCGGGATGCCATCTTTCCCAGCTGCTTTACCATTGGCCATCGCATGAATTGCGGTTACTATTTCCGTTTTGGATGGGGCCCGGGTGGTGATTCTTATTGGCTGCGCATTGTTGCTGTTTTCCTGAGGTTCCTGTGTAAGTGTACCATTCAGGGCGGCGAAGAAGTAATCTCTCCATCTTTGGAGTTGCTCCTCGTCGCTGCACAGCAGCCTTCCATCCGCACTCTTAACGGCCTGCTTTTTAGTAGAGTGCTTTCCCGAGAGCTGTTTAGTGATTTGGTACAGTACCTTATTGTTGTCTGTGTTTGCCGCGTTTTCCGCTTTTTCTGCGAGCTCGTTTATCTGCTGCCTTTTATCACGCCGGACACTTCTCTTAACCTCCCGATGTAATTGGAAGTATTCCCGTTCTAATTGGCGACGTCTTTCCGGGTCGTTTGTGGAGTTTACGCTATTTTTGAGGGCCCTTCTGCGTTCTATTTTTTGCCAGGTTGTGTCCGAGATCCAGTGTTGCTGGTTTCTTTGGACATAACCGATGCTTGTTTCCGCAGCCGTCAATATCGCGCCCTTTGTCGTACTCCACAATTCCTCAATATTTGTGTCGTCAGAAACGGTTTGCTGGTTTAATAATTCTTCAAACTTTCCAGCGAATTCCCGCTTTTTAACGCTCTCCCGCAGAAGGTCTACGTTAAACCGTCTACGGGTTCTAGCATCATGTTGCACGTTTCTGATTGCGGCGATTTTAAGGCGAATAGTTGCTACAACCAAATGGGGGTCGCTTCCAGTATCCGCTCCCCTGAAACTCCTGACATCCTCAAGAATAGTTCTCCATCTGCGGCTGACGGCCACGTGATCTATCTGATTTCTCGTTCTACCATCGGGCGATACCCAGGTCTCTTTGTGTATCTTCTTGTGACAAAAGTAAGTTCCACCTACCATGAGTTGGTGGGAACTACAAAAGTCAACGAAAAGCTCACCATTGTTATTGGTAACTTGGCTTAGGCCTTGGTTTCCAATTGTGTGTTCAAGGCCGGTGTTGTCACGGCCGATCTGAGCGTTTAAGTCACCCATTAAAACAATGATGTCTCCCCTTGGAATAGAGCGAAAAACCTCATTCAGTCGCATATAGAACTCGTCCTTGATGTCATCTTCTGCGTCCTCAGTTGGAGCATAGCATTGGACTACCGTAGTACTTCTTAGTCTGGTACGCAGGCGCACGGTAATAATCCTCTCAGAAACCGGTGACCAGCTAATGAGGCTGGACCTGGCTTCTTTGGTGAGTATTACGCCAACGCCACTCCTACGGCTTTCAGTTTTGTTTCTACTAGAATATAAGAGGGACTCACCGTTTGGGCAGATATGTTCCCCCGCATCGGGCCATCTGGTCTCGCTAAGTCCCATGATCTTGATTTTATATCGATTCATCTCGTTGAGGACTTCATCCAGCCGTCCCTCAGCCAGCAGTGTTCTCACATTCCATGATCCGATTCGTGTCCTTGTTCGAAAAGCAAAGGTCGTCGTCGTGTTGTCCGTCCGGTTCCGAGGCATTGTTTGCCGATTCGTAGCAATGGTGTTTTTTATGGGAGCGGGTTGCTAACCCTCAGCCCAACCGACTTAAAACTCTGTTTTGTGGCGCAGAGAGCTCGCCATTCGCCCGTCTCCCGTTAGCTCCTTCCGAAGAAGTACCCCAGAGGGCACCGCGGGGAGGTGGGATTAGGACTTGCTAACAGATCTGCTAGGTGTTCGTCTGCAGTGACTTTTCTCGGGTCTTGACAGAAGTGACAAATCGGGTGCCACCACTTTCCGAGGTCTTTGTTAGCCGTTCGCCCCCTAGGGCTATTAACGGGCTTTAAAAGCTACGTTGGGCGCCATTTATGTAATAGCATAATGGCGCGATAAAATATTGGGCGCCACTTATGCGAGGTATTACCCCCTTAGCCATAAGCCCGGAAAAGAATGACCAAGGAGTCAATACCATACATAAGAAATGAAAAAAAATTCCGGAACTCCTACGCCGGCCACACTGAATTATCTAGCTCGCCGCAGGGGTCGTGGGGTGTGTGGCCGGGCCTTACCGCGGTTGGTTCACCACTTACCTGTGCCTGTGCAATTTTGAATTCCACCTCCATCATTCTCCAGGCATCGCCTGAGCCGCGTCACTGTAGTTCGGTCCCTTGCCAGCTCATAGTATGGATAACCACCAGCTGACAAGGAAAGGCACTACTTAAGACCCCTGAAAAGAAACGACATCCGCCCCAACCATTCCACAACAAAATTTAACACATGGCCATTCTATTATTTATAATCATTTAATAATCCGAACAATCATCAAAACAAACCATACAATGAATAATTGACAACGCAAATCTCACAAGACAATAATTACAGGTCCTTGTCAGATATCAAATTAAACGCTCAATTTCAAGAAAATTAATATCTCATTATCATAGGTACATATGTATGAACACTAAAGTTAAAAAAAACGCGCAGTAATGGTACCAGTACTCCTCGCTTTGTACAACCAATATCACACAAACACAAGTTTACTTACAGGGAGAACAATTGCCCAGAAAACAACAAAAGATAAAAAAAAAATATCACCAACAAGGAGCAAAATAAATTCATAAATAGATGAGCCTGAAGTTCCGAACGTTCGATCGAACGATTTCAGAAAAAAAAATTAAATTTTGAAACTGACTATCGGACCTTAAAAAACAAGTAAATAATTGTTTTTTGATACCAGACAGACAGTTGGGGTCTCGAAAAATATCATACCTAAATTATTAACCCCGAATTATAAACCTACCCCTAACTCACCCCCTAAAAATGATTTTTTTTGGAAAAAATAGTTAGAGGCCGAGTGCCCCGCTGGATTTTTGTGGACTTGTTAAGGGTGGTGCTAGTAACCACCACAAAAAATCTCAAGTCCATATCGTGCACGGGCGATACCCCTAACTCACCCCCTAGAAATGATTATTTTTAAACAAATAGTTAGAGGCCGAGTGCCCCGCTGGATTTTTGTGGACTTGTTAAGGGTGGTGCTAGTAATCACCACAAAAAATCACAAGTCCATATCGTGCACGGGCGATACCCCTAACTCACCCCCTAGAAAAGATTATTTTTAAACAAATAGTTAGAGGCCGAGTGCCCCGCTGGATTTTTGTGGACTTGTTAAGGGTGGTGCTAGTAACCACCACCAAAAATCTCAAGTCCATATCGTGCACGAGCGACACTTTTAACCCACCCCCTAGAAATGATTATTTTAAACACAATAGTTATAGGCCAAGTGCCCCGCTGGATTTTTGTGGACTTGTTAAGGGTGGTGCTAGTAACCACCACCAAAAATCTCAAGTCCATATCGTGCACGGGCGACACCCCTAACTCACCCCCTAGAAACGAAAATTTCATGTTCATAACATCCCCGGGAGCCACCCTTATACCACCCCCTATAAATGATTATTTTCGAAAAAATAGTTAGAGGCTTTAGACCCCGTTGCATTTTCGCATACTTGTTAAGGATGGTATTAAGAACTACCACATATTTTTGGAAATATAGTTAAAGGCTGTAGAAGACCCCGCTGCACAATATGGTCCCTCGTTAAAAAGAGTGGTGTTAAAAAATACACAAAAAACCTCAAGCCCATAGCAATTCACCCCTTAACTCACCCCTTAGAAAATATTATTTTTGAAACTATTGTTAATTGTAAGCTTTTTTACAATTATTAGAATTAAAATATTTCGAATGAAATGAAAACGCAACTTTGAAACCGACAACTATTCTTTATTAAGGAAACACATGAACCATATGAACTCGAGTTTTATGAAGCTACAACGAGACTGCCCAAGTGGCTTATATTGAAAACGGAAATTTGAATTATACAAAGGAAATTGAAATAAGTTCAGTGACTACAGTTTGATTTGAATGTGAATATTTACAATGAAAAATGGAACGTTAAATTTTGAATATTTAAATTAAATGGTTGTTTAAAACTAAATGAAATAATTACAATGAAGTGGTTGAAAATGAAATAATTACGATGAAGTGACTGAACATGCCGCCGCCGTTGAAAGGATGCGCATCTTTTCAATCACTTTCGTCCATGGGCAGAGGTGCCAGTTTGTGTACTGCTCTTTGAAGGATGCCAGCTGAAGTGCTGATATCTGCTACCCGTACATGACCATCTGATCCTTTAACTGTCTTAACAACTCGGCCGAGTCTCCATTTAAATGGTGGTAGGTCTTCTTGATGAACCAGGACTAACATTCCCACCGTGATATCTTTATGCGCAGATTGCCACCGAAATCTTTGTTGAAGCTGACTTACGTACTCCTTCGACCATCGCCTCCAAAAATGCTGCAGTAAAGCGGAAAGTCGTTGCCATCGATGTAAGTAGTTAACTTTATGCTTGGACAAATCTGGTTCTACAAAGCAAGAGATGGGAGCTTGTACGAGGAAATGTGAAGGTGTCAATGCCTGTTCGTCGTTGGGATCTGAAGAAAGAGGTGTAATGGGTCTTGAATTTAACACTGCCTCAATTTGAACCATCACTGTTGCCAGCTCTTCGAACGTTAATAGAGATCCTTGAAGCGTGCGATACAGATGGGCTTTTGCTGATTTAATAGCAGCTTCCCAAATCCCACCAAAATGTGGAGATCGAGGTGGAATATGATGAAAGCTAATGCTGTTATTCGAACACCAGTGGATGATTTCGGACTGAGTTTGTTGCTTAAGAAAGGCCTCTCTAAATTCACTGAGTAGTCTTCGTGCTCCAACAAAATTGGTCGCGTTGTCACAGTAAATATGTTTGCATAAATTCCTTCGGCCTATGAAACGTTTTAGAGCGGCAATGAACGCATCTGACGTGAGATCCGATACGACCTCAATATGAACAGCCCTTGTAGAAAAACAGATGAAAACAGCAACATAAGTCTTGTAAGTTTGCTTTCCTCTCTGGCGGTACGTGGTCTGGAACGGTCCACAGAAATCTACCCCACAGTGTGAAAATGGAAGTGATTGGTTGACTCGGCTTACTGGTAAATCCCCCATGATTTGCTGAACTAAACGTGGTCTATATTTGAAACAATGAAGACAGGCGCGCACAATTTTCCTGGTGTATTCTCTGGCATTCACGACCCAAAACCGCTGCCGGAGGATGGCTACCAATGCTAAAGAACCTGCATGAAAGTTTTTAACGTGTAAGTGATTAATATATGATTTTACGAATGGATTGTTGCGGGGAAGAAGGATAGGGAATGTGGCATCATAGGGAAAATTAGAATTTCTTAGTCGGCCGCCGACTCTCAATGATGAAACATCTGAACTCTCATCCCAGAAAGGATTGAGATTTTTTATATGACCTTTTAACTCTTTTTTGTCCTGAAGCAACCGTATCTCTTCAGCGAATTCAGATTTTTGAATACAGGTTACTATTTTTAGAAAGGCGTTGTCTATTTCTGTGGGTGTTATATCCGAGCTCACGATATTCTGTTTTTCTTTCTTCAACTGGAGATTGTTCCAAAATCTGATTGCCAGCGCGATTCGGCGACAATTCCTCGTGAAGTCGCTGCATTCGTAAATTGTATTTAAAAAATTATCCGAAATTGAACATGCTAGTATAGTCTTCAAATTGCGTCTTTCAGGAACTTTTCTATATTAGTTCTTCGAATTTTGTTAGGTGGCCAGAGATTTGAGGGCTCTTGAAGATATGCTGGCCCGGAAAACCATATAGATGTCTGCAACTCTGCCACATTAGATCCTCGCGACACTATATCAGCTGGATTCGCCTTTGAATTTACGTGTCTCCATGTCAAACTCTTTGTAAGCTCTTGGATTTCTGATACCCGATTGGCTACATAGGTTTTCCACGATGACGGGTGCGATGATAACCAATCTAGTACTATTTCTGAATCAGTCCAAAGAATTATATCGTCTATTCTCTTATCGATGCTCTGGCGGGTCTTATCCAGAAGTTTTGAAAGCAATAGTGCAGCACATAATTCCAGGCAAGGTAAAGATCGAGACTTGATTGGCGCAACTTTCGACTTTGCAGTCAGAAGATTCGTAGAAATGGATCCATTTGTTTCTATGGAGCGAATATATAAACAACATCCATATGCCCGTACTGAAGCGTCTGCAAAGCCATGAATTTCATTCCTGATGGAGCCGTTTGAGGAGAACATTAAACGCGGAATCTCCAGATGCTTTAATCCCTGTAAGTCTAGCATAAAATCTTTCCAACTTTGCTCAAGAACTAGTGGAAGAGATTCGTCCCAGTTGAGCTTCAGTATCCACAATTCCTGTAAAAATATTTTTGCTTTCACTATAATTGGGTTAATAAGACCTAGAGGATCGAATAGGCGCGAAACCTCTGAAAGAACTGCTCGCTTGGTTATCCTTGAAGAATGACTAAGACTTTGCTTGAAATTAAATCTAAATTTATCTGCTTTTGGTTCCCATACAACACCTAGAGTTTTGACCGCATCGACGTCGTGAAATTTTAGTGTTTTTTCTCTTGAATCTTCAGGAATATTGTCCAGAAATGTTTTGTCGTTTGAGTACCATTTGCGTAATTTAAATTGAGCTGAGGCTAGTATAAATTCAATCTCACTCTTGATGCGAGGAAGATCCTTCCTTTCATCGGCACCGGTAAGAAGATCATCCATGTAGAAAGATTGTTTGATGATTTTTGAAGCTTGGGGCATCTGATTAGCGAAGTCTTCAGCAAGCTGAACTAGACATCGTGTTGCTAGGAATGGAGCGGAAGCAGTCCCATACGTGACTGTCTTTAGCCTGAAAACTTGAAGATCCTCCTTGGATGAGTCTCTCCACAGAATCAACTGAAGGCTTCTGTTATCAGGATGTACCCAAATTTGCCGATACATAGCCTGCACATCTGCGGTCAACGCGTACTTATACGAACGGAAACGAAGCATGATAGAGAATATATCCTCTTGAACCACGGGTCCTACCATTAGCGCATCATTAAGTGATTTATGAGAAGAAGTTTTACAGGATGCGTCAAAAACCACTCTCAGCTTAGTAGTGGAACTGTCCGGGCGAAGAACACATTGATGAGGCATAAAGTAATGCGTACGGGGAATGTCTGCCATTGATATGCTTTCCATATGACCAGACTCTAAATATTCCTTCAGAAATTCTGCATACATTTGCTTTAAGGCTGGATTCTTTGAAAGTCTTTTTTCCAAACTACGAAAGCGATTTTTTGCAATTTCCAAAGATTCTCCCAGAATCTGCTTTGGCTGATCTCGAAACGGCAGCTTTACCACGAACCGGCCCTGGACATCTCTTTGCATCGTTTCTTTGAAGTGGATTTCACATTTTTGCTGTTCCTCAGTAAGCGGTGTGCTTGATGATCCGACGCTATCGTCTTCCCAGAATTTTTCCACTAAATTAAACAAGGATTGTTCCGTCTCATTTTGAATTGACTCCGACTCCTCACATATCAGAAAGTTATAATTATTTTCCAAAGTTGGGCGACTAGAATATTTTCCCGCGACGATCCAACCGAACACCGTTTTTTGCAGGATGGGTAAGCCTTCACCCAGCTTAATCTGACCCGCACAAAGTAACAAAAAGAATAATTCCGTGCCAATAAGAACATCAACTCCTTGGGGTTCGAAGAATCGTGGATCGGCTAATTGAATATTTTGTGGAATTTTCCAACTATCGACAGCGATTTTCCTCTCGGGATGAATTCCAGTAATATTTGGAAGGATGAAAACGTGAAGATTTGTATTATAATTTGTTACCATAGATCCTATAGAGAGATCAGTAGAATATCGAATTCGTGAATGTATATTATTAATGCCGCTAATACTAGTTTCCATCTTATTTCTCGGCAGTTTGAGGAATTGAGCAAATCTCTCTGTTACAAAATTTAGTTGAGAAGCACCATCGAGTAATGCGCGAGCTTGATGTTCGCGACCGAATTTGTCTTTAACCTTTATGATGGCGGTTGCTAAGAAAACGTAATCTTCGTCGTTGTCTAAACGAAGCGCTTGTAGTGTAGTATTATAACTACATTCACCCTTATTTATTGTAGTTTCGGCAAAAGGTTTCGGAGCCGAAGCTAATTGAACGTTATCGACGGTTGTTGGGGATGGTGTATATCTATGTAGAAGTGTGTGATGAGGCAAAGCGCATACGCGGCATTTTTGCACTTTGCATAGTCTTACTGGATGTCCTTTGAATAAACAATTTATACATAATAAGTTTTGCTTCGTCGCTGCAAATCTTTCTGCGACAGGCAATTCCAGAAATTTTTTGCATTTGTAAATAACGTGTCCTTTTTCTTCACAGAAGGAACAATAAGATTGAATAGCTGCTAACGAAGTTGCATGGCTACTTGTATGTTTGTCATGCCTAACTTTATTCCTTGAAAATTGACGATGCGAGCTGCCACTTTCTGACGAATTAACTTTGACTGCGCGGGATTCTAAATATTGCGATCGTTTGCTTAATATATCGAAGCATTGCTGCCAAGAAGGTAGTTTTGAAAAATCGACTCCAGATTCCCAAGACTCTTGGGTGTCACTGTCTAACTTTGAATTAACAATATGAATGAGAAAAGCGTTTGCAATATCCTCTGCTGAACCTATGGAATATAACGCACTTAAATGAGCATTAGCGCTGTCGATCAAACTTCTTAATTGGCTGGCATCCTTTTTACTAACTTTAGGCAAACTAAATAGTTCCACAATGTGCTCTTGAAAGATGAGGTGTTTGTTGTCATACCTCAACTTCAGATGAGCCAATGCTTTTTCATAATTATCTTCGGTTATTTCGAATGCCTTTACCGTTTGTAAAGCTGCCCCGCTAAGACACGACAAAAGGTGATTGTACTTCTCCAGATTGGAAAGTGAGTCATCCAAATGAACTAATTTAGTAAAGCAACCAATGAAGTTTGGAAATTCAGTATATTTGCCGGAGAATTGTGGCAATCGAAGTTTAGGAAGCTTACTGGCGGAAGTACTACCTACTATTATTTTATTCCCGAAATCTGTGGCCGGTAAACTAGCTTTACGAGAACCATTCATTAATAAAAGTAATTGGGATTTTGTTGCACAATAAAGTTCCTCTAATTCACTTCGCACTTTTATTTCGTTATTGTCGTCAGGGGCAAGTTGTTCGATTGAAGTTTGGTAAGCAAGAGCTTGCTTGAAATACGACTCTAATATTCCTAACCTACATTCAAGTTCAGTAGCAGTTAAAAGCTCCGACCTTTGTTCAACTAAATTCTTAATGCGCGTAATGCATCCCTTCGTAGATGCTCTTTGCGTTTTAAGTCCTGTCAATTGTTCCGCCATTTTCTCAACTTATCTTTATTTTATTTTCGAAATGAAATCAATTTTTATTTTTAAATCACTAGATTTAATGTCAATTCCGCGTGTATTCTTTAATCGTTCGAGTTCCTACGTATTAGTTCAATTTAACCGTTAGAAAATTCACTTATTATATTATAACTAGCATAAAACCCGCGTGCCTTGCAACGCCTTTAAAAACTGTTTATTATGTGCAATGTTTTCCTTAAAAAAAAAACCAACAAAAAAGTCAGCTGTTATTATCCCTAAAAAGGGTTTATTATAGTGCATTTTTTTAATAAATATGGTAAACAAATTGCTGCGAATATCACCTCTGCTCAACAAATCTGCAAGTTTTGAAGCAGAGATTGGCATGTGTATGTCATCAAGAAAAGTGACATTTTAGGGTTTGACGCACGTTCGTTAAATTTGTTTGCCTATTTACGTGGATGTAAGAAATTATGAAGCAATCACAAATGAATATTAAATAAAGTGAATTTCGAGTCATTCATTTCTACGTGATTATAGGGATGCACTGTCAAAATTTCAGCCCTTCAGCTTCAGAGGTTTGGGTTAACCCCATTTCATCCCCTTTGGGGGTGCATTTCGAGTAATCGCCTCTTAGTGGATGTCCACGTCATTATAGGGATGCACTGTTAAAATTTCAACCCTATAGCTCCAGCGGTTTGGATAAACCCTATTTCACCCGCTTAAGGGATGAATTTCGAAAAATCGCTTTATAGTGGATGTCCACTCGTTTATAGGGATGCACTGTCAAAACTTCAGCCCTATAGCTTTAGCGGTTTGTAAAAACCCTATTTCACACCCTTAGGGGATGAATTTCGAAAAATCGCTCTTTAGTGAATGTAAACGTCATTATAGGGATGCACTGTCCAAATTTCAGCCCTATAGCTTTAGCGGTTTGTAAAAACCCCATTTCACACCCTTAGGGGATGAATTTTGAAAAATCGCTTCTTAGTGGATGTTCACGCCATTATAGGGATGCACTGTCAAAATTTCAGCCCTATAGCTCCAGCGGTTTGGATAAACCCTATTTCACCCGCTTAAGGGATGAATTTCGAAAAATCGCTTTATAGTGGATATCCACGTCATTATGGGGATGCACTGTTAAAATTTCAACCCTATAGCTCCAGCGGTTTGGATAAACCCTATTTCACCCGCTTAAGGGATGAATTTCGAAAAATCGCTTTATAGTGGATGTCCACTCCATTATAGGGATGCACTGTCCAAATTTCAGCCCTATAGCTTTAGCGGTTTGTAAAAACCCTATTTCACACCCTTAGGGGATGAATTTTGAAAAATCGCTCTTTAGTGGATTACTGGATGTAAACGTCATTATAGGGATGCACTGTCAAAATTTCAGCCCTATAGCTTTAGCGGTTTGTAAAAACCCCATTTCACACCCTTAGGGGATGAATTTCGAAAAATCGCTCTTTAGTGGATGTCCACGTCATTATAGGGATCCACTGTTAAAATTTCAACCCTATAGCTCCAGCGGTTTGGATAAACCCCATTTCACCCCCTTAAGGGATGAATTTCGAAAAATCGCTTTATAGTGGATGTCCACGCCATTATAGGGATGCACTGTCAAAATTTCAGCCCTATAGCTTTAGCGGTTTGTAAAAACCCCATTTCACACCCTTAGGGGATGAATTTCGAAAAATCGCTCTTTAGTGGATGTCCACGCCATTATAGGGATCCACTGTTAAAATTTCAACCCTATAGCTCCAGCGGTTTGGGTAAACCCCATTTCACCCCCTTAGGGGATGAATTTCGAAAAATCGCTTCTTAGCGGATGTCCACGCCATTATAGGGATGCACTGCCAAAATTTCAGCCCTATAGCTCCAACGGTTTGGATAAACCCCATTTCACCCCCTTAGGGGATGAATTTCGAGAAATCGCTCTTTAGTGGATGTCCACGCCATTATAGGGATGCACTGTCAAAATTTCAGCCCTATAGCTCCAGCGGTTTGGGTAAACCCCATTTCACCCCCTTAGGGGATGAATTTCGAAAAATCGCTTCTTAGCGGATGTCCACGCCATTATAGGGATGCACTGCCAAAATTTCAGCCCTATAGCTCCAACGGTTTGGATAAACCCCATTTCACCCCCTTAGGGGATGAATTTCGAAAAATCGCTCTTTAGTGGATGTCCACGCCATTATAGGGATGCACTGTCAAAATTTCAGCCCTATAGCTCCAGCGGTTTGGATAAACCCCATTTCACCCCCTTAGGGGATGAATTTCGAAAAATCGCTTTTTAGTGGATGTCCACGCCATTATAGGGATGCACTGTCAAAATTTCAGCCCTTTAGCTCCAGCGGTTTAGGTTGTGCGTTTTCTGTCAGTCAGTTACTTTTTATACAATAGAAAAAAAAGTAAAGATAAAAAATCCCCTTACAACTTATTGAACCCCATTTCACCCCCTTAAACCCTTTTTTTCTCCATAAAAAGTAGCCTATGTCCGTCTCCAAGGTCTAAACTATGTCTGTAGCAAATTTCATCAAAATCGGTTTAGTGGTTTAGGCGTGAAAGCGTAACAGACAGACAGACAGACAGACAGACAGACAGACAGACAGACAGACAGACAGAGTTACTTTCGCATTTATAATATTAGTAAGGATTCACAAAATTTGTCTTTTTGAACTTTGTTATTCAACTTCTATATTTATTTTAAAATATGTCTATTAAAATACTATAATAATATATTGATCCCCGTATTATTCTTTAAAAATGTCTATGTATATTCTTTGCAATATCAAATATTTTTATGTCTTTATATTTCTTTTCAATTTTGAAAATATTTTCTTTGCACTTTATACATATGTATGTATTAGTTTTTTTTATAAAAAAATAACATAGGTTTTGTACTTGCCAACTACCATTGATACCAATTTTCTTTTTCTTTTTAGTTCATATTTTCCTCCTATTATTTTTCCGATTCTTTTTAATAAAATGCCAGAAGCCTGGAATCCGAATTATCAAATTACTTTTAGAAGAATTTTCCTAAAAGAAATAAAATTACAAATTTGTACATTGCAATAATCGTAATAATCTTGAATTAAGTAAAAAAACATGAATAGGCGCAGTCGATAAAATCTGCCGCCTATTGTTTTCACACGTTTTTAAACAAAAGATGCCAGCGCATGGAGCCTTTACTGGTGCTCTTCGATGGAATTTTTGATGAATCTGCCGGCTATTGTTTCCTCAATTTTTTTCACAAAAATGTTAGCAAATAGAATCCGGGCTGGTGATTTTTGATGTTTTTTGTAGGGTTTATATTTTGCTGTTGCACTAAGTACACGGATTAAACTCGATTTATTTTTCGTATTCGACACTTTTATGTGAATTTTATGAAACACATGTAACCACGATACCGCAATTTTTCACCAAAGCTAATAACTAAATGTATTTTGTTTTGTTTTTAGGGAAAGTCCCTGCTCGGGCGCCAAAATGTTAATCGTAAGCTTTTTACGATTATTTTGAATGAATTTCGATAAATGAAAAGGCAAAATTGAAACCGACAACTATTTTATTAATTTCCGAACACAATGAACAAAGTATGAACTCGCTCTTCTCAAGCTACAACGAGACTGCCCAAGTGGCTTATATTGAAAACGGAAATTTGAATTATACAAAGGAAATTGAAATAAGTTCAGTGACTACAGT
The DNA here is from genome assembly GCA_949987705.1 of Thereva unica. Taxonomy (NCBI): domain Eukaryota; kingdom Metazoa; phylum Arthropoda; class Insecta; order Diptera; family Therevidae; genus Thereva; species Thereva unica. Next base: position 150,025,237 of record OX465281.1, on the reverse strand, counting down.
TTGATTTGAATGTGAATATTTACAATGAAAAATGGAACGTTAAATTTTGAATATTTAAATTAAATGGTTGTTTAAAACTAAATGAAATAATTACAATGAAGTGGTTGAAAATGAAATAATTACGATGAAGTGACTGAACAACTATAGTTAAAGGTTTTATGCTCCGCTGGGTTTTTGTGTACTTGATAAGGGTGGTGTTAAGAAATAACATAAAAAACTTCAACTCCGGAAGTGGCCTAGATATAATAAATTAATTTAACTAAAAACAGTGATTGAATCAACTTATACTCCAATGAAGTAATGTGACGTGAAATATTAGGCGGAAAGATTTAAATAAAAGTGATGCAATGCCATGTGAAATAATATATGTATTTAAAAATAATAAACACCCTAGCATCCTAGTATCCACGAAAGCCACTCTTTTGAGCATTATGTCTTGAAGAATATTGTTGAATTAATTGTGTTTTGTTAGTAATGAAATAATTTTTGAACTAATTACTTAATTGATGATAAATCATTTTTCTAAGGCAATTTATTATCAATTTGGTATGGTTTATAAAGATGGCACAAATATTTGGCTGCTTTTCGGCCACTTTTTTAATGTTCGGTATTCGGCCGAATAAATGAACAAACGACTTGCCAGGCGATGGCGACGGCGGCGGCCTGCGGCAGAAGTCCCCATAGATTTAATTTCTCCTGATGTTTATGCCAGCGCAAATGTTGTCCCATGTATTTTAAATGTCACCGCCACCCCTAAAATTTCTTTGTGGGTTAATCCACGTTATGTGGCCGAATACCAAATCATAAAAAACGCACATATCACTAAAAATTATATGAAAGGAATCCAAATTTCATCGGAAAAGCAACAAAAAAAACAACAATACATATTATGAAAGGGAACTCCGGACCGGGGAACAAATTTCTTGAAAAAAGCAATAAAAAACAAAAAATCGAAATCGAGTGGTTGCAAATCGTTTATGGAATTGCGCGCAATTGTGTTAACACCGGAAATATTATTGTAGTATTAAGATCGCATCTACAGTGATAATTGTTCTACGCTCGAAATGTTTGCGAATTCGGGGCTTCGGCCGAGAGTGTTCCGGCGACACTGAAAATAAAAACCAAGGAACAAGGAATATTAAATGAAACCACAAAATTCACTATTTTCTTCATTTTATTTTTAAAAAGTCAAAAAAACCTGCAAAAAGAAAAAAAACCCTGAAAACAAAACTAAAAAAGGCAATATATAAATAAAACACCAACTTATCAATATTTTTGCACTTTATTAAAAATAAACAAAGAAACTACATTAATACACAAAATCTATAAAAAAACACACACACACGTTAAGGGACAGCACTAAACAACAAAAAACAACAAGAAATTCGTACCTGCAAATAGAAACGAATTATTAGATATAAATATTAAATATATAAGTCTTTACCTGTTTTCAAAGTTAAAAAAACCCACCAGGAAATCCATTCCAACGAAGACGCAAAAAGCCGTCGGCAAATCGACACATCCTATAAACAAAAAAGATTAATAAAAAATACAAAACAGGTTCCAAAAAAGCACTCACCTGTCAACCCCAATGGAATGATCACCGGCTCCTCCTCGTCCATCCCCCACTAGAAACCTAAAAATATAGAATAAAATTAGTAAATAAACTAAAAATCCGAATAAAAATACTTACCAAAACAAACTCCATTTGACGTCTACGTGTCAGAGGAGAACAGCTGATCGGACATCGCACGTCGATCTAGTCCATAAACCCGAAATTATGTACTTCGAGAACGAAGCCCCCTGCCAAAGGATAGCCGCAGCTATTGTTCGAGTAGAAATAAATACCGACGCACAGACGGCGTTAAATCAGATTGCTTTTAATCTTTCTTGAGTCTTGAACTAGAAGATAAAATCTGTATTGAGGTTTTAGCAATAAAGCAATTTCAAAGCCTAAGTATCGAACTTAGCATTCTGGAAAGACAGAATTGAGGTCTTTTCCCAGTAAAGCCCGAATTAAAGACAGTTTTGAAGTCTTTAATACAGCAGTAACTTAATCACCAAAATTGATTTCAGCAGTTACTCTAACCAACCACAGAGGGACGAATTTGCGAAGAAACAAGGCAAAGCAGTCCAGCAAGCCACAACCAGGGCAGCAAGCAGCAACCAGGCAGCAAACAACAAGCAAATCCCAAGCGATTCCCAAGAAACGAAACCAGAGTGCAGCAACACAAAGGTTTTTCCTGGCTGTTCTAATTGCAGAACACATCAGTCGAAACATCAATCATCACGCTGACAGATAGGTGGCGTTATTCATTTAAGTTACCAGAGCAAGCAATATTTTGGTAATTTTTATTTACAAAACAAATACGAAATTTCAAGTAATAAATAACGAATTAAAGATTGAATTGAATTATTTTGGCAATTTGTTGAATTTTTATTGAAGTTATATTTGAGAAAATCTAAGAATTAATTGCGAATAAATAGTAATTTTGATTTGTGGAAAAGGTTATCTTTTTATTGAATCACACCCTTCCGGCACCTTTTTATTGAGTCAGAAATTAAATTACTAATTCTGAACAATTGGTCGTTCGAGCCGAATAGTGATTCAATAAGATAACTCAAGCCGCAATTCAGAAACATGGAAGAATTACTCGATCATCAAAAACGACTTCGAGAACGCATCGAGAAGGCATATCGCAACTTTTCCAAGGATGGACTAAGTAGAAAAACGGAAACATACTTCCAAAAGAAACTCGACGGTCTCGATGACAACTGGAAAAAGTTCCGCAATAACGAGGAGAAAATAATGAGCAAGACGCTAAGTGAAGCCGAGCACAAGCATCCATACTTCAAGGACGATTGGTACGCAGAAGTGAAAGAAACTTACATAAACACCTATTCCGCAATCAACGAAGAATACCTCAAGATCCGTCCAGCCGCAGACCCAAGAGCCGAGCAGTCATCAACAGATCTAAATAATAGTCAAATTGCTCACCATAACAACGAGGTAAAACTTCCACGAATCTCAATACCCACATTCGCAGGCGACTTACAGAAACTACCGACCGAAACTCACGAGCAGTGGGAGCAATCCCAGAGTACTAAGTCAAGGCAAACCATTCCGACATGGCCACAACTGCGTACTTTCCTCGAAACGAGATTCAGGACGTTAGAAGCTGTCAACAACCCATCAAACAGCAAGCGTGAACATCACGAGAGCAAAGCCAGGGAGCATCCAAGAAGAAGAACCCAAGCCTTCCATGTAACAAATCAAAGCGTATGCATCCTGTGCAAAGGCGCACATGCCATAGGGAAATGCCCCAAATATGTGCAGTTCAGCATCGATGAGAGATTTAAAACAGTCAAATCAAAGGATCTATGCATCAATTGCCTGAGAGCAGGCCATCGCTCATCACAGTGTCCCAGTAAAGGTAGATGTTTCCAATGCGGAAAGACTCACCATACAACTTTACACAGAATCCAGTCAGCGAGTCAAACCAATAGCAGCGTTTCACCGCCCACAAGTCCAAACAATGAGGCACCAGCCAATCAAACACACACATACTTCGCTCAGGCAGCACCCTACGACTGCCGAGAAGTACTATTAGCTACAGCCCTGGTCACCGTAGTATCTCCAAGTGGACGAGAGCAGGTATGCAGAGCACTCATTGAACCCGGATCTCAATCATCATTCGTACGTGAGGCAGCGGTTAAAATCTACAACTCAAAAAGGAGCCAATAAAAACAGCATTAACCGTGATCGGTAACATGCCAGCGGGGAAAATCACAAGATGGGCCTCGCTGCAACTAAAGACACGAAACCAACAGGCGAAGAACATCCAGGTCCAGGCAATGGTAATTAACAAAATAACTAATCCATTACCAAATAGTGAATGTTCTAGCAAGGATTGGGCGCACTTAAAGGGTCTCGAATTAGCGGATCCAACGTTCCACAAGCCGGGTCACATCGACATCCTTTTGGGAGCAGATGTATTCCCCATGATCATCTTGGCCGGCCTAAGGAAAGGCAACGAGGAAGCCCCAGTGGGACAAAACACGGTGTTTGGGTGGATCATCTCTGGGAAGACGACTCCAGCTGCACGAGCAAGTGCACATGTGAAAACATTCTTCACCGAGGTGACTCCTAACGACGAGCTAAAGAGATTTTGGGAACTAGAAGAGCTTCCACCAAGATCCAAGTGGACAACCGAAGAAACCCGCAGTGAAAACCATTTCAACAACAACGTCACTAGATGCAGCAACGGACGTTACCAAGTCCGGCTTCCATTTGTAGCTGATAAAGTACAACTTGGCGCATCAAGACACATCGCCATTCGAACATTCATGCAGATGGAGAAACGATTCCAACAAGATCCTGATTTGAAAGCAGACTACGTCAAATGCATACAGGAATATTTGACGTTAGGTCACATGGTGCCTACCACCACCCCAGAATCAGCACTACAAAACCAATTGCCCAACGACACAGCAACATACCGATGCTGTTACCTACCTCACCATGCTGTCATCAAACCGAGCAGCACGACCACGAAACTGAGAGTAGTTTTCGACGCATCCCGTCCGACTGCCAACGGAAACTCACTCAATAGCGTATTATTGAATGGTCCAGTGATACAAGACTCTTTGATGTCCACACTCATGCGATGGAGAAAATACCGCATTGCTTACATGGCCGACATCGAGAAGATGTACCGGCAGATACGAGTTCATCCAGACGATGCCGAGTACCAACGGATTGTTTGGAGGGAATCACCAAATCAGCCTATACGAGACTACAAACTATTGACCGTGACGTTCGGAACAAAGAGCGCTCCTTTCCTTGCCATCCGAACCATGCACCAATTGGCGAAAGATGAAGCAGAAATGTTCCAAATCGGTTCCAACGCTGTACTCAACGATTTCTACGTTGACGATTTGATGACTGAAGAAGCAAGACAGAAACAAAGGCAATTAATTCAGCTTCTCCGAGCTGGAGGGCTAGAGCTCCGAAAATGGGCCGCGAATCACAACACCATCTTGGAAGAAGTTCCGGCAACCGATCGAGAAGTCTCATTTCCACTCGCAGTGAATGCAGAAGAAGTCAAAGCTCTTGGCTTATTATGGAATCCTGCCAGCGATACACTGTCGTACAAAGTCAGCATGGAGTCAGCACCAGAAATATATACAAAACGGAAAATATTGTCCGAAATTGCGAAGCTGTTCGACCCCATCGGCTGGCTAACCCCAGTAACAATTAATGCCAAAATTTTAATACAAAGTCTTTGGCTGACAAAACTCGACTGGGATGAAACAGTCCCGATCAACATCGATCAACAATGGCGAAAGTTCCGAGCAGACCTCCAAGTCATCCAAACTACTCAAATCCCGCGATGGATTGAAGCTCACAACAAAATCCAGAACATCGAAATCCATGGATTTTGCGACGCATCCATCAAAGCATATGCAGCAGCCGTATACATCCGGACACAGGACGAAAACGGCAACTGCCTTTGTCACTTAATCGCTGCCAAAAGCAAAGTCCAAGTCCATCAAGACCATCTCACTGCCAAAGCTAGAGTTATGCGGAGCACACTTGTTGGCCAAATTACTGGCGCAAGTAAAGGACGACATGAAGTTCGAGCAGGTAACTACACATGCTTGGACTGACTCTACAATCGTCATCGCATGGCTAAGAAAACACCCATCATCATGGGAAACATTTGTGGCAAACAGGGTCTCACAAATACATCAACTGCTAGACCAAAGTAGCTGGAATCATGTTAAAACAGAAGACAACCCTGCCGACTGCGCCACAAGAGGACTATCACCGAGTGAATTGAAACCACATAAGTTATGGTGGACAGGCCCTCATTGGCTCCAACAAACAAGGGAACACTGGCCCAAACGGAAAGGAATCAAAGATACCACGACAGGATTACGAAAAATCATCACCAATATGCATGTCGAAATAGATTCCTCTAATAACGACCTGATCAATAGATGCTCTTCATTGACGAAATTGCAACGAGTAACAACATATTGTCGACACTGGCTAAAGGCATCGAAATCAACATCCTGCCATACCCAAACCAGCTACGTAGAGTCCTTAGAAACACAAGCAGCCCTAAATTGGTGGAAATTAATAACACGAAGCGCAGCAAGACGTCATAACTACAAAGGTATTCGCCAACCTGCAACGAACCCTAAAGAAAAAAAAACCACAATGGCATCTCCGCCGGAAAACAAAACTGTCTTAATGAGCTCCCTCGAAACATTTTTTTTTTGAAGCTTAACGCTTCAAGGCGGGGAGAATGTTCCGGCGACACTGAAAATAAAAACCAAGGAACAAGGAATATTAAATGAAACCACAAAATTCACTATTTTCTTCATTTTATTTTTAAAAAGTCAAAAAAACCTGCAAAAAGAAAAAACTAGCTGGGATGTGGGTTCGACCCTTTCGGTCCACACGATCAACTTCCCAGTATGATGGATGTTGAATATATGATTGGATATTTTAATAATAAATGAACAATAGGCAATTGTAAAATATATGTATAATACCGAGAATTTGTCACAATTGTTTATCAATATTTTCGCTAAAATGTCAAACTAAATGTGTGCACTTACAAGATTAGGATGACGAAAATGTATATAAAATTGACGTATTAATGTTTTTCGGCACCTCAATGAAGTCGATATAGTTTTTAGTTCGCGCGGTGCCGTGCAGGTACAAAAATCACTTAAGTCATTTAAACCAAAAACCGCTGGACCGAATTTTATAAAAATCTTTTCAGATTATATTGTCGCTAATACGCTTCGAACGGCACCTCACGTAAGTCAATATCTTTCGTGGTTCGGGCGATATCGTGCAGGTACAAAAATCGCTTACGCCGCTTAAACAAAAAAACGGCTGGACCGAATTTTATGAAAATCTTTTCAGATCATATTTTGGTTAATACTCTTCGAACGGCACGTCAACTAAATCGATATCTTTTATAGTTCGCGTGATATCGTGCAGGTACATAAATCACTTAAGTCATTTAAACAAAAAAACCGCTGGGCCGAATATTATAAAAATCTTTTCAGATTATATTGTCGCTAATACGCTTCGAGCGGCACCTCACGTAAGTCAATATCTTTCGTGGTTCGGGCGATATCATGCACGTACACAAATCACTTACGTCGCTTAAACAAAAAAACGGCTCGACCGAATTTCATGAAAATCTTTTCAGATCATATTTCGGTTAATACGCTTCGAACGACACCTCAACGAAGTCGATATCAGTTTTGGTTCGCGCGATATCGTGCAGGAAAAAATGACCACATCCGTACGCACATACACACACACACACACACATACTTCCTCCCAATTTTTTGCTTAAAATGCTCCTGGGACCTTGAAAGATGAAAATACGTTGAAATTTTCGATTTCGATTTTCGGACCGATTACAATAACTTCCTATACTGGGAAGTTAAAAAACCCTGAAAACAAAACTAAAAAAGGCAATATATAAATAAAACACCAACTTATCAATATTTTTGCACTTTATTAAAAATAAACAAAGAAACTACATTAATACACAAAATCTATAAAAAAAAAAACACACACACGTTAAGGGACAGCACTAAACAACAAAAAACAACAAGAAATTCGTACCTGGAAATAGAAACGAATTATTAGATATAAATATTAAATATAAGTCTTTATCTGTTTTCAAAGTTAAAAAACCCACCAGGAAATCCATTCCAACGAAGACGCAAAAAGCCGTCGGCAAATCGACACATCCTATAAACAAAAAAGATTAATAAAAAATACAAAACAGGTTCCAAAAAAGCACTCACCTGTCAACCCCAATGGAATGATCGCCGGCTCCTCCTCGTCCATCCCCCACTAGAAACCTAAAAATATAGAATAAAATTAGTAAATAAACTAAAAATCCGAATAAAAATACTTACCAAAACAAACTCAATTTGACGTCTACGTGTCAGAGGAGAACAGCTGATCGGACATCGCACGTCGATCTAGTACATAAACCCGAAATTATGTACTTCGAGAACGAAGCCCCCTGCCAAATGATAGCCGCAGCTATTGTTCGAGTAGAAATAAATACCGACGCACAGACGGCGTTAAATCAGATTGCTTTTAATCTTTCTTGAGTCTTGAACTAGAAGATAAAATCTGTATTGAGGTTTTAGCAATAAAGCAATTTCAAAGCCTAAGTATCGAACTTAGCATTCTGGAAAGACAGAATTGAGGTCTTTTCCCAGTAAAGCCCGAATTAAAGACAGTTTTGAAGTCTTTAATACAGCAGTAACTTAATCACCAAAATTGATTTCAGCAGTTACTCTAACCAACCACAGAGGGACGAATTTGCGAAGAAACAAGGCAAAGCAGTCCAGCAAGCCACAACCAGGGCAGCAAGCAGCAAACAACAAGCAAATCCCAAGCGATTCCCAAGAAACGAAACCAGAGTGCAGCAACACAAAGGTTATTCCTGGCTGTTCTAATTGCAGAACACATCAGTCGAAACATCAATCATCACGCTGACAGATAGGTGGCGTTATTCATTTAAGTTACCAGAGCAAGCAATATTTTGGTAATTTTTATTTACAAAACAAATACGAAATTTCAAGTAATAAATAACGAATTAAAGATTGAATTGAATTATTTTGGCAATTTGTTGAATTTTTATTGAAGTTATATTTGAGAAAATCTAAGAATTAATTGCGAATAAATAGTAATTTTGATTTGTGGAAAAGGTTATCTTTTTATTGACTCACACCCTTCCGGCACCTTTTTATTGAGTCAGAAATTAAATTACTAATTCTGAACAGAGAGCGTGGCCGAATATTCGATATCTCTAATTTAGATTGAACTAAATATTTTATGAATCGCTAATGTCATGTGCCCAAAAATTCTTTTCTGGAGAACCGACCATAAGAGATATCAAATGGGTTACATTTTAATAATTGGGGCTGAATTTCAAAAACCCTAAAAAATAAAATTTTTGGTCATAATTGTTTTAATATCATTTTCACTTTCAACTTGCAAAAGTTTTCACGGGGGAAAAAAAGCCATGAAACAATTTTTAACTTCCCAGTATAGGAAGTTATTGTAATCGGTCCGAAAATCGAAAATTTCAACGTATTTTCATCTTTTAAGGTCCCAGGAGCATTTTAAGCAAAAAATTGGGTGGGAGTATGTGTGTGAGTATGTGCGTACGGATGTGGTCATTTTTTCCTGCACGATATCGCGCGAACCAAAACTGATATCGACTTCGTTGAGGTGTTGTTCGAAGCGTATTAACCGAAATATGATCTGAAAAGAATTTCATGAAATTCGGTCCAGCCGTTTTTTTGTTTGAGCGACGTAAGTGATTTTTGTACCTGCACGATATCGCCCGAACCACGAAAGATATTGACTTACTTGAGGTGCCGTTCGAAGCGTATTAGCGACTATATTATCTGAAATGATTTTTATAATATTCGGTCCAGCGGTTTTTTGGTTTAAATGACTTAAGTGATTGTTGTACCTGCACGATATCGCGCGAACTATAAAAGATATCGACTTAGTTGACATGCCGTTCGAAGAGTATTAACCAAAATATGATCTGAAAAGATTTTCATAAAATTCGGTCCAGCCGTTTTTTTGTTTAAGCGGCGTAAGTGATTTTTGTACCTGCACGATATGGCCCGAACCACAAAAGATATTGACTTACTTGAGGTGCCGTTCGAAGCGTATTAGCGACAATATAATCTGAAAATATTTTTATAATATTCGGTCCAGCGGGTTTTTGGTTTAAATGACTTAAGTGATTTTTGTGCCTGCGAACTAAAAACCGCGTGATACCGCGCGAACTAAAAACTATATCGACTTCATTGAGGTGCCGAAAAACATTAATACATCAATTTTATATACATTTTCGTCATCCTTTTTGTAAATGCGCAAATTTAGTTTGACATTTTAGCGAAAATATTGATAAACAATTGTGACAAATTCTCGGTATTATGCATATATTCTATATTGCCTATTGTTCATTTATTATTAAAATATCCAATCATAATATTCAACATCCATCATACTGAGAAGTTGATCGTGTGGACCGAAAGGGTCGAACCCACATCCCAACTAGTTTTTGTATGTATTTACAATACAAAAATGTGTAACAGACAGCGCCTGGCCGGAGGATTTGTGCCGTGCCGGGGGATTTCTCGCCCGGTCCAGACTTCGCGCCCTCAAACTTTTTTATCCAAAAAATGCGCCTAAATAGGTCATCAATTCAGAATTCCATTCATAAAAGAAAAGGGTCGTAAGAAAATTGCGTCGAAGTTTATTTTTTAAATTTTTCTGAACGAGTTAATGCTCTTTCTATGCTTTAACGATGGGTGCGCACGATGCAGAAAGATATAGTGCGTTCTTTCTCTGTCAAAAGCGATTCTTAACGAGCACTTTTTGCTTAGTTTGAAGGTAGAAACAGATTGGCGCGAATTTTGTCGCGGAGGCGGTGTCTGTGGCGGCAAAATCGATTAAAATACACGCACCACCATATATGCAACCACAAAGGGGCGGAGGCGACTTGTCGCGCGGACAAATTCGAGCTATTTCGAATTCTGCCGCTGGTCGCCCAGTGGTACCAACCATGGCGAGCTGATTTAGTACACATTTTTTGCTTTGAACTGCTGTCTGCCTGCAAATTGACAATTTGTTCGCGGCGGTTATTTTTAAATTTAATTCGTGATTTTTTTTTTAGTTTTTTAATGCAATTTATTATAAAATGGCAAAAAAGAAATTTACCAATTATGGGGAATAAAAAAGACTGTGTTGCAGGTATTTAAAACTAATTATTGTAATAAAATCAAACAAAAACAGTCAACAATAAAAAATTTTTGTCTCTATTTACCAACTCAATGTGACGGTTAATTTAAGCTTTTGGAGGTACTTCAAGTTTATTTTTTAGTGAAATGTTTATATTTTCCCAGAGGAATTTAACATAGGATTAAAAACGGAGCCGGAGGAAAAACAGGAGCCAAAGTAAAAGTAAAGTATTAACTAATTTCTGGGAAAGTTTTTAGTTAAAGTTTTTGGTCAGATAAAATTGAATTAAAACATGCATTGAACCCTCAAGCTGGAAATATTGATGATAGATATTTTAGGCGGAAACGCGGAAGGAGAATTTTTTAATACTTTCTAATGATGTAATATACATAGTTTAAACTTTCAGGTTGTGAAGCAGGTGGTATTAAATAGGCAAAAATAGGTTTTACAAAAAAGAGACGAAAGAATTTTGATCCAAAACTTCCCTGAATGAGAACATACATATGACCGTCTCTTTCTCTTGTTAACAAGAAAAGTTCCTTCTCCATGGCAAGGTGTTACACACCCATTCAGGCTCTTGTATCATAAAATGCGAATACGGGAAAACCCTGACGACCAGATTCTTGAGTCATCTTCATTCTTATGTGAGCAATTTATTTATTTGCTGAGTATAGTCATAAAGAATAAAGGGTTTAAAAACTACCTGGTGGGTTTCTCGCCCTTCTCTGTTTTAAAGAAGTATTTACGAGAGGTAATTAACCATTTCGATTTATTTATATTGCCTGTGTGAAATATTGTCTCAATTGATCAAGTTTTTTTTAATTTTTCGGGTAATATTCGTGAATGGAAAAATACCATTAAGCAGCCCAATGTAAACAACAAATCGCCCATTGTTTACTTACAGGTAAACTTATACATATAATGTAATATCATAAATCAGGTCATGGAACTACCCTCTTTCAAATCAAACCCTTTAATTTTTAAATTCTAAGTAATTTTGGGTACATGGGAAAATGTCAATATGCAGTTCAATGTAAAAAACAAACCGCCCATCTCCTACTTGAAGGTAAAATTATCTAATTTAGTACCATAAAACAAGTCATGGAACCACCGTGTTTCAAATAAAACCCTTTAGTTTTTAAATTTCAGGTGATTTTCTGTAAATGGCAAAATATTACCTAACACCTCAATCCTTCCTTTTTTAATTCCAAGTAAATTTTGCTTTGTTCAAATATTGAAAAAAAAAAAAACAATTTACGAAAATATTGAAAATAGCTTAAATTTTTATTTCTAGGTAAGAGCACAGTTATAATTAAGGATCATGTGTTTTCACATAATAAATAATTAAAAAAGTTCAAAATAAATTCATTAAATTATATTTACATTAAAAATTTCAAATTCATTTATTTAAATTTCATCGTCCGTTAAATTCCGTTAAATTGTCCGCGCCGCGCCATTCTGTTAGCTAAGGCGGAATCTAAAATCCGTCGAGCGGCGCGGCAAAAGTTGTCGCGCCAATCTGTTTCTACCTTGAAAGACTCGGAGAACGGTGTCCGCGGTTGAGGGGGGTTCGCTATTCATGAAGGGGTCGTTGAATTTTCCGGATGATTTCTATAGATTTAGATTTGCTGAATCCGGAAATGCAAGATATTTTTGCAAAATCTCGGTCCTTCAGCTAGAAGCAATTATTTTTAACAAAATGGTCTTCGAGGGGGTGGGTTTATATTCAATGTATATTTAATAATATAAGCATTGAAAAACTATTATTTTTTCTAGAATTTTTCAACTTAATTAATACGAGTCCATAAATTTGACTTCAACTATTATGCATACTTACATACTGGCGATATGAATTTTCCGCCATTTTTCATTTATCCTAGTTGTCTGTAAAAACGCCTGCGAAGGTAAGGCATATTTGCGGCTACTTTTTCACTTTCATGCGACTATCGAGTCCCACTTAGGGAATCCAATCCCGCAAACGCGGGGTCCCGCACTATTTTTGCGGGATCAGTGTTGCGGGACTAGACCTGCGGGATCCGCGGGATTCCCGGGATTTGGGCAGTAGAAGCACCTCTTATAAAGACCGAGAAATATTTCAAAGAACGACAGATTCCAAATAGTACATGCATCTGTTTCGTCATCTTGCCCGTATATGGAAGTGGGAATCCATACACGTGTCGACAGAAACGATACCGATTTGAAACTTGTTTGAACTGCTCGCGAGCGACTGTTCTGCTGGTCAGGAGCGGTATCCGTTAAGTGGTTGCACTTGATTTAAACTACTTGAAATTTTGCCAAAACCTGTAAAAACTATGTGGGAACAGAACACCGATTGATCCAAAGTCAGTTGTGCTCGTGTGTGGACAAAAGTTTAATTTTTACTGCTAATTGGTTATGCGCGTGTGATCATTGTGAAACCAGTTTGAAATAGAGATTTCTAATCAGTCGAATCGTGTGCGTAGGGCCTTAAGCCCCAATTATACCGAACGCAACGGAACACAACAGACCGGATTGAAATGCCAAACTGAGTTTCAATACAGAGAAATTATATTGAGGTGGTTATATTGGACCAACGGAACGGAACGGACCGGATGAAAGTTTCAAAAATTAATAAACTAAAAATTTTAAGCATAGGTAAGTCCAAAATTTGGTAAAATCTTGCCGAAAAATTAGAAAGTACAAACGATATTTGCACACGTTTAATTCCGTCAGTATAACCAGCAAAATCCCACTCCGTTCACTCTCCGCTTCTCTGAAAACTCAGCGAATACACTACTCTAGTTCATGGAAACACAGTAAATGTCAAGTTACTCTACAGAATCTATTTTTTTGCAGTCCCGCAAATCCCGCGGACTCGCGGGATTGTTGTCCTCGATCCCACAAGCTTGCGGGAGTGAGATTTTGATGCGGGATTGGATTCCCTAGTCCCATTATCTGATCAGACCGAAAACTTGAAGGAAAGTGAGTTAAAACTTTTTTCATCATTCTAATTGTACAACTCAGCAAGCTCAATCTCAATATCTATATTTGCCTAAATATATCCTCACCGTACTATAGGCAATTCGTTTCTTTTTAGCACGATTTTGTGGATAAGATTGTCTATAATGTTATTTATACTTAGCTGATGCTGGATATTTTATTTTAATAGAGCTTTTTGAGGTCTTCAATTGTATAGATAAAGAAAGTTTTCACTCTAATATGGATATACATACATACATTTTCTACTCCGATTTTCGAAATGCAGATAGTTTTCGCAAATACTATCATTCCTGCAATTTTCATCCTTTCAGAAAAGTCCACCACTTTTTGACGGTCACAGCTCGAGCTGTTAAGAATTTTTATTGATTGCCTTTCTGTATGGTTATAATCTCGAAAACGGGTAATCCGATTTCTATAGGACTTTCAGAGGTAGTATTTCTGGAAATATTTTGAGCCTATTTCTCACTCGATTAAAAAAAATATTTTTTTAGCAAAGACAGACAGGCCGTAATGGGGTATATATAGCTGAATAATATATAATTTAACAATAATAATTTTAACAAATTTCATAGAAACAAAAAAATTATAAACACAAACAAACATTAGAAAATACCGAGAAACAGCGATGGTCCTTTTCAAAACCAAATCAGTGCTAGTAAAATCGTCGCGATAAGAACACAACAACCACTTCTAATGTTATGTATTCGTCTCAACAAAAAATTAGAAAAAAAATGAGAATTGTGTGATGTATTTATTAGATTTTTTAGGATCGCCAACTACAAATCTTTGGGCGGCAAAGATTTTTATTAATTATTTAAGCACTTAATTTGTAACATATTTCTTTTAGAACATTTAAAATTTTTGTAGGGCGTTTTTAGAGCACAGAAAATCAAATTTATAGCACGCTCACAGGCCTCTGACTATTATTTCCATAATAACAATTTCTAGGGGGTGGTTTAAGGGTGCTACCCGGGGATGTTATGAACTTTAAATTTTTGGTGGTAGTTCTTAATACCATCTTTAATAAGTATGCAGCGAGGTATAAAGCCTCTAATTATTGTTTTTAAAATAATCATTTCTAGGGGGTGGGTTAAAAGTATCCCCCGTGCACGATATGGACTTGAGATTTCTTGTGGTGATTACTAGCACCACCCTTAACAAGTCCACAAAAATCCAGCGGGGCACTAGGCCTCTAACTATTGTGTTTAAAATAATCATTTCTAGGGGGTGGGTTAAAAGTGTCTCCCGTGCACGATATGGACTTGAGAAATTTTGTGGTGGCTACTAGCACCACCCTTAACAAGTCCACAAAAATCCAGTGGGGCACTAGGCCTCTAACTATTGTGTTTAAAATAATCATTTCTAGGGGGTGGGTTAAAAGTGTCCCCCGTGCACGATATGGACTTGAGATTTTTGGTGGTGGCTACTAGCACCACCCTTAACAAGTCCACAAAAATCCAGCGGGGCACTAGGCCTCTAACTATTGTTTTTAAAATAATTATTTCTAGGGGGTGGGTTAAAAGTGTCCCCCATGCACGATATGGACTTGAGATTTTTTGTGGTGGCTACTAGCACCACCCTTAACAAGTCCACAAAAATCCAGTGGGGCACTAGGCCTCTAACTATTGTGTTTAAAATAATCATTTCTAGGGGGTGGGTTAAAAGTGTCCCCCGTGCACGATATGGACTTGAGATTTTTTGTGGTGGCTACTAGCACCACCCTTAACAAGTCCACAAAAATCCAGCGGGGCACTAGGACTTCTAACTATTGTGTTTAAAAATAATCATTTCTAGGGGGTGGGTTAAAAGTGTCCCCGTGCACGATATGGACTTGAGATTTTTTGTGGTGGCTACTAGCACCACCCTTAACAAGTCCACAAAAATCCAGCGGGGCACTAGGCCTCTAACTATTGTGTTTAAAAACAATCATTTCTAGGGGGTGGGTTAAAAGTATCCCCCGTGCACGATATGGACTTGAGATTTTTTGTGGTGGCTACTAGCACCACCATTAACAAGTCCACAAAAATCCAGTGGGACACTAGGCCTCTAACTATTGTGTTTAAAATAATCATTTCTAGTGGGTGGGTTAAAAGTATCCCCCTTGCACGATATGGACTTGAGATTTTTTGTGGTGGCTACTAGCACCACCCTTAACAAGTCCACAAAAATCCAGCGGGGCACTAGGCCTCTAACTATTGTGATTAAAAATAATCATTTCGAGGTGGTGGGTTAAAGGTGTCCCCGTGCACGATATGGACTTGAGATTTTTTGTGGTGGCTACTAGCACCACCCTTAACAAGTCCACAAAAATCCAGCGGGGCACTAGGCCTCTAACTATTGTGTTTAAAAACAATCCTTTCTAGGGGGTTTGTTAAAAGTATCCCCCGTGCACGATATGGACTTGAGATTTTTTGTGGTGGCTACTAGCACCACGCTTAACAAGTCCACAAAAATCCAGCGGGGCACTAGGCCTCTAACTATTGTGTTTAAAATAATCATTTCTAGGGGGTGGGTTAAAAGTATCCCCCTTGCACGATATGGACTTGAGATTTTTTGTGGTGGCTACTAGCACCACCCTTAACAAGTCCACAAAAATCCAGCGGGGCACTAGGCCTCTAACTATTGTGTTTAAAATAATCATTTCTAGGGGGTGGGTTAAAAGTGTCCCTCGTGCACGATATGAACTTGAGATTTTTTGTGGTGGCTACCAGCACCACCCTTAACAAGTCCACAAAAATCCAGCGGGGCACTAGGCCTCTAACTATTGTGTTTAAAATAATCATTTCTAGGGGGTGGGTTAAAAGTATCCCCCGTGCACGATATGGACTTGAGATTTCTTGTGGTGGCTACTAGCACCACTCTTAACAAGTCCACAAAAATCCAGCGGGGCACTAGGCCTCTAACTATTGTGTTTAAAAATAATCATTTCTAGGGGGTGGGTTAAAAGTGTCCCCCGTGCACGATATGGACTTGAGATTTTTTGTGGTGGCTACTAGCACCACCCTTAACAAGTCCACAAAAATCCAGCGGGGCACTAGGCCTCTAACTATTGTGTTTAAAAATAATCATTTCTAGGGGGTGGGTTAAAAGTGTCCCCCGTGCACGATATGGACTTGATATTTCTTGTGGTGATTACTAGCACCACCCTTAACAAGTCCACAAAAATCCAGCGGGGCACTAGGCCTCTAACTATTGTGTTTAAAAATAATCATTTCTAGGGGGTGGGTTAAAAGTGTCCCCCGTGCACGATATGGACTTGAGATTTTTGGTGGTGGCTACTAGCACCACCCTTAACAAGTCCACAAAAATCCAGCGGGGCACTAGGCCTCTAACTATTGTGTTTAAAATAATCATTTCTAGGGGGTGGGTTAAAAGTGTCCCCCGTGCACGATATGGACTTGAGATTTTTGGTGGTGGTTACTAGCACCACCCTTAACAAGTCCACAAAAATCCAGCGGGGCACTAGGCCTCTAACTATTGTGTTTAAAAATAATCATTTCTAGGGGGTGGGTTAAAAGTGTCCCCCGTGCACGATATGGACTTGATATTTCTTGTGGTGATTACTAGCACCACCCTTAACAAGTCCACAAAAATCCAGCGGGGCACTAGGCCTCTAACTATTGTGTTTAAAATAATCATTTCTAGGGGGTGGGTTAAAAGTGTCCCCCGTGCACGATATGGACTTGAGATTTTTGGTGGTAGTTACTAGCACCACCCTTAACAAGTCCACAAAAATCCAGCGGGGCACTCGGCCTCTAACTATTTTTTTAAAAATAATCATTTCTAGGGGGTGAGTTAGGGTGGTCGCCCGTGCACGATATGGACTTGAGATTTTTGGTGGTGGCTACTAGCACCACCCTTAACAAGTCCACAAAAATCCAGCGGGGTACTCGGCCTCTAACTATTTTTTTAAAAGTAATCATTTCTAGGGGCTGAGTTAGGGGGTTCGCCCGTGCACGATATGGACTTGAGATTTTTGGTGGTGGTTACTAGCACCACCCTTAACAAGTCCACAAAAATCCAGCGGAGCACTCGGCCTCTAACTATTTTTTAAAAAATAATCATTTCTAGGGGGTGAGTTAGGGGGGTCGCCCGTGCACGATATGTACTTGAGATTTTTGGTGGTGGTTACTAGCACCACCCTTAACAAGTCCACAAAAATCCAGTGGGGCTCTCGGTCTCTAACTATTTTTTTAAAAGTAATCATTTCTAGGGGGTGAGTTAGGGGGTTCGCCCGTGCATGATATGGGCTTGAGATTTTTGGTGATGGTTTCTAGCACCACCCTTAACAAGTCCACAAAAATCCAGCGGGGCACTAGGCCTCTATTTTTTCCAAAAAAAATCATTTTTAGGGGGTGAGTGAGGGGTAGGTTTATAATTCGGGGTTAATAATTTAGGTATGATATTTTTCGAGGCCCCCACTGTCTGTCTGGTATCAAAAAACAATTATTTACTTGTTTTTTAAGGTCCGATAGTCAGTTTCAAAATTTAATTTTTTTTTTCTAAAATCGTTCGATCGAACGTTCGGAACTTCAGGCTCATATAAATAGTTATAAATAAGATTTTAAAGTTAATACTAACTACGATTAAAATGATTATTTTGGTAATAAATGTAATGAATTAAAGCAAGAAAATTATTCGTTTATTTTATTAAAGTGTATGTTGTGTGTTTTTTTCTTTTTTCTTGCAGCGGAACTGCGACTTAACTTTTTTTCGCTTTGTCTACCAATTTACAGCAGTACGTCAAAAAGATTTCTTCAACGGCCCTGCTGCAGGATTTTTGCGAAATTATATGTAGGTAACTTCAACGACCAACAGAAAAACCTTTGGGAATCAAAACTTTCTTCAAAAAACTTCCTTTATATTTTGCCACAACGTTCCTCAAGCACCACTTCCAGAGGCCGCAAAACACTCGAACACACGCCTAGTGCGTATATGTGTTGACCAGAGGCGACAATGCACTTTGTATGTGCACTCGCAGGAGATCAATTTCACCCTAAATAAGTCCTAACTAGCACAGCTTACCTCTCCGAGCACCGTTATTGTATTCCTCATCTAACCTTTTTCGGATTTCAAAAAAATGGTTTGCACTTCTTTTCTGTATTTGCACCAGAATGAACAGACAAAATTTCTTTAATTTTTTTCCAGGCCGAATATAACTGCATCGGTTAACAACAATACCATGGAACTGCACAGCCACACAAGTTACTAACTTTTTTCATTCAATCTAATATTGCCTTCATTTTTTCTTTATAACCACAAAATGTACATATAAATGAATGATGTTAAATTTTAAGCACTTTTTTTATACTTTTTTTGTAATTGAAAACTGGTGTTTTTATTAAGTCACTAGTCAATTCCTTCGAAAGTCAGCAAATGCAAAGTCATTACATTCACTCGTCGTCTTGATGGTGAGTGGATTCTCCTTGAAGAAAATATTCCTTTTTGAAGTTGTATTGCTTTATAGAGGTGACTTCGCTCAACCATGATATAGATATATATCTATAAATCGTTTTATTTGAATTTCTGGCAATATGTGATCACCACTATTAGATCGCAGCACTTTTTAATGATTTCAAGAAATCTAACAAACGAATTATCTTTTTTTTCCGATGGTAAATGGTGCCCGAATTTCAACCCTCACCAAAATTTCACCAAAAAGATAAAAAACTTCCTCTTCTTCCAAATATTTTTTCCTTCTCCCATTTTTTTCGACCCCCTTCAATTATTATTTTTTCCTCGTCTACTCGTTTAAAATTTTCCTTTTTTCTACCAAGTGATTTTCTACAAATTTACCATTACTACAAAGTGCTTTCAAAAAAAATTCCCAACCAAAATAAATTTTCAACCGACCGTTACATAACTTCAAAAGTAAAGGCCGTAGCATAAAAGTTGCCCTGACCTTATTCATAGGAAATTGTCTAATCTTTCGAATTTTGTAAAAAAAATTAATTACCTACGTATTTTTTGGAGGAAAAGGTGGTTGAACTTGAAATTTTAGTGAAAAAAAAAAACAAAACTTTGATTTTGACGACCCATAACTCTAAAAGTTGGTGGGTTAGAACCTCGACTTTTACAGTTTTAGGTAGGTGGGAGTATTTTGCGTAAATTGCCACCTTATTCACGAAAATAGTTTACAGGGTTACAAAAATACAGGGTGATATAAAAACATCAATCAAAAAATTTCAAAACGCCCTAGCGGCTAACCGTTACGATTTACCCCCCCTCCCCCTTACAATTTTTTGTTCGTCTACCCCCACTGACTAACATACTTCAATTTCAGCCAAATCCGCCGGGACCCTTTTCTCATATAATTTGTGCGGTGTCCTTTCTTTTTATCCTGATCTGGCAACTACCCGATCCAGTAAATGTAAGAAACACAATGAAATGCGGAGAACCAACGCAGGAATGCAAACTAACGGGGTTGATCTGGGCCGGTGATGGATTGTGGGAGAATTTTTCTGGTGGCGACAGTCAGTTTTTGGATTTTAGTTGGGCGCGCTGGAATTGTACGCGAATCTCGTTTAAGGAGTTTTTGATTTTAGATTGGTGGAAGAGTTTTTGACCGCGCACTTTTGTATGATATAGAGTAGCCAAAAGTTTTTTGATGAGAAGAAAACCGCGTGCGTTTCACGTTGTAGGGAGTGATGTGTGATATACCGGAAAATAAAAATGTGTTTTAAGACTAATTTCGGATAATTTAAAATAGATCTGTACTAAACTAACCAGGGTTTCGGAATGTTCAGGAAAAGTTGGATAAGTACTTTTTTATATATATAAATAATTAGTAATCTAGCGAGAAAGAAAGGAAAGTATTAAAAGATATTATATATATATATATATATATATATATATATATATATATATATATATATATATATATATATATATATATATATATATATATATATATATAGGGGAGAGTGGGGTAAACCGGGACACTCTTTGTTCCAAGCTTATAAAACCTAACTAAACAATTTTTTCTTCTTATTTGGACATCCTATCCTGTAGATGGTTTCAATACCTTTCATTATTTGTCATTCTTAATATTATAACTTTATATTTTCAATAATTTCTAATCGTTTAAAAAAAAAGTGTCAAATCGGCAGTTCCGAAAAATCGTGGGGTGAACCGGGGACACGATAGAAAGAGCAGGTGAAAGTGGCGTTTATGTTGTAACTAATAGTCTTATTTGCTTTTATGTCAAAAATATGTTACGATATTATTATAAACAATGCTTGAACATATTTTTTTTTTACTTTTTTATTATAAACAATATAAAATGTGTATTTTGGTTTAAACTATAAATAAACGTAAAAATCATTAATAAAAAATTGTTAACAATCATTTTTATTAATAACTAATGAATTTAAGTAGATTTTGCAGCTAAAGAGTGGGCCGAAACATTTCTCGGTCAACTCAGAAACCGTGTCCCGGCTCACCCCACGGTGCTGTTTTTTAAACAATCGCGTGGTTATCACATATTTTTGAAGTTATCACAAATTCCATTTGAACTTTAAAAGATAACATACTAACGATTACTTTTTATTATATTACCTTTGTTGTAGTCTTAAAAACCATAACATTAGGCTTCCTTAAACTCCGAGAAAATAAAACTTTGTGGAGTGTCGATTTTTATTAACAATCCTTACTAATAAAGTGATGCAGGTGCTGACCTTCAATTCTCATAAAATAATGTAGAGGGCCAATACAAACATAATTCACAAAAAAAAACCAACATAAAAACATTAACAACAATTAAAAAAGCACTGTCCCGGTTCACCCAACCGTCCCGGTTCACCCCACTCTCCCCTATATATATATATATAATTTTCGTTAATAAAAATCATGCCAAATTAAAAAAGGAGAAAAAAATGCTAAAAGGTTTATCTCGTCCGTTATCTTGCGTGCATGAGGACTGTAAGTGTGCGTGTTCAATTGCTGCGAAAGAGATTTTACTCAATAGTGGCCAAGGGCTAGCGTCTCTTTTGTTTTAAAAAAAGAAAATTCTCCATAAAGGCAGAAAGCATGCCTGACATTAGAACGGTTGAGTTTTACGGTAATTAAAGTATATTTCACAGAGAAAATAGGAGAAAAACCCGACCTAAATACAATATACTAAATACTAAATTTCGAGTTAAATAAGAAAATATTTCCTCTTTTTTCGAAATAACACAAAAAAATAAAAAAACGAATCCAAATTAATGGAGAAAAAGACAATAATTTGGAAGTGATCTTGCGGTTGGCGTGAAAGTGGCAGTCGTCGTGAGTGGTGGTTTATAATTTTGAAGAAAGAATCGCGGGATTTAACGATTCTTTTCGATGTCAATATAAGGTTTGATTAATATTTGTACACACGGGGTAAATGTGTGTTTAAATTTGTGCAATCTATTGGGAAGGATATTGATTAGTTTTGGTAAAGTTTAGCCGGCCGCCATCATTTTGCTGCCATTTTGGAACAGAGGCTTCCCGGCAAAAAAATTCTGTATCAAGGCAAGCGGTAGTTTGCCGAGTTCGTAAGGGCAAACAGCTAATGCCTTATTTACGCCTAAACTTAGAAAACAAGGTGTTTTTTTTTATAAAATTATGCGATTTATCACCTTTTTATAAGCAATATAAGTAATTTTTCATTTGTAACCGATAACCAAAATATAAATAATTTATTATTCCATGAGTTTTTTTCCTATCATTCTTCGTTTTCTTTATTTTTACATTTTTAACTTCCCAGTATAGGAAGTTATTGTAATCGGTCCGAAAATCGAAATCGAAAATTTCAACGTATTTTCATCTTTCAAGGTCCCAGGAGCATTTTAAGCAAAAAATTGGGAGGAAGTATGTGTGTGTGTGTGTGTGTGTATGTGCGTACGGATGTGGTCATTTTTTCCTGCACGATATCGCGCGAACCAAAACTGATATCGACTTCGTTGAGGTGTTGTTCGAAGCGTATTAACCGAAATATGATCTGAAAAGAATTTCATGAAATTCGGTCCAGCCGTTTTTTTGTTTGAGCGACGTAAGTGATTTTTGTACCTGCACGATATCGCCCGAACCACGAAAGATATTGACTTACTTGAGGTGCCGTTCGAAGCGTATTAGCGACAATATTATCTGAAAAGATTTTTATAATATTCGGTCCAGCGGGTTTTTGGTTTAAATGACTTAAGTGATTTTTGTACCTGCACGATACCGCGCGAACTAAAAACTATATCGACTTCATTGAGGTGCCGAAAAAGATTAATACATCAATTTTATATATATTTTCGTCATCCTAATCTTGTAAGTGCGCACATTTAGTTTGACATTTTAGCGAAAATATTGATAAACAATTGTGACAAATTCTCGGTATTATGCATATATTCTATATTGCCTATTGGTCATTTATTATTAAAATATCCAATCATAATATTCAACATCCATCATACTGGGAAGTTGATCGTGTAGACCGAAAGGGTCGAACCCACATCCCAACTAGTTTACATTTCGAATCGAACTTTTTTCTTCTCCTTCAGTCTAAAAAAGTGGGTACTCAAAATTATTCTATCAGATGGCGCTATAAGTTATTTCAATTGCTCAATAAATGAGATGGTGCTACTAGTTAGTCGAAAAGTGTTTACTCGAACTGTTGATGCTAGATGGCATTAGATGATTAACAAAATGTATTCATTTAAAGTAGTTAGTCGCAACTATGGTATCAGATTGCGTTAGGTACTATAAAAAACATGTAGTTCACAGTACAAATGTACAGTAAAATTTTGAAATACTGAATGAGGAGATCGTAATCGTAATTTATTTCTAAAAATATGACATATTCGTTACAAGTTAGTCAAATCCAGCACTGTTGATGTCAAATAGCTTTTCCTATCATTTCGATGATTAACAAAAAGTGTACGCATGGTACGCGTCTCAAGAGGGCGGATTACCATTTTCTTCACAACCCCCTCGACATGGATATCAAATGAAACGGTATGATAAGTAGAATACAATAAGCAATATAGTATACTCAATAAAAAGTTAGATCCACCGAGGCCACCTCAAGAGGACGCATTACCATTTTCTTCACAACCCCCTCGACATGGGTATCAAATGAAAGGGTATGATAAGTAGAATACAATAAGCTATGTCTTTATATCCATGGCGGCCGTCTCAAGAGGGCGGACTACCATTTCTTCACCACCACCTCGACATAGGTATCAATTGAAAGGGTATCATAAGTAGAATACTATAAGCGATATATTATACTCAATATATGGTTAGAACCATGGCGGTCATCTCAAGAGGACGGATTTCCATTTTCTTCTCAACCCCTCGGCATGGGTATCAAATGAAAGGGTATGATAAGTAGAATACAATAAGCAATACAGTATACTCAATAAATAGTTAGATCCACCGAGGCCACCTCAAGAGGACGCATTACCATTTTCTTCACAACCCCCTCGACATGGGTATCAAATGAGAGGGTATGATAAGTAGAATACAATAAGCTATGTCTCTCTATCCCTGGCGGCCGACTCAAGAGGGCGGAATACCATTTCTTCACCACCACCTCGAAATAGGTATCAATTGAAAGGGTCTCATAAGTAGAATACCATAAGCGATATAATATACTCAATATCTGCTTAGATCCATGGCGGTCATCTCAAGACGGCGTATTACCATTTTCTTCACAATCCCCTCGACATGGGTATCAAATGAAAGGGTATGATAAGTAGAATACAATAAGCAATATAGTATACTCAATAAATAGTTAGATCCACCGAGGCCACCTCAAGAGGACGTATTACCATTTTCTTCGCAACCCCCACGACATGGGTATCAAATGAAAGGGAATAAGAACAACATTATAAGCGATATAGTATACTCAATATACCGTTAGATCCACGGCGATCATCTCAAGAGGACGGATTACCATTTTCTTCACAACCCCTTCGACATGGGTATCAAAAGAAAGGGAATGATAAGTAGAACATATTAAGCTATATAATATACTCAATATCTGGTTAGATCCATGGCGGTCATCTCAAGAGGACGGATTACCATTTTCTTCACAACCCCCTCGACATGGGTATCAAATGAAAGGGAATGATAAATAGAACACATTAAGCGATTTATTATACTCAAAATATATTTAAATCCACGGCGGTTATCTCAAGAGGGCGGATTACCATTTTCTTCACAACCCCCTCGACATGGGTAGCAAATGAAAGAGAATGATAAGTAGAACACAATAAGCGATTTAGTATACTCAAAATATATTTAGATCCACGGCGGTTATGTCAAGAAAGCGGATACCCATTTTCTTTACATAGCCCATCGACATGGGTATCGAATGAAAGGGTATCATAACTAGAACACACTAGCATGAAATAATTAAACACATGCATTTACGAACGAATTCAAAGGAACACTCGAACAAGGTCATTAGATCAGCATGTTGAAAGAAAAATCGAGCTGGTTATGGATCAATAATTCCATAGTACAGAAAAAATCTTGGCCGAGAGACTCGAAAGGAGCTTATGTTTGTTTTTTTAAGGCCGTGACACAATGGTGACTTCGGCTTCGGCTTCGAAAGCGACGTTGAAGCGCTGAAGCGCTGCATTAAGAATCGACGCCGAAGCCGAAGCCAAGTATAACACAATAACGGCATTCGTCTTCGTCTTGCAAATCGCGGAAAATTTGTAACATTAAATAAACTTTGTTAAATTATAATGGAAAATAAACGGGAGGAAGTTTTATTAAAGTATGAAATAAATATAAACTTACCCGGATTACCTAAAATTGCACTTATTTTTTTCCATACGTGGTCTTTTTTCTGATTATTTTTATGATCTTTGCACCCTTTTTTATATATAATGGATTTTCCTTTACTAACTCGATTAATTTTTCCTCAAAATCCATGCTAAACACGTGTTAAATTTAAATTACCGGGCAGCCCACTTCGATTTTCCAAATAAATTTCAACCGACGCCGCTTCCAATATCAAATATCATTTGATTGAGGCTTCGGCTTCGAAATCGAATCCGAAGCCGAAGCTCCCATTGTGTTAATAAGTACTGCCACGCTTACATTTGATTTTGACAGGCATCGGCTTCGAAATCGAAGCCGAAGCCGAAGCCACCATTGTGTCACGGCCTTAACAAAGGCAATAATATTAATTTGAATTCCTGCATTTTGTTATTTTGTTATTACCTACTTATAAAATAAATAAAAAAATATAATGAACAATTAAATACATAATATTTCTTTATACAGAAGATTATTTACTTTTATTTTAGAATGTATTAAAACAAAAAAGAGTGATATCCCAAAAAAAACATTAAAAATGTGAATGTGTTCGTGGGCGCGGAAATTATTTATTGGGACAGTTTAAATAAAATACATTTATAACAAAAAGAAGTGATATGGATTAGTCAAGATGCATCGTTAATAGCATAAAATAATTAAACACGTGCATTTAGGAACGAATTCAAAGGAATTATACAACTGCCAATTTTTATTTAAAACCCAATAAAGTATTATCAACCGCGAAAAAGTTGGCTGGCGCGTTCGTTGTATACCTAGCATGAATCTTTGCTGTCCTTCGAAATGTAACAAATTTTATTAGAAACACTATAGACTGAGCCGCACTGAATTCGTTCGTAAATGCACGTGTTTAATTATTTCATGCTATTAACGATACATCTTGACTAATCCATATCACTTCTTTTTGTTATAAATGTATTTTATTTAAACTGTCCCAATAAATAATTTCCGCGCCCACGAACTTCTAATTCACATTTGTAATGTTTTTTTGGTGGGTAAATTATTTACTTCGATAATGATTGAGAATTGTTTTTTTCTCCTTGGGGTTTTGAGATACATTTATTAGTTGGGAAGTATTTTTGCAGATGTTGATAAAAGATTTGTGATTTTAGAAAAGGGAATGGTAATTTATTAAAAGAATTCAGGTAAATTGTAAAATTTAAATTTTTGGCGCCTTGTTCTTTCCCCTACTTTTGTGTTTCTAACAAAAGAAGGCGTTCTTTTGGTGTGTAAGCAACACAAACAATATTTCTTATATATATTTCATAACTGCGCGAGTGTGTGTTTGTTTGTGTGCGGACTAGTAAGAGAATTGAGTCACGTGGAACACAGTGCGACCAATAATATTCGCGCAATTCAAACTAAACCGGTCGTTTTTCGTTTACCACCCAAGCAAGTGGCGCGCCTGAATAAACAAAATCCGTTCAGGAGGGGCACTATCGACGGACAAGAGAAAGAAGCTCTGTTTGACGCGTTTATTACATTTAATTGTTTTCTTGCTAAATTATTTTCTTTTCTTTTAGAAACGCCATTACTAAAACTGCAATTTAATGTTTTCGCGCTGTGGGAAAGATCATTAAAATATTTTTTTTTATCAATTTACACCTTCTTTCGGGGAAAACTCTTGTGTTAATAGTAGTGCTGTCATCATTCTGCAAGTTCAGGTTCAAGTGTCCAGTTCAACTCCTGGGACTCCTTTGGTTAAATAAGCTTTCCTCAATAATATTTAATAATATTTTAAATTTATCATTACATTATTATTTCCAGCTCAGCGTTGCAATTAGTTCTTTTTTTATGTTCCTTGCGTTCACTTTGGTTTGCTCGTTTTCATAAAAAGCGTTCAGGGAAGAATAGCAACTAATACAACTCGTCGAGGTTGAAAAGAGAAGAAAAATTAATAAGGATACAGTATAATTTTTTTGTTTTAATTATAAGAAAAAATAATAATAAACGCAGTTAGTTATTATATACATACAAACATATTAACTGGAAATATTTAAGAACGATAGAGAAGAAATATTGGATCGACGAGAAAGTTGTCGAGTTTGTCAACGATCTCGATATCTTTAAGTTAATTAAATTTGTGCAGCTATTCAGATGTGTATTATACATAAGTATTTACGTAAACCATTTTTTCACCTACGTATATACACATATATATTAAGTTACATATTTAAAATGAAAATTGATGCCAGAAGAAAGTGTGGTATATAGGAACACAATTGTGGATTGGTTCCAGTCGTACTTAGCCGATAGAACCTACCAGGTTCTATTCCGAGGAGTCAAATCGAAGAATATCGAAGCGTCCTCTGGAGTCCCGCAAGGCAGCCATCTTGGCCCTCTTCTTTTTATTTTATCAATTGACGATATTGTTACACTGCTAAAGCACTGTAAAATCCTTATTTACGCTGATGACATCAAACTGTATCGTCACATAAGGAGTATAGAGGATTGCAAACTTCTGCAAGCAGATCTAAACACCTTCTATTCTTGGTGTTCCAACAACAACCTTGTGCTTAATATTAGTAAATGCGAGATCATGACTTTTTATAGGAAACGTGGTATTATAACTTATGACTATACTTTCCTTGACAACAAGGTCTCCCGTACTGAATCTGTAATCGATCTTGGGGTTAGGTTAGAAAGTAAGTTGGATTTCTCCACCCACATCAATTATATCTCCTCCAAGGGCAATTCAGTCCTGGGATTTATAAAAAGATGGTCCAAAGAGTTCAACAACCCCCTCGTCACTAAACACCTGTACGTATCTTTGGTTAGGCCTTTGCTTGACTACGCTTCCCAGGTATGGTCTCCTTACTACTCCTCCCATGTTAGTAGAATCGAATCGGTTCAAAGGAAGTTCGTCCGGTTTGCACTCAGCCACCTCCCATGGGATGACCCACTCGCTCTTCCGCCTTATGAGAACAGACTTAAATTGCTCAACTTAAGCTCCCTTCATAAGCGCCGCGAGGTCGCTGACGTTATATTCGTTCATCGACTGATGAATGACAAGGTGGACTCTGGTTTCTTAAGAAACCGCGCGTCATTTAGAGTGAATAACTACAACCTGAGAGGTGAACCTCTTTTGCACATTAATTCCTCTAACACCAATTATGGCATGTTCGAACCCGTTAATCGCATGCTTATAAATACTAACAACAATAGGAGTGTGTTTAGCTTGCTAACCAGTGAAGTTGTCCTTAAAAGGACCCTTCTCAATGTGGCGTGACTCTCTACGTGCTTCACTTCCTTTTTAGTTTTGCATGCTGCTCTTAATGTTTTTGATCTCTTATGTTTTTAATATTTTATGTTTGCATGTCTCAGCTGAGCCACGGCAGTGGTAAATATTTCTCAGCCCTGCTGGGAAGTGTGCCTTCTGTCTTAGAAGGGAAACTCTATATATGTATATATATATATATATATATATATATATATATATATATATATATATATATATATATATATGTATATATATATGTATATATATATATATGTATGTGTGTGTATGTATATATAGATTTTCATGCTTAGCTGTAAAGTGCGCCTTCTGTGCTAGAAGGGTTAACTCTTATAAAAACTTTATGAATGATTTGAGATTATTTATTTGTTGATAGAAGGATTACTGTTTATATAAAAATGTATATTTATTTCGATTAGGAAAGTTGAACCAACAATTTTCCTTTTCACGTTTTTTTTGATCTACCTTTCAAGATTGGTTACTAGTTCTTACTACTATTATTTAGTTAAAACAATCAAAACATAAAAAAAAAATATATAACAAAACTGCCGAATTTGCTGTGCTGTATACCTACTTACATCACACGTATATTATCATATGTTTATAACATTTTATTTAATGAATGCCTATTAGTTAAGTTTAGTAATTTAGAGCAGAAGTATGAATTTATTTGAATGATTAATAATAATAATATTAATAAAATGCTAGATAAGTTCTTATCGAAAAAAAAGGAGTTCAAATGAAATAAAATGAAAAATTTAATGAATTAACAAAATATTAATACCGACCACCTATAATAATATATACCTAAATTTAATATAAAAGAATATGAAATAAAATGAAAAATTTAATGAATTAACAATATATTAATACCGACCACATATAATGATATAAACTTAAACTTAATTTAACGAAAGAAAATGAAATAAATAAAAAAATTAAAGAATTAACACAATATTAATATCCACCATATATAATAAAATAAACTGAAAATTAAGAGAATTTATCACGAATTAATATGAGGTTGATGTAAGGCCCCCGTGTGGCCCTCGGGATTATGGATGACCCTAACTAAGGTAAGGGCTCTTCACCTCTTTTCATGGTCTGGTACAAGGTAGCCCAAACATGACTGGTGACCAATGACCACCTTTTCTCTCTCCCTTCTTGACCCCCCTCTCGTTGGTCCCGGACGGCTCACGTATCCCCATTATCGCCCCTTTTCTTTCGTTAATTTTTTTAAATGGCTCGAGTTTTTAAACAGTCTAACTGTCATCCCTTCTGTATCCCTGCACCACGAACCCCACCCCATCCGGCGAGCTAGCTTGAGCATTGCAAGTCGTGCCGACTTCAGGTGCAGGGGATACAAGTATTCTAGGCGATACCCTCCCGGCGGTCGGACCGTCCCTGCCACTCCTTCTTCGTTCACCCTTTCTCCGTCCCTTGTTTTTGTGACGATGTCTTTCTGGCCTTTAGGGCCCACTTCCTTCTTCGTGCTCCGGCACCAATTACCCAGACAGTTACAAAATGGCGCCCAACGTTTGGCAACTCTGTTGTCAGATTTATTTCCGGCGCCCATTTTTACACCCAAAATGGCGGAAGACATTTAATAGACTTCAAAGTAGAAAATGTAACCAACCAACTTCAAATTTTGCACATATTCGTAGTTTGCTGCTCTGACGATTTTGGAAAAAAGTCAAGTTGGCTGTCGAGTTTTGTTCCCCGATCTCCGACATGGATATCAAATGAGAGGGTATTGTTTCCGCACTACGCGCAATAAAACACGCTTTTTGTTTGCGTTTTATCTTTGGTATTTATTAACACAATAATATTTAGCACAATGTGCGATTACGTCTATTTTATATATATATATATATATATATATATATATATATATATATATATATATATTTTATATTATTTATATTATCGAATTCTTGATTAGCACGGATCTCGTTATCACTTCGAAGAGCTTTTCGGACACAGTGTCGTAGATGCCGGAAATTGGATCTACGATAAACAAGATGGGGGAAAACGGCAAGATCACTGAACTTTGAGTTCGGTGATCGATGGAGTGTTCCGACTGATCGTTTTGATCGTGCCGGAAGTTGTTGTGTGACATTGCGTAAAGTTTGGTAATTAAACTTTACGCGGTCACTACATACTCCCCTCCCAGCGTAGCGTTAACGGAATGTTACCGCTTTAGGTGGCTTAACTTCGTTGTCGCGGTCACAACCGAAGGCTGGTTTTAGCCTGTCGATGGATATTGACTTGGTTGTGCCGTTCAATTTGACGACGAAGTGTTTTCGTAATCATTTGATTACTTCGTATGGGCCCTCGTATGGAGGTTCGAAAGGTTTTCGAACTCTGTCGACACGTATGAAAACGTAGTCGGCGTTCTCCAGGGCTTCTGGCACATAGACATCCTTTTGGACGGGTTGCCGAGGATGTATTGCCTTAATGTCCTGCATATGAGAACGAAGGCGAGAGAGGAATTCTGATTCTTCAATTGGATTTTCATCGGTTGTGATAGAAATCGAATTGGGAAGTCTCAGATTCTGACCATATACGAGCTCGGCTGGTGAGCATTGTAAGTCGGTCTTAATTGCCGTGCGTATGCCTAACATGACAAAGGGCAAGTCTTCACTCCAATGAGTAGTGTTGTCCCTTGCCATTAAGGCTGCTTTTAGTTGCCTGTGGAACCGTTCAACCATCCCGTTTGCTTGCGGGTGGTAGGCGGTAGTCCGAATTCGATGAGTGCCGAGTAGTTTGGCAACTTCATTGAACAGTTTCGATTCGAACTGCGTACCTTGATCGGTTGTGATCTCAAGAGGTACGCCGAATCGTGGGACAAATTCAGTGACGAATTTTCTTGCCACTGTTGAAGCTGAGATATCCCGAATTGGGTATGCTTCAGGCCATCGCGTGAATCTATCGACTATCGTTAAGATATAAGAGTATCCACGAGATGGGGGTAGGGGTCCCACTATATCCATATGGATATGGTTAAATCTATCATTTGGAAGTTTGAAAGCTTCAAATGGAGATTTGGTATGTCGTGAAACTTTGGACTTTTGGCAACCTAGGCATGGTCGAGACCACTCATTGCAGTCTTTATTGATCGATGGCCAGAAGTATTTCTTGGTAACGGCTCGTCTTGTAGCGCGAATACCAGGATGAGAGAGACTATGTTCGGAGTTGAACGCTAGTCTCCGTAAGGAAATGGGTATGTAAGGCCTAGGAATGCCTATACTAGTTTCACACCACACCTGATGGGCGGTGAATGGTATTGGTGTGAGAACTAATTTTACCCGTGAGCCGTTGCTGGGGTGCTCTTGTAGAGACTTCAACTCTGTGTCGCCTTGTTGAGCCTGAGCCAGTGTAGGCAGGTCGAAGGTGACCGAGTCGACGTTGTCGGTTGCTAGTGAGCGCGACAAGTAGTCGGCGACAACGTTTTGTTTACCAGACACATGTCTGATGTCTGTGGTAAACTGAGAGATTAGACCCAAATGTCTGGTCTGACGAGGGGATCGTTCGGTCTTTGTGTGAAGGGCGCGAACCAGTGGTTTGTGATCAGTATAGACCACAAAATTGCGTCCTTCAACGAAATAACGGAAGTGTTTGATCGCTGCATAGATTGCGAGGAGTTCGCGATCGAATGCAGAGTACTTCCGTTCTGTTGGTGACAGCTTTTTGGAATAAAAAGCTAGAGGCTGCCACCGATGACCGTTGAATTGTTCCAAAACGCCTCCGATTGCATAATCAGAGGCGTCAGTCGTTAGACTGTATTTTGCATCCTCGATTGGATGGTTCAGCAGAGTTGCTTCAGCCATCGAGGTTTTCACCTTGAGGAATGCCGCCTGACATTCTGCTGGCCAGTCAAAAACTTTATTGGCACGTGAGCGGTTGAGAAGGTCTCTCAAATGCTCGTTTATAGGCACCAACTGTTCAGCCAATTTTGGGATAAATCAGTGATAGAAATTCACCATTCCCAAAAACTTCTGGATCGATTTGACAGAAGTTGGAGGTGCGAGATCAACGATAGCCTGAACCCGATCGGAGGATGGAAGTATTCCATCCTTTGTGATGCGGTGGCTTAGAAACTTAATCTCTGTTGCACCAAAAACGCATTTCTCTAACTTGATGGTTAAACCGAAGCTATCGAGGCGTTTAAAGAGCTCTTCGAGGTGAACGATATGCTCATCCTCGGTTTTGCTGGCGATAAGTATATCGTCCAAGTATACATAAACGAAGTCAAGATCTCTCGTAACTTCATTTATGAACCTTTGAAAGGTTTGTGCTGCATTCCGTAGGCCGAATGGCATACGTGTAAACTCATATAGGCCGAATGGCGTAATGAGTGCAGTCTTATGCACGTCTTCTGGGGCGATTGGTATGTGATGGTATGCACGTACCAAGTCAACCTTCGAAAAAATTGTGCAGCCGTGAAGATTCACGGAGAAATTCTGTATATGCGGGATCGGATATCTATCCGGCACAGTGACAGCATTAAGGCGACGGTAGTCGCCGCATGGCCTCCAATCATGAGAGTCCCGTTTAGGAACTAGATGAAGCGGAGATGCTGCGGGGGACGACGAAGGTCGACAAATCCCCAATTCGACCATATGGTCGAACTCTAACTTTGCCACCTTCAGTTTCTCCGGATGGAGTCGCCGAGCGGTGACAAATGGTAATTGCCCTTTAGTTACAATGTGGTGTTGCACATTGTGTTTAACCGGAAGGTTAGAATTGGGCGGTTTTGTTAACGAAGCGTACTTCGTTAATAGCTCTTTGTATATGCCAATAACTCGGCATGGAAATGTTTCGGGGTTGTAGTCGACGGTAGCGCACACGTTAATTCGAAATTTCGTGCGCTTGTCGACTAAATGCCGATATTCAAAATCGACGGACAATTTGAACTCCGTTAAGAAGTCCGCCCCGGCTTTAGTGGTGTCGGCTATAATAAAGTTGTAAACGTATCGTCGGCGTAAGCCGAGTTCGAGTTCAAGCAACTTTGTGCCGAAAGTTCGGATCAGTGATCCGTTGGCCGCGTACAGAAGGACGTTCGGGCTACAGTAATGGGCCGGGAACGCCTTGGCGGGAACAATTGAAACGTCAGAGCCCGAATCAATCAGAAAGTCCATCCGATTGTTGGTGTCTCTGACGAATAAACGGTATGAGCGGCCGGTTATATGCTCGCTCGCATCGATCCCCCACTTTAGTTTTTTTTATGGGTGGTGGCCTTTTTCTTCGCCGGTTTGGCTTGGCCACCACCGAAACTGCAGGGGGCCTTGCAGGTGCGTGCCTCACTACCGTAACGGTAGTGGAAATAGCAAAGGCTACCCCTGGCTTGATTGGCCCCTGTTGGCCGAGTGGCCGAGGGCTGACGGGAGCTGCCCTGTCGGTTGGTAGGTGTTCGGCTCCTTGGGCTGCGCTGGTTTCGGTCAAGTTTGTCCAGCCGGGCCGTCAGCCTATTGATGGCGCTTTGCAGCGCCACCAATGTGGGCTCCGAGTTGGTCGGTGCTGCGCTGACGGCGGACGCGTATGAGGCGCCTCCATGTGGAAGCACCTCCCAAACCTTGTCCGCTATGGCGGCCAGTGCGGGTAACGACTGGTCAGCAGCGGTGGCCAACGTGACCTGGATGGCCTGTGGAAGCCTACGCTCCCACAGGTTCCGGATCAGGTCGTCGTTGACTGCTGCCGATCCTCCGGCTAGTGCCTTGAGAGCCTGGAGGAACTCAGAAGGTTTTCGGTCTCCAGGCTCTTGCACTGACAACAGCTGCTCGAGTCTACGCTTCTCAGAAGTGCCGTACTTCTCGAGCAGGTGTTGTTTTATTTCTTCATAGGAAGAAGTGGCAAAGTTTACGGTGCTATGCCGCACCGCTGTTACCGCCTCTTCTGGCAGTGCGGCCATAACATTGTAAACTTTTATTCTGTCCGATCTGCAGCCCGCCAACTGGAACATTATGTCCGCCTGGTAAAACCAGGAGGCGGGCTGGTGTACCCAGAACTTTGGAATATCGTACTTTGTCACTTTGATGCCGTCGACTTCCGAAGTTCCGGGCTTTGGCTCTTCTTGGTGAGATTCCCTAACTTCCATCAGGTTGTCTTGTGGTGTAGACATTTCGTTAAAAAAATCAAACAAAATAATAAAAAAAAAATAAAAAAAATTTGAATTGAGTGGACGGAAGTAACAAATCGTTATAACCATTGATTAAGGGGAGGTTCCTCTGATCGACTCTGAAAAGTTCGTCACTTTGATGAATTTTTTTGAGGTATAAAGAAATGTAATATGAACAAACGGTTTTTTGTACAATGTTTATTGATAAAAAGAGTCCCTAAATTTATTTTTTCCCCCTCTTTCAATTCAAAATGGCGGCTCCAGCCAAATCGCCGTGAGGCCTTGCGCGCCATGCATGCGTCTGCGCGGTACGTTCCCCAGGGTCGTAGGGGTCACTGAAACATAAACATTTTTTAAGTTAGTTAAATAAACGTATTTAGGGGCCCTTGAACCAAAATTTCCGAAATTTTGATAAAAAGAACAGACAAAGTTATCCACTTGAAAATTAAGGTCGTGTTTTGGAGCGTGTTTTGTTTGTTTAAGACAAGCGTAAAATTGTTTATTATTAAAATATATTATTAGTAATGGACCAAGGCCCCCTAAATTGAATTTTACACAAGACTTTAAAATTTCAAGTGAATCCGATAAGTGGTTCTCGAGATACATTGTACCGCGCACTGAAAATATCAAGTCTCCGAAAAACGCGTTTAAAGTTTTAGAACGCGCGAGTTAAGAGAAACACAATTTGAGTTAATAAAAACACAATTTCTTTTGATATTTTTAATTATTCTTTAATGTGCTTCTAGTTTGAGATGTAAAATTGAACTGATTTATTTTAGATTAAATTTGTTACATGAAAGCTTTTGAGTGCAATTTGCATGGGAAAAAGAATGCAGATGGATGCAGGTGTTATTCTGGGAAATTTGGCTGTGGGAAAGGAAATGACTTTTGTTGTGGGAATAAAAAT
The DNA here is from genome assembly GCA_949987705.1 of Thereva unica. NCBI lineage: Eukaryota > Metazoa > Arthropoda > Insecta > Diptera > Therevidae > Thereva > Thereva unica. The sequence continues at coordinate 149,989,377 of OX465281.1, read as the reverse complement.
GTTGAGGGATACTTATGGGAATGCAATTTGTGCAACATGTTTACATTTAATTAAACGGGGTTCGTAACTCCTCCATCCCCAGAGGTCAGCGTGGGCCAAAGAAATTTTATCCTGGGTTCACTAATAGGTGCCACTGCTGAGATAATCGGTGCGATTCGATCTTGCTGAGCGTTGAGATTTGATTGTAATCTGCGGCGTATGAAGTAGCAAATAATTATCACGATGAGGATTAGAATTATGATGAAACTGGCCGATGGTTTGTAAGGACTTCTTTGAATCAGGAAGGTTTCCGTAACTTCGCTCCTCTCTGCAAATTGGTAAGTGTCCAGGGTTTTCAGGTAGATACTATTATTTGATGTTGTGGTGTTGATTTGGTTAAAGATGGTAGGATAAATGTTAACTTCATCCCAGACGATGTTTTCTGCTGCCATGTAGGTGATTCTGTTGATTGTGATCTCGCAATTGGTGAAGTGGATGAGTACTGTTCCTTCTACTTGTTGATTGGGTCCGCAAGTGGTGAATATAGTTGTCTTCGGGATGTTTATCAGGACTATGTGATTTGGCTCTGGTTGGAAAATTTCTAGAGTGGTTCTTCTTTCTTGTACTTCGCAATTAGCTGGTTTATTATTTATGAGGTTGCCTAAACAATTAGAGTCGAGGATTTCTTCCTGTTGTATTGATTCTCGGCAGTAATATATTCCTTCAATTTTAGTGCATTTTGTGTCGTAATACTGAATGTTATTGTTATTAAGGAGAATATAAGGTTTTGTTTGGATGATTTTGGTCTGGTTTATTGGTAATGGTATGACATGGAATAGGGAGAACGTTTCATTGGATAATATAGGTATTTGGATATTGAAGATAATATTGGTGTTGTTGAAGTAAGCCTGTAGTTCTAGTAGTTCGTATATGTGTTCAAAAGATTTAATTTCTATTTTCTGGTTTTTAAAAATCAGGTATAACTGTGATAACTCTGTTGGACTTAAAATTTGTTTGGAGATAATATTTAATTTTGCGAGAACTATAGCTTCGGATATACTGTTTAAATGATTAGAGAGCAAATCTATATTGTAGTTTATCTGATTTAGAAATTGGAAGTATCTGAAATGTATATTTTCATTTTTGATTGTATTTTTAAATTGACTTTGGGTCTTCTTGAGAAAGTCTGTAATCGTTTCTTGTTGGGTATTAATATGTTTTGTTATATTCTCAAATCGTGCAATCATTTGCCTATTAATTTTTACTTGATCATTAATTTCTATTTTTAAAATATTTTCGTTAGCCGTTAGGCTTTCGATTTCTTTATTAATTCGTATGGCATCATTAGCGTCCATATTTCCCGTAATAGTCTTCAGTACTGTACCTAAACCGTCAATTAATCCTCTTTTTACTCTGTTTCTAGGCATTAAAGTTTTAAATCTGTGTTTTAGTTCGTCTAACTTCAGGTTGGATATCTGTAAGGAGTCTGCCATTTCCACAGCTTCGTTTGAGTCTGAGAAAGTCTTTAGTGAGTCTGTTATCTTTTTTATGTTTTCTTCATATTTGTCCAGTTGTACTATATGTAGTAGGTTATTTTGTCCTTTTATAAGTCTAGCAGTCCCTAGGTTCATTGGGAGAATTCCCTTGCTGTTCGTTAGGTCTTGGATTTCTATTCTCTGTCCTGATGTCAGAGTTATGATCCTGAAATTTACGAGGTCTTTTTAGTTTTGATTTATGAAGTTTTTTGTTTGCACTAGTAATAACAGTTACTTTATTATTTTTATTGAGCTTGTGTTTGCTAAACCTATTAGTTAATTTATTTCTTCTACACTCTTTTCTGTAAACTACACTACCTTCATTATATGGTTCTGGGTCTTCCCGATTTTTGTTAATTTTCTCTATAATGGCTATAATTTTTAATGGCTTGCTTTTCTATTTTAGATTTTATAGCAGGATATATTTGTTCTTGGAATTCATTGAGCTTAACTAAGTATTCATGTGCATTTCTATTTTCTACATTATTACCAAATTTATATGTTCTGCCGTAAAAGACTTCATAAGGGGTCAATTTTGTTGCAGAATGGATGGCATTGTTATATGTAATAAGGGTTTCGTTGATAATTTCGTCATGATCCCTTTCTTTATGTTTATTATAGATAATTCTATATATTTCTGTTAATGTCGAATGTAGTCTCTCAACAGGTGAGTTACTACTGCTTTGTTGATATGATGTAGTGTGAAGGTTAATGCTATATTGTTTGCAAAAATCTTTGAAGATCGTTGCCGTGAATTCAGTACCTTGGTCGGTGATAATTTTTTTTGGAATGCCGTGTAGGCTTAAGAAATGTTTTAAATTTTTTATGATTGTTAAACTGTTTCTAAAGGGTAATGTATATGCAGCTGCAAATTTGGAAAATTTGTCTATAATAGTGAGAATTTGTTTACCGTTTATGGAATATATATCGATGTGCAGGATATCAAGAGGCTTGTTAGGAATTTCCGGTATCATATGTTTTACTTTAGGGGGGTTTCTATCGTATTTAAGAATTTGACAAGTCTCACAATTGTTAATAACTTTAGTAATTTTGTTCTTTAGAAATGGGAAATAGTATTCTCTTTTAAGGTGTAGGAGAGTTTCATTTATACCTCTATGGTTGAAATTAAGATGGTATTCATTGATAATCCTGTCTTGTTCGTCATTCTCTTGAACGTCGGTAAGTAGTTCTGTGCATCTGACTATTTTAAAGGTCTTAGATTGCGAGAAGTACTTTGAGTACACTGATTGAACAATTGCGAATATGTCGTCACTGGTGTAAATAGCACTTAAACGGTTGGGTGGAAGGTACTTTTTTAGTATTTCGGTAATTGTTTGTTCGGACAGATCAGTTATCTGCAGAATTCTTCTCTGTTTATTTTTAAAGGGCATCTCTAATATTGTTTGGGGTATGCTATTGGAAATCTTTATAATTAATTGTAAGCAAAATTCGTTTAGGGGTCTTTCGGAGATAGGGATCCCGTCATCCATATTTTCTCTCGCAGAGTGAATGGTTGATCCGTTATTGGTCAGTATCGAGGTGTTGATACCTCCAGAATTCGACTCAGAAATATTAACTTCTATTCGATTATGTTCGGTTTCTTTGGGTCTGATTCTACTCAAGGCATCCGCATTTGAGTTTAGTGACCCTTTTTTGTAGGTTATTTCGTAGTCAAACTCTTCTAACTTGAGTCTCCAACGTACTAGCCGGGAGTTTGGATCTTTTAAGCTCATGATCCATGTCAAGGGTTTATGATCCGTGACTATTTGAAATTTCCTTCCGTACAGATACGGTCGAAAGTATTTCGTTGCCCATACTATCGCTAGGAGTTCTTTTTCGATAGTTGAATAATTTATTTCGGAATCCGTCAGTGTCCTGCTTGCATAGCACACAGGTTTGTCACTTCCGATAGGTCCTTGAGAGAGTATTGCGCCAATAGCATAATTGCTAGCGTCTGTTGTAAGGACAAACGGTTTTTGGAAGTCTGGATAGCTAAGAATTGGATCATTCGTTAAAAGATCCTTGCAGCTTTCGAATGCTTTTACATACTCATTATCGAATGTGATTTTCATTCCCTTTTTTAGACACCTTGTGAGCGGTTTTGTAAGTTTCGCGAAGTCTCGAATGAATTTACGATAGTAGCCTAAAAGGCCAAGAAAAGATTTTATTTCTTTAGGTGTTTTGGGAATAGGAAATTCTTTGATAACCCTGATCTTGCTTGGGTTTGGTTTTACCCCTTCTGTGGTTACGATAATGTACTAAAAACTCTATTTCCTTTCGGAGGAATTCTGATTTGTCGATTTGAACTTTTAGGTTTGCTTCCTTAAGTTTTTGGAAGACTTTCTTAAGATTTTCTATATGCTCCTGCAAAGAGGTGGAGAAAACGATAATATCGTCTAGATAAACTAGACAGACAGTTCCTTGCAGTTCTTTTAGGACATTGTCCATAACTCTCTGAAACGTAGCGGGGGCATTCTTCAGACCAAAAGGCATACGAATGTACTCGAAGTGCCCTCCTTCTACGGTAAAAGCTGTTTTTTGTATGTCGTCTTGTTCCATCTCGATTTGATGGAACCCACTGGCTAGGTCTAATGTAGAAAAATACATACATTTTCCAAGTTTATCTAGGATTTCTGTAATATTCGGAATGGGGTACCTATCACTGACGGTTTTCTCATTGAGTTTTCTATAATCAATGACTAATTTCCATTTTTGTTTGCCGCTTGCATCCAAGCCAAGATGGAGGTCCAAAATTCATTTCATGGAAAGAGGTTCATTTTTTTGAATATCTGACCACAGATTCGTAATCAGCCGCCAAAAAAAACCCTTTATACAAGTTGTAGTGAAAATTGATGGCGTTACAACTATATCCAGGGCAAAGAATTCAATAAATATCGTAAAAAATTAAAGATTTTAAACAAATACTCATAACTTTCGAAATCCTTAAGGACCCATCGAGATTTTTGATCGAGGTGTTAGAGTGACTTCTCCCGAACATTTTGACACCAAAAACGTCCATTTTCGAGATGGGGTATTTGAGAAATTGAATTTTAAAGTTTTTTACTATTTTTTGACCTTTTGACCTTGAATTCGAAAATATGTTTATGTTTTTCAGCAAATTTGTTTGTAAACAACCCCTCTGACCTGAAAACATGTAAAACCTATCAAAAACGTCGACCCCAACGAAAGATATAGAGCCAAAATCGAGAAAGAAAGTCAAAATTCATAAAAATCCCTAAAAACGCATTTAATTGTTATTGTCAATATATTGTCGAAAAAATTCAAAAAAAAATTTTTTTGTAGTCTTAAATAGTTGCCCAAAGTCCCTGGAAAATTTCAGCCAAAACGGAGGGGGGTCGAAAAATTTTGTCCGATTTGACGTGGAATGTCCCATATATATATATATATATATATATATATATATATATATATTATATATATATATATATATATATATATATATATATATATATATATATATATATATATATATATATATATATATATATGTATATGTAAGTTAATGCAAAGTAAAATTTTTATGCCAATATATGTCGAAATTGTATGCAATTATATATAATTAAAAAAAATTTATGCAATATATTGTATATGTATGATTAAATTGTATGTAAATATATAATAAAAAATTCATGCTCATATTATGTTTCAATTGTATGTCAATCAAAATCATCTACAATAATCAAAATCCTCATGCAAATAGAAATATGTATGTATATGAAATGCAATAAATGGTATATAATATAGTAAAATAAATGTATATCAAAGTATAATAATGTATATAAAAAAATTTTTTAAATAAATCGTAGCTAGAGCTTTTAAATCGAATTCAATTTATATTTTTAGTGGTATTTTAAAACAAAAAAAAAAAACTAAAAAACCAAAGGAAACCGATAAACAAAGAAAATAAATTAAAAACTATATTATTATTCTGAATAAAGTTGTAGCTGTTTTTCTTAGTTTGCCTTATGTAGATTTTAGCCGTGGTGGATGTCAATTCATATGGATATGTCAATTCAATGCCAGTCATAAATAACGGTGTAACCGAATATTTTGTGTAGGTACATATATATATATAATTGCCGCTATCTTTGCTCGACTTTAAGAATATTCTAATTATTGAATTTTGAGTTTTTCTTAATTTTTTGTATGCAAGCGAAGAATATCTCACTTATGTATGTATATATAAATTTAATAAAGTTCCGAACTGTAAGTTGTTAATGAGGAACTTTTCGATTCAATTAATTATTGAAATTTTTACTTCCCCGTTATTCCTGTGTTCTTCTTAATGGAGTCACTTCCACAATGCACTTTCAGAGAATTTTAAAAACAATAAATTGATTTTATTTGTTATGCGTGGTTTTTTTTTATATAAAAAAAATCATATATTAGGAAAACAAATTTTAGGGAAAAACTTTCGTGCACTACAATTTTGTATCGCGTGCTCCGACTTCGGGGTCACCAATATTGTTTCCGCACTACGCGGAATAAAACACGCTTTTTGTTTGCGTTTTATCTTTGGTATTTATTAACACAATAATATTTAGCACAATGTTCGATTACGTCTATTTTATATATATTTTATATTATTTATATTATCGAATTCTTGATTAGCACGGATCTCGTTATCACTTCGAAGAGCTTTTCGGACAGAGTGTCGTAGATGCCGGAAATTGGATCTACGATAAACAAGATGGGGGAAAACGGCAAGATCACTGAACTTTGAGTTCGGTGATCGATGGAGTGTTCCGACTGATCGTTTTGATCGTGCCGGAAGTTGTTGTGTGACATTGCGTAAAGTTTGGTAATTAAACTTTACGCGGTCACTACAAGGGCATGACAGGTTGAGTACAATTAGCGGTGTAGCTTCATTCAATGATATAAAAGGGTTTTTATTAAATACAACACGCATTAAACATCGGCAGCGGCAGTTGAACGACTATTTGCCTTTGCCTCAATGATCACATAGGCAGGAGTATTCTGCGTAGATTGGGGCCTTTCTCAAGAAAATATCTCATAGAGTTACAAAAATACAGGAGGATATGTAAACCTCTACCAAAAAATTTCAAACTGAATGATTTGACATTTCACAGTAATTTTAACAGTTTTCAACAAATAACTCAAAAATTCATCTAGACAGATTAATCGCTGATTAAAAGACGAAGATTTAAAAAAAATAGTTACGATAACTCAAATTTTCGGTAAAAGGGATCGATACGTAAATTCAAGATAAACATTTGAAAAAGAAAATTTTGTCAATAACTTAAAACTACGACCTCTAGAGTAATTTGGGTGGAATATCAAATATCTCGCCACTGTGCGCCATGGATCTGACTATATATTGAGTGTACTGTATTTCTTAATGTACTCTACATATTATTCCCTTTCATTTGATACACATTTCGACGGGGTTGTGAAGAAAATGGTAATCTGCCCTGTTGAGATAACCGCCATGGATCTAGCCATATATTGAGTATAATATATCGCTTATGGCATTCTACTTATGACACCCTTTCAATGGACACCCATGTCGAGGGGATGGTGAAGAAATGGTATCCGACCGCTAGAGACGGCGCTCTTGGATTGAACGACATAGCTTATTGTATTCTACTTATCATACCCTTTCATTTGATACCTATGTCAAGGGGGTGGTTAAGGAAATTGTAATGCGTCCTCTTCAAATGGCCGCCGTGGATTTCACTATATATTGAGTATACTATATTTCTTATTGTATTCTACTTATCATTCCCTTTCTTTTGATACCCATGTCGAGGGGGTTGTGAAGAAAATGGTAATCCACCCTCCTGAGATGACCGCCATTTATCTAACCATAAATTGAGTATACTATATCGCTCATGATATTGTACTTAAGATACCGTTTCAATTGATATCCATGTCTAGGGGGTGGTGAAAAAATTGTAATCCGCACTCTTGAGACGGCCGCCATGAATCTACCAACATAGCTTATTGTATTTTACTTATCACATCCTTTCATTTCATACCTATGTCGAAGGGGTGGTAAAGAAAATGGTAATGCGTCCTCTTGATATAGCCGCCATGAATCTAACCATATATTGAGAATACTATATCGCTTATGGTATTCTACTTGGGATACCCTTTCATTTGATACCCATGTCGAGAGGGGGTGGTGAAGAAATGGTAATCCGCCCTTTTGAGACGCCTACCAATTTAATATGAACGCTTTTTGTTAATATTCGAAATTATAGGGAATGCTATCTAACATCAATAGTGCTGGATTTGACTCACTTGTAAAGAATATGTCATATTTTTAAAAATAAATTACAATTACGGCAAAAGTAGTAATTGGTATTTCAAAATTTAACTGTACTATGAACTACATATGTTTTTTATAGTACCTAACGCAATCTGACACCATAGTTGTGACTAACCACTTTTATATGAACACATTTTGTTAATCATCTAATGCAATCTGGCATCAATAGTGCGAGTTAACACTTTTCGAGTAACTAGTAGCACCATCTCATTTATTGAGCAATTGAAATAGCTTATAGCGCCATCTGATAGAATCATTTTGAGTACTCACTTTTTTGGACTGAATGAGAGAAAAAAGGTCGTTTCGAAATGTTCAAAATGTAAAAATAAAGAAAACGAAGAAGGATAGGAAAAAAACTCATGGAATAATAAATTATTTATATTTTGGTTATCGGTTACAAATGTAAAATTACTATATTATTGATAATAAAAAGATGATAAATAGCATAATTTTATAAAAAAAACATCTTGTTTTCCATGTTTAGTCGTAAATCAGGCTTTAGCTGTTTGCCTTTTAGTCCAGGCGCCATAGCAGTGAAACCTAGAACTTTTGGTTTTGGCGTGATGTAACGGACTTTTTTGGTGGAATCAGTCAGATATGATATCCTCAACAATATTTAGGGGGTGCGCAAGCATGACACTCCCAGGAAAACTTTTGGTAGCCAAAAAACTGAAAAGTTCACTAAAAATTCCCTGTTCTTTGGCCTTTCTCGTTAAACATCTCTTAACGAAGGCTTCTAGGCGAAAAATTTGTTGAGCATGTTTTGTTCGTTATTAAATTTGCTAAAACTTACCCTGAGGTGGATTTTTGAAATTTGTATTTTTGCATTGCAAAATAGCCGAAAACCGCGAAAAAAGTACCTCACTTTAAAGTTAGCACAAGGAAAGGAGAGACCATTATCTTCCAATTTAATTTTGGAATTAGATAGTTAAAGGCGTGATTAACTTATATCCAAAACCCGATCACGGTCGGTCAAATAGTTTTTGCATAATGAATTTTGCAATTAAGTGAATTTAAAAATTTGTTGCTGCGCCAAAAGAAAAACTCCCATGTTGGTCCTGAATTTTTTACGTATACTCAAAGACTCTCTGTACAATATCCAACCATTAAAATTCTGGTTTTTGAATTTTTTTATGGTTTTTAATTTTTTTAAGATTTTTGGCAAAAAACTGCAACTAAGGCGTTTTTTCCACCAAAATTGCTTACTCGGCGACGCCAGAAATGCTAGGCGCGTTTCAAATTCGTTCGAAAAAGGACTCAGTTTCTATTGCACTAATTTAGCTGCTTTTTTTATATTTCAAAAAGGAATCAAAAAGGTTTAATTTTACTGGATGAATCGATATGGACAAATTTTGTTCAGACTAGTAGAGGCCAAGTAATTGCTTAGAGCGTGGTGTTAGTACAATTGCACAATATAAAGGATGTCATTGTGAGTTTCTAGACTAATATTCATTCACCAGCAGCAGAGCCGGTTCTTCAAGTTAATCTACACTGGTATTCTTTCATCGTGAGTAACTTCAGCGGGAAAACTAGCGAGGGGTTACTCTTGTAACCCAAGAATTCTTTAATGATTTGTGTAACGGCCTGCATGGTAATCGAAAAATTCTACTGCAAATTTAGAAAATTGGAAGTCTTTACATTGTAATGGCTAGGTTAGCATAACTAGCTAATGACTTGTGGAATATATTAGTTGGAGATGTAATGTGCTTTTATCATTCTTTGTCTTTGTTTTGTCGTAGCCTATTTTCTTGAGTTTATTCCGTCCTCAAAATTCGTTCAGAGTGGATCGTGACAAAGTGCAGTCAAAAAGATTTCTTGCTGGTAAAATCCTCACCAAATGTAGCAGAAATGGAATGGTAATTTCGGAAAGCAATGCTGAAAACAGTAGCAGCAATTTATCCTGCATGCCTTACATGGTAATATATGTATTCAATTAATACATTTCACCTCTGAAATAAGTCTTCGTCTATAATGCCTACGGTAAGTACTTACCACCCTAGGACTCCCTATGTAAAAGTAAAAAGCTCATTACCACCTCGCATACCTAGTCATTACATTTCCCGCTGGGACTTACTTAACTTTACACGGAAATATCGACGTTCGTGTCGATAAATTATACTTGCAGACCGCGAGTAAGAGTAGGCGAAAGCGAATAAAGTATAGTATGCTTTAAGTCAAGCCGAAATTTTCCCGTGAGCAGGTTATTACAGTTCCCTTACGCTAAATCCTAAAATACAGGTTTCACTACTGCCGAAGAAATACTGCTGTAGATTGGGGAATTCACTTCAGTAAGTACTATTTTACTTTTATACAACTTCAAATATAAGGTCGACATTATAAACTAAGGTCCGATATACCGCTCATTAAATAAAACAGCACTTGAGATCGTAAAAATCTTCGTGGCACGACTCGTTTACAATGAAAGGGTCTTCTTGCTTTTTTGCAGCTCGAATTGGGACAATGAACCGTCGGGAGTATAAATTGGTCCACCAATTTAAACTGACTTTTTACATGTCGTTCAATGAGTGAATGGGCCTAATCACCCTCATTCTGGGTGTGCCTTTTGATAAAAAAAATTATGGGTTAATTATTTTATGCCAAGGCATCGTACTGTGTATGACTGACCGATGACCGTTTGACTCGTCCCAAACATACCATTCTCAGCATTGCATTGCAACTAGGACTTAAATGCAATAAAGTTCATTTGTAATAGGTTTTGATTTAAAAATAATCATTACGTTGTCATTATAAGAAATACGTAGGTACCTACCCCATACTTTTAGAGGGTCTTGGATTTTCGTCGACATTTATGATACAAGCTCATATTCTATGTCTACTACTACCTACTATGTTGGTTGGCTGTTGTCCTTTAGAGCCATTTTACAAAATAACTTCCCACGGGGAATCGCAATTGAGAGCAAAAGAGGAAGCAATCATAACAAGTTCAGTTGGTTTTTCGTTAATAGTTAAAAATAGTGATGTACAAAAATGGTCATTCAGTTTTCTCCTCCAAGCTTCTCGCTCACTGGCTAGAGTCCTCCAATTTCGTACGCCCAACAGGTGTTCAGCGTCTGTATATACGGCATCTTTTCCTCGGCCATCCTGCTGTCACCGATTATGATTCCCTTATATATTTTCTTCACTGGTCTGTTTTCCTGCATTCGCGTCCTGCCCGTCGTAGTCTATTTATTTTGATGTGGTTGACGATGTCTATTTCTTTGTAGATTTGGTACAGTTCGTCATTGTATCTGATTTTCCACATACCGTTTACGTTTAATGGTCCAATAATGTGTCTTAAGATTTTTCTCTCAAAAGCTCCTAATTAGTTTGCGACTTCAGACCTTATAAGAGATTTGTATAGTTCAAATTTAGTTTTCCTGTATAACAATCTTGATTGAAGTACTTTACGCAGCGAATAAAAACTTTGATTGCCCTGTTGTATTCTTCTTTTAACTTCCTCCAGCTCTTCTTTTGTTGACGACACTATTGTTCCTAGGTATTTAAAGCTCTTCCCTACCTCTATATTGGTCTTGAAGTCTTGTCTTCGGCTTGTACATTAAGCAAAACCAAGAATAAGACTAACACTTAGCCATGCTCGCAAGACCAAGACCAAGGCTTAGCAGTGCTCGCAAGACTAAGGCCAAGAATATATTAGTTTTGTCTTGTTCACTAGTTATGAAGATTTTAATTTTGAAGTTTTGGATTTATTTTAAATGTTTTAACGTTCCGTGCAGCGAGCCGCACCGCGTCCGAGCTGGTAACAACAAAAAATTCCGACAAAATTCGGTAATTTTTCTAATTTGTTTAAGAAATTATGTTTAACAATATTTTATTGAAAGTTGTGCTCAATAGTAACTGAGTCCTTTTTCGAGCGAATTTGAAACGCGCCTAGCATTTCTGGCGTCGCCGAGTTAGCAATTTTTGTGGAAAAAACGGCTTACAGTCCCTGGCCATATTATTAGACGCACTGCAAACTTTCATGTAAAATATTAATTACCGAATGATATTGTACCGTTTTTTTTGTTTTAAATTGAATTATTATTTATTTTTATATTATCCCATCAATGACCGATTGATTTAACATAAATACAATTAGCAATTAGCACATAAAAACTCTTAAGAAACATAAAATTACTAAAAAAATACAGTGCGTATAATAATTTGGCCAGGGACTGTAGTTGCAGTTTTTTTCCAAAAATCTTAAAAAAATTAAAAACCATAAAAAAAATTCAAAAACCAGAATTTTAATGATTGGATATTGTATTGAGTATACGTAAAAAATTCAGGACCAAAATGGGAGTTTTTCTTTTGGCGCAGTAACAAATTTAACTTTTTAAATTCACTTAATTGCAAAATTCATTATGCAAAAACTATTTGACCGACCGTGATCGGGTTTTGGATATAAGTTAATCACGCCTTTAACTATCTAATTCCAAAATTAAATTGGAAGATAATTGTCTTTCCTTTCCTTGTGCTAACTATAAAGTGAGGTACTTTTTTTCGCGGTTTTCGGCTATTTTGCAATGCAAAAATACAAATTTCAAAAATCCACCTTAGGGTAAGTTTTAGCAAATTTAATAATGAACAAAACATGTTCAACAAATTTTTCGCCTAGAAGCCTTCGTTAAGAGATGTTTAACGAGAAAGGCCAAAGAACAGGGAATTTTTAGTAAACTTTTCAGTTTTTTGGCTACCAAAAGTTTTCCTGGGAGTGTCATGCTTGCGCACCCCCTATATATTGTTGAGGATATCATTTCTGACCGATTCCACCAAAAAAGTCCGTTACATCACGCCAAAACCACTGGAAATGCTCCAGCGCCCGGACTATTTACGAACTCGGCAAACTACCGCTTGCCTTGATGATTTTCGTTTTTCTAAACTATTTTTTTTTTCACCAAGTAAAAAGTAGTAGTCCAAGTAGAGAGTAGTAGTCCAATAGTTGAGTAATGTTTGAAATGCATTTTTTAAGTGCCATCGTTGCTCTGGATTTATAAAGCAGCGATGACAGTTACTTTCGTTGAAGAATAAATTCCAAGTGAAAATTAATCACTCTTCTCCGAACTTTAGTAACGTGCACTTGTATATTTTTTTAGAACCGTGTTAACATAAAATAAAGAAATTAACTTGAAATCAAAAAATCGTATATTAATTAAAACCATAAATTTTTAAATCCCACAAATTTGGGAGTTCGTCCAGGATTTATTTGAATCGATTAATTTATTCGGATATTTTGGATCTATCAGCTGGTTGATATACGGTGTATAGTGATCGGATAATTTGCGAAATACACCCTTATGTGAAAAAGTGAAAGCTAGGCGAAAGGAAAAAGGCTGGAATACAATGTGGCGCTGGCGCGTGATGGCTGTAGCGCAAACTGTCAAAAGTAAAAAAGTAAGAAAATATAAACAAACCATCTTCTAGATTGGATTTATATCACGTATTTATTAAATTGTTGGTTTGTTCCCACTTAAAAGATATCGACTAAGCCAACCAAAAACTATATCGACTTCCTTGAGGTGCCGAAAGAAGAATATTAAGGATAAAATTTCATAACATTCGGTCGGGCCTTTTTTGTTTAAATGGAAAAACTTCGGATAAGTGTCAGAAAGACCTAACATTGGTAAGTTTTGCTTACATCTAATAAACCCGATGGAATGAGACCCGTTCTAAACGAAGTGATCTTTTTTGGGTTCTGCACAGTAGTAGCCTTCCAACAAAACATCACTTGTCAAAATCCGACAGCCTTTAAAAATCGTGCAAAATTTTCATTTACTAACATCACGAATTTTTCAAACCTTTGACCAGCACTTTTTGCGAGGAATTGTTTTCTGCGCGTGATATATACATACATAGTTTTATGAAATTGCGGTTCACCCGGGATTTCCGGTCAATTCATTCTTTTTGGTCAAGTCTGACAAGTACTTTCTCCGGAAAGCTTTGGAGTTTCCAAATGAAGTCATTCTCTTCACAGTTTATCTATCAGTGACGCTTCCGGCGCTCAATAAGATTGCGAACACCCGTGTAGCGAATGAAGTACGAAAGAAATGCTTGCTTGCTAATGTTCAGATAAAAAAAAATTCTCTAGAAACTTTTTTTAGATTAACCACTATTAAGTTATTTGAACTAGCTTCTCTCAGGATTACTTTGTTACCAGTTCTGATACTAGTCAATATCCCACTAGTGCTAAACGTATTACTATTTTGTAAGAAGACAGTTTATTCCGTCTACGTTCATCATACCTGGAAGTAATCGTGTGTACCGAACGGGTCAAATCGCCACCCCAAACAGTTTTATTTTTAATTCTGAATGTGATGAAATTCTGAAACAAAGAAAAGACGGAACCGTTAGAAATTTTAAAAAATCTTTTGATTTTAATAAACAAAAGGCTTTGGAGCTCATAAAAATTATATTCTTTTGAATAATACTAAATTTATTTGAATTAATAAGAGGAAGGAATATTAAAGGAAAATTATATTTAATAGTGAATGAAAACGGAATTCTGTATGACCAGTTACAGGTCCCGTTAACTAAAGCCCAAAACACAAAACAGCGGCAAGCAGTGGCGGCTATCGAAGAATTCGCCTATCAAAATTAAGAATGCTTTACAAAACATAATAAATAACACAATGCTACGACCAGCGGCGAGCGGGGAAATCGCTGCCGTCGACCTTAGCTCTATTTTCTATTTTATACTGCGGCGGGAAGCGAAACTTTTTGCCAATAATTATTTGACAGAAGGTTTTCAAAACTTTTTGGTTATGGTTATTTTGGAGAATAGTGAAAAAATGAGTTTTGAAGAAAAACTTATTAATATTGTGCAAAACCACGAGAGTTTATATAATTTAGCTCACAAAGCCTACAAAAATGCAATACTGAAGGAACTACTGGGGAAAGATATTGCTTCTGAGCTCCAAAGCACAGGTTGTTTAATCGCATACGTGAATATATAATATCAACTGTACGATTTAATACCAATGTTTTAATTGCATACGTGATATAGGATATCAGCTGTACAATTAATGTCAATGGTTGATCGTATACGTGATATGGATATTAGCTGTACGATTAATACCCAGGCCCAAATTGAAGTAGCTCTGAAATACAAATTTGAGGAATTGGGTGGCAAAGTAAAATAATAACAACTTGTTTTGTTTTTATTCAGTAAAATTATAAAATTTATTTAAAAAATAATAATATAAAAGAGGAGCCGTCGTGTGATGTCCTGGTGTTAGTTGCGGATTCCCACGTTGAATTTTTTATTGTAGTGTAAAATGTTGCAAACGCATATAGAACCACATTTAACCTTCAGGCATATTGTGGCTCTCTACTGTTTGTTGTATGTATGTGTACTTACCCAAAGTAATTTTTCGCTGAACTAACACCTGAGATCACACTAGCTCAAAGCATACCATGATCTTCGTAGAAAGTTCCTTGGGAAAAGATGAAAGACGAGAGAGCGAGCCTATGAAAATGTTCTGTTTATATGGGCTCGAAAAAAATGGGACTAGCCGAACTGCACTATCGACATGTGAATATTTTTCAATTATTAATAATTTAGATGATATGCGTCCCTTAATAGCATAATTATGCTGTAAAAATTCATGCATGATTTTTCAGATGTAAATTTATATCAAATTGTAAGTAATATTTATATTTTTCGCATTTTAATTTTTCACAAAAAAAATTGCGACGTACAATTTATTTCCTCCATTTTATAACTATTTCCATCCCTTTCACTTCCTGCTCCTTGCACTTCTCTTTCCCTCTTATGTACTCTTATGTAAAAACATATTTATTTAAATATCTTTTTACTAGTACATAAATTTGCCATTCTGGCACCACCAATCGAACGCGCATAAAATTTTACATCAATTTGATGTATCATAGTGTTTGTACTCATAGTACAAATTTAGTATATGTATCATAAAAATCAATCAATCAAAAAAAACTTTTTTTTGTTATCATAATTTTTCCCATTTTCAAAAGTAAAGACATTTATTATCTTTAAATTTTCATTTTTCGGCATGTAAGCATGTTGACCAGCAACATTAGAATTTCTGATAAAACATCAAGCCAGACGTAATCTGATCCGTCCGGCCATGAGAAAATATGCGAAGCGGCTAGATAACGCGAATTTCCATAGAGAATCGGCAGATGCTCAGAAATTCTAATGTTGCACAAAATGCATAGAACATTCTTTTAGCAATGTAAGCAGTTTTGTGTATATAAAAGAAATTAATGGATAATTAAAGAGACACAGTTATTAATAAGACTTCAAGCGTTTAATTTCTAATTGTCCTGTGTTTGGGTGTTTCGCTCAAGCACAAACATTACAAATCAAATCAACAAAGCAATCGTTGTCGAGGTGAATCACTTTGTCAACATTTTTAAATAACTTTGTCAAGGTGTAACACCTTGATAATTTAAAAAGGAAACTTTGGACAATCAGTCCACCGGGAAGTAAAAGAACTTCTCGTATTAAACATTGGTGACCCCGACGTGATCGGGTGTAGCACTTGTATCACGCAACGTACATCTTCGCATCAATCTCGGGAGCTAATCAACAGCTGTCATCATGTCGAAGACTTTGGAGGAATTTATGCAGGACCAATTCTATTTGGGGCAAGAGATCCAGAGAGTCGTCAGCAATTATAAGAAAGACCCAGCGGACCGAAAAAACAGGGACTATTACCTGGAACGCATCCGGCGGCTAGAAGATAATTGGCTATCTTTTGAAAGGAATGACATCAATCTTAAGGAGCTTCCCAATCACGAGACTCATGAATACACGACTAAAAATTATTACACAGCGATCGCCAAGATATTTCAAGAATATCGGGAGCTGTTTGAGGAAAAGTTGAAGGAATTTCCCATGCCATCTGCAACACCAACTCCAAGGCAATCTGCAACACCAACACCCAGGCAATCAAAGGTTCAAATTAATGTGACAAGCCCAACCGAGGCTGAAACTGCAAATACTGAAGAAGTCAAAAGGATGAAGAGGAGGCAGCAATCAGTACTCCAATCCTTGAATCGTTTAATGCAATCAATTGACAGGAACCAGATACATGACACGGTTTACTGCAAAGTAAAACTTGAAGCAGTCAAACATTATTGGTCACAGATTGAGGAATTAAACAGTAGGCTGTGGGAGTTAGTTGACGATCCAGCCAAAATCCATGACGATACCGATAGTTACATCCAAGCTGAAGAAAATGTGCAGCACCTACTCGTAGCATTGACAACCAGATTGCAGGAGCAAAGGCAAGGAGCCAGCAACAGCCAACAATCCAGTCAAGCAAGCTCATTTATGAAGCTTCCAAAGATAGAGCTCCCAAAATTTGATGGAGATTATCTGAAATGGAAGCAATTTCACGATTTATACACAGAAATGGTGCATAAACAAGCATTGGCCGACTGTCAAAAAATGTGGTACCTGAAGGCCAACCTAGTAGGAGAAGCAGAACGTCTAATAAGACATTATTCTTTGTCAGAAGAGAACTACACAGCGGCGTGGAGAACACTTCAAGATCGCTACAACAATCCAAGGATACTTGTTGCAGCTCTGGTCAATAAATTGTTATCTCAGCCTTCTCATGCAAACGAATGTGGAACGGCAACATCAGTAAAGAATCTACATGACATAACCCAAGAATGCCTTCTGGGCTTAGAAAATTTGGGAGTTTCAACTGAAAACTGGGACCCATTACTGCTTCACATCCTGCAGCGAAAGTTAGACAAGAACACTCATGCAATGTATGAGCAGTCTCTTGCAAATCCAAAGGAGTTAGCATCTTTGAAGGACTTCTTAGCATTCCTTGAAAAACGCTTCCAGGCGTTGGAGGCCTTAGGCGGAAAAGGGAATGTGAAACCAGAACAGCACAAGAAACCATCAAAGACATTCTCATCACTTGCATCTACAATAACCCGATGCATTTTATGCAAACAAAACCATCAGCTGTACCAGTGCAAACAGTTCCTGCAAAAAAACCCCAGTGAGAGATTACGCTTAGTGCAAAAAAATAAATTGTGCGTGAATTGTCTCAGGAACGGTCACCATTGGACCGATTGCAAGTTACGAGCTTGCACCAGATGTACCAAAAAGCATAACACGCTGTTGCATTTAGATATTCCCGATGCTAAGGCCAATGCAAAGCCAACTGATCATAAGGATATAATGAAAACAGAAAGCTTACCTGGATCTAGCAGTAGCACATTATCCTTAACCACCAAAAATATGGGTTTTCCAACAGGATATGTCATATTGAGCACAGCACGTGTAAAGTTAATTTCCAATGACGGCCGAACTATAGAATGCCGCGCCATCCTGGATCCAGGATCACAAATCAATATTATTACAAAACGATTGATAAAAAAAATGCGTCTAGAGCCAGAAGAAGTTACACTATCAGTAGAAGGCATACAGCGAGCACCACAAAAGGCCAGAGGACGCATCAACATCATACTAGAATCCAACACTAGCGCTTTTAGTACCAGAATTGAAGCCTTCGTCATGCAGGAAATCACATCGTTGCAGCCAACTCAGCAATTAAATTCTACTGAATGGAAGATACCGAACAACGTTAGATTGGCTGATTCCCGATTTGACAAGCCGGCAAAAGTCGATCTACTGCTTGGTGCAGAACACTTTTTCCAACTGTTGTCAGTAGGACAGATAGACCTAGGACCCAACTTACCAACGCTACAAAATACCGTACTTGGATGGATCGTTTCAGGAAAGGTAACCCAACCGAATCAGATAAATTCAGCAAGAGCGATATGTAACATTCTTACTGAAGAAGGAAGGCTCACTGATGTAATCGAAAAATTTTGGAAACTGGAGGAAGCAGAGGAATCAACAACTGAAATGAGCGTTGCTGAGAAACGATGTGAAAAAATCTTCAATCAAACCACAAGTCGCTTGAGCAATGGACGATTTGTAGTAGCGTTACCATTCTCTCAAGATCCTAAGAGCCTGGGCGAATCCAGAACTGTAGCACTACGCCGCTTCTATGCGCTCGAAGGGAAACTCATGAAAAACAGTCAATTGAGAAAGGAATATGTAGCGTTCATGGAGGAGTATATACAGCTTGGCCACATGCAACTGGCAACCAGTGACAGTCTTCTACAACCAAACTATTATCTGCCACACCATAGCGTTCTTAAGCCAGATAGCACCACTACAAAGTTACGAGTAGTGTTTGATGCATCAGCCAAGACAACATCTAATAAGTCGTTGAATGATATACTTTATGCTGGGCCGACAGTACAAGATGAACTCTTCTCAATTCTCTTACGTTTTCGACTCCCACGGTTTGTATTCACAGCCGACATACAGAAAATGTATCGGCAAATAGAAGTGCGCAAGGAAGATCAGCAATTCCAACTTATTTTTTGGAGGAAGGAGCCAAATGAGCAAGTGAAATGCTACCAACTTCGAACAATTACCTATGGTACCACTTCAGCGCCATATTTAGCAACAAGATGTCTTCAGAAGCTCGCAGAAGATCGAAAGGAAGCATATCCATATGGAGCACAAATCCTCAAACACGATTTCTATGTAGATGACGTAATGACTGGATCAAATAGCGTGGCCGAGCTCTTGCAGAGTCAAAAGGAACTAAACCAGCTGCTCACAGAAGGCGGGTTTACACTAAGGAAGTGGTGCTCTAATCATGCCAAACTACTTGAGCACATAATGCCGAAAGATCAAGAGATACAACTTGATTTCACTAGCAATCAGGAAGATCACGTAAAAACGTTAGGATTAATTTGGTTTCCAAAGAACGACGAATTTAGTATATCAGTGTCCAAAAATGACGCCAACCGAGTAACAAAACGGACCGTTGCATCAGACTTAGCAAAAATATTTGACTCATTAGGCATGATCGCTCCAGTTGTTGTTAGAGCAAAATTGTTTCTTCAAGAACTATGGGAGCTAAAGATGGATTGGGACGCCGCGATTCCGCAAGAACTGTATACCAGATGGATAGAGTTTCGGCAACAACTTCATGCACTAAACGAAATAAAGATTCCACGACACATTTTTGGTCACCGTCTGGTGAAAGATATGCAGCTCCATACTTTTGCAGATGCCTCTGAAAAGGCTTACGGTGCAGCAGTCTACATTCGAGCCACTACTCAAGATGAAACGGTACTTTGTCGGCTGTTGTGTGCTAAGTCAAGAGTAGCACCCATAAAGAAAATTACAATTCCGAGACTGGAACTATGCGCAGCTAAGCTGGCAGCTGAATTAACTCACCGCGTCAAGAAGGATTTGCATCTGAGAAATAAACCGAGTTATTTGTGGACGGACTCGGAAATTGTATTATCATGGTTAAATAGTTCCACGGCAGCGCTACCAACCTTTGTTGCTAACAGAATAGCATCTATTAAAGGTTACTCTATACCAGAACAATGGCGTCATGTCTCATCAAGGGACAATCCGGCAGACATAGTGTCAAGAGGTCTATCACCAGAACGCATGCAAAATTGTACACTGTGGTTTTATGGACCACTCTTTTTACATGGGAAGACGGAAGTTTGGCCACCAGCGTTCAAACTACAAGAACCGATGACTAAGGTTAGCGTACCAACAGTATCGCTCACTACAACCACACACAACGATGCATATTTCGACGTAAGCTGTATAAAACACAATAACTCTTTCCGGAAATTACAGCGAATAACAGCTTACACACTTCGATTCATCAATCGCTGCCAAAGGAACCCAAGAGATACGAGCGAAGGAAATGCATTAACTCCTAAGGAACTCGATGAAGCATTATATTTGATCATAAAATCCATGCAGAAGGAGGAGTTCATGTTGGACATCAACCATTTAAAGCGCCATCAGGAGGTCAACAAAAATAGCCCACTTTGCAGTTTGACACCATTTCTAGATGCAAAGGGAGTAATACGCGTCGGTGGAAGACTAGAGGCGTCAGGGTTATCATACGACGCAAAACATCCCATGCTGCTGCCTTACGGTCATCCGCTAACACGACTATTATTAACTGATCTTCATAAGGAAAATTCACACATTGGGCCACAAGGATTACTCGCCACCGTTAGGCAACATTTCTGGCCGATTAAAGGAAAAGCCCTTGCACGAGTTATAGTTCAACACTGCACCACATGTACGAGAGCCAAGCCGAAACTATTTCATCAGTTAATGGGGAACATACCTGTGGATCGAGTGCAGCCCACCAGACCATTCATCAATGCTGGAGTAGACTTTTGCGGGCCAATTTCAATTCACTACAAGTTGAGGGGCAAAAGACCAACAAAAGCTTATATTGCAGTCTTTTGCTGCTTCTCTACCAAGGCAGTCCATTTCGAGATTGTCTCCGATCTAACAACCGACGCCTTCATTGCAGCACTTAAACGGTTCATCGGTAGGCGAGGGCATGTTCAAAATCTCTACTGCGATAACGCAACCAACTTTGTTGGGGCGAGCAATCAACTAAGTGAGTTGAAGGATGTCATTTATTCGGCTAAAGGCAGAGAAGCCATTACCAGCACCTGCAGCTCCAAATCCACCAATTTTCGTTTTATACCACCAAGAGCTCCTCACTTCGGCGGACTCTGGGAGGCGGCAGTCAAATCAGCAAAACATTTATTGGTACGATCCATGGCAAACGTATCAATGACATATGAGGAATTGGAGACAGCAATGATTGACATCGAAGCAGTGTTAAACTCACGCCCAATAACGCCACTGTCTAATGATCCAAATGACCTCAGTGCTCTAACTCCTGGTCACTTTCTTATTGGGGAGCCCCTTACAGCAACTGTCGACCAAACTGGAAAGGAGTTACAAGGAAGTTTACAGAATCGGTGGAAAATGTTAACACACCTCAAGCAAAATTTCTGGAACAGGTGGTCACAAGAGTATCTGAGCGAACTGCAGCATCGTTATAAATGGAATACACGGCTCAATAACGTAAAAACCGGAACGTTAGTTATCTTAAAGGAAGACAACATGCCAATCATGAAGTGGCCACTGGGAAGAATTGTGAAGATTTATAAGGGAGAGGATGATTGTGTGCGCGTAGTAGATGTGAAAACCGCTTCAGGCATCTTTAAAAGAGCAATACACAGACTGGCCCCACTCTTAATGACAGAAGATGATGAAAAACGTGATGACGAAGACCCCTTCGGATCAAGTCAACAAAACGAAGAGAACGAACCAGAAGAGACACCAAGTAAAAGGGTACGGCGAACAACATCACCATCCATACTAACGCTTTTGGCAATATGCTTGATCCTACCAATCATTATGGCATCCAATATAGAAGTTAAACGTTTTAAGGAGCATCATGGATTAAAGTTTGAAAACGTCGGCAAAGTTGGCTTAACATCAAGACAATGGGACATCATCGTATACTTTGATCTGCAACCATTACAGTCACAGTACGAAATTTTCCTCAAGGGGCTTACAACGTTTCACCAACTCTGCAAAGAAATTAATCAAAAGCCAACATGTGAACAAATCATAGGGGAATTTCAACACATTCAGGAAGAATTTGAAGCAAGTGATGAATTGCTCAGTCTACAGCGTAAGCCAAGTAGAATGAAACGAGGAGCGGTGAACTTTGTCGGAAATATGGCAAATGCATTATTTGGAGTATTGGACAACGACTATGCTGTAAAAATGTCAGAAACCATCGACAATATTCGAACTAATGAGGAGCATCTACTAGCACTAGTGAAGAATCAAACATCCATTATAGATTCGACAATTAACGTCATACGAAAGGACCAGTCAACAACAGAGGCAAGATTCAAGAACTTGGAAAACCGATATCAGCAACTTCTCAATACCGTCCATCCCGACACAGGAGAGACCTATGCATTAAAAATGCAAAACTTAGTGACGTCACTTGCTATACAAATGACGCTACTTACAACGAATTTGCGTCATGTCCATTCGTTGATCCTGGACATTTTGGCAGACACGCATCATGGAAGACTGAGCCCTCAGATCATATCACCTCGCCAACTGAAGGAGGAGCTTATGACCATTCGAAGCCACTTGCCACCATCATACAGCCTTCCGACCGATGGCCATAGCATGAGCAGCTTATACCATCTCATCACAGTAGCTGGCTGCAAGACTGACAAATACGTCATTTTTCATCTCAAAATACCGTTACTAAATGCTGATGATTTCGACTTATTTAAGATAACCCCAATCCCCACAATAGTAAATAACACCTTTGTGGCTATTCGGACAACTTCAAAATACCTTGTGATCAACACCCTTAGAGACATGTACTGTCCAATGTCAGAAGTCGAACTAAATCTTTGCTTAGCTATGAGCGACAGACGCATATGCCGACTTCAGCAACCACTCTACCATCGAGGTGCTGAAATAGGCATGTGTGAAGTGTATCTCCTTAACGAGATGCCCACGGTCTCACAATGCCCAGTAGAAATACTACACCAACAACCAATTTGGATTCAACTTGATCATCCCAATGAATGGATATTTGCTATGAAGGAACCAACAGTAACCAATATCGTGTGCAATGGAGAACCATCCACCATCACGCTCGAAGGAATCGGTCAACTGAAATTGGAACCAGAATGTATTCTGAAGCAGAAGTTGGCGACTGTTCAAGGGCACCACATTAACTTCAACAGCACTGCGACAGGTCATATCCGATACTCTAGTACTAAACCGAAGGTACCACAGGAAAGGAATTCTGATGCCATCTTCAAGATACAACAAGAAACTCTTGATGAAATACAGCAGCAGCTTGCGCAACAAAATCTAGAGCTGCCTATGAAAATCGAAGCCCACAATAATCATCACAGCATCACCAGCTACCTCAGCATTACATTAGTAGCAGTCTTAATAATAGGAATTTTGGTGCGATATGGGTACATCAGATGCAGAAGACCTAAGCGGCCTCAACCTAAACCCCGGACGCATGTTGGAGTAAGCGAAGGATTAGACTTTACCGTTGTTGTATAATTGAACATCGTTCAAGGCGGGCAGTATGTTTGTACTCATAGTACAAATTTAGTATATGTATCATAAAAATCAATCAATCAAAAAAAACTTTTTTTTGTTATCATAATTTTTCCCATTTTCAAAAGTAAAGACATTTATTATCTTTAAATTTTCATTTTTCGGCATGTAAGCATGTTGACCAGCAACATTAGAATTTCTGATAAAACATCAAGCCAGACGTAATCTGATCCGTCCGGCCATGAGAAAATATGCGAAGCGGCTAGATAACGCGAATTTCCATAGAGAATCGGCAGATGCTCAGAAATTCTAATGTTGCACAAAATGCATAGAACATTCTTTTAGCAATGTAAGCAGTTTTGTGTATATAAAAGAAATTAATGGATAATTAAAGAGACACAGTTATTAATAAGACTTCAAGCGTTTAATTTCTAATTGTCCTGTGTTTGGGTGTTTCGCTCAAGCACAAACATTACAAATCAAATCAACAAAGCAATCGTTGTCGAGGTGAATCACTTTGTCAACATTTTTAAATAACTTTGTCAAGGTGTAACACCTTGATAATTTAAAAAGGAAACTTTGGACAATCAGTCCACCGGGAAGTAAAAGAACTTCTCGTATTAAACACATAGTATGTCAGTGCATAAAGTTTGACGTTTCCGCGCTGTCACAAGTTGTTCGCGACGTCGCGGTTTATTTCGCGTATTCATACCTGGCTCGCGTAGTTCAGGTACGTGTGTGTATTCAAGTGAAGTTTTAGTGTTTGTGTAATGGTTTCACATGTGAATAATGTGTTGTTTTGTGGTTTTCTGAGGGCGCTGGATAGAATTTTCACCAAGGTAGGTTATGTTGTTTACATTTTGCATGTAATAATTATAGCATTAATTGTCCATTTGTATTTATTTCGAAGCATGATATATGTATGTTAATTAGGATGTACTTTAATATTTTGTTGCATGATATGTAGTCAAATTATAGTATTTCATGATTTTTTTTTTGCAACTTTTAATTTGACATGTTGTTGTTGTTGTTTTCTTGTAAATTCTTATGTTGTTTACTTTGTTGCATACTTATTGGGGTTTTGAACATAAAACTATTTGTTATGTATTTAATTCATTAATTCATGTTTTTTTTTTTTTTTTTTAATTTCAGATTTGAAGTCCTACTGGAAAACAGGTAATATAGTATCGTTGTTTATATTTGTATACATATACTAATTCTGTTTTCGTTTTAGGTGTCATTCCTGGAAGCAGGTGAGTATGAGGTATCATAAAATTTATTTTGTACAGCATTAACCATTGTTTATTTTCAGGTTCGTAGCTGCTTTTTTAGTTTTAAGAAAATTTGTAAGATTTATTGTAAATGTATTTATTATATAATTCAATTATGTATAGGTTTAAGTATTTATAAGTTTAACCCTAGAATACTATCGCTTTTTTAGCATACGTTGTTACTATCGTCTCGTAAAATTTACGACTATTGAAATGTGACATTACCATAAAAAACGCAGTAATATAAAATGTTTTATAACTATTTATTTATGAAAAAATGAACATGTTTTCAACATTAAATTAATCAGTATTAGAAAAAAAATTTTTAACATTTCAAGCATGAGTTCTGCACATATAGGTCGTTTGCATTTATTGCAGTACATGGTCGTCATTCTTCTTTTCTTTGATGGACAAATTGCACATACGGTTCTTTTTCCTTTAGTAGGTGTATTGTCATTACTCGATGCAGCTTGTGGTTTTAAAATATCGCTTATAGATTTCTGGAGAGGGCGTGAAAAGTTTTTGTAATTTGCTCGATGCTGTATCCATGGTCTCATTAGCTGATTGCTAAGATTATACAAAAATTCTTGTCTACAAATGGTTTGTTCTTTCTTGGCATGCTTCATGTGGTTATATATAACGTAACTATTGATTCCACACATATTTAGCATATTGTAAAAAATACATAAAGGCCAACGTCTTGTTTTCCTATTGCAGTTCAAGTTGGCACACATCATATCAAAGGTATCAACCCCTCCCTTAGTTGCGTTGTAAAATTCAATGATTGAAGGCTTCTTAGATGAATCTGAAATTGAGGGTTGATCATGTGTAGATGACAAGAGAAGAACATTTTTGTTTTTTTTTTTTTTTGGACATAGGACACAAGTGTCAAATCTTGTTCAAAACAAAACATTGAAGTTTTAGGTTTGCGACCTTGGACTTCTAACAGCTCTGGAGGAATTTCCCTTTTGTTTTTTCTTATTGTGCCAACGATTGTTAATTTATAAGGATTACTAATCATGATTTTGGCCAAATCTATAGACGTAAACCAATTATCCATAGTGATGTTCCTATTGGATCCATGGACCGTTTTAGTTAGTTCTTTGACATAGTAGGTACCAAGAGAATCTCCATTGGTTATTGTACCCTTGCCTAAGTAAGGAGAAGCATCTATCATATATTTAGAGCTGGAATCACAGACCATAACTATCTTGATTCCATACTTGGCTGGTTTATTTGGCATATACATTCTAAATGGACAGCGGCCACGAAACCCTAAAAGTTGTTCGTCTATTGTTAGGTACGAGCCAGGCTTGTAATTTTGATTGCAGTTCAATATTAACTGATCCCAAATGCTCCTTATGGGAGCAAACGGATCTGTAGATTTTCGTATAAGCCTACTGGCTTGATCGTCAAACCGTAAACAGTTTAGTAGAAATTGAAAACGTTCTACGCTCTTGGCAGATCTGTAAATACTTGCAGATATGTTGGGATCAAACATCTGACGAACATTTAAGTGGTTATTTTTCATTGAAGCTGAGAATATTAGTAAACCCATTAGCGCCAATATTTCTGTTTTGGTAGTTTTTTGTATTGATGCCAACTGCTGATTTGTATATCTTACTGCTTTGAGAACTATCATCTCATTTGTATGGCAAACAATCGTGTCAATTATTGAATCATCAAAAAATAAATTAAATATATCAATTTCTGTACTTGCGTTTCGACAATTATGGCTTGGACCAGGTCTAATATGAACAACATTTTTTGACGATTTTCTGCCAACGCGATTCCTTGAAACGGAACTCCATCTGTGTCCATTTTTGCCCTTCAAACGAAGTTTTGGTGGTACAATGATATATGGATTGGTGTTCATTAGTTTGCTCAAAGGTACATCATAATCCCTATTATTATTAGGACTGGAAATCCTTCGTTGAAAATTATTAGTATTTTGTCGCTTACGATTTGCTAATAATTCTTTCGTTTCGCCATCGAATATTTCTCTATATATATTACCATTTTCAACTTCAACATCTGAAAGATCAAGCAGTTCTTCTTCATCTTCGCTGTCTGTTTTTTCAACGTATTCTCTTTCACAATGATCTATGTCTTCACTTCCTGAATCTTCATAATCATTACCCGGTGAATTATCTTCGTTTTCTTCGTATAAAAACTGCCTTACTTCAGCTTATATTAAATATTTCTTCCAACTAACCGATGACATTTGTAACAAATGCTATCTCACGATGGGGGAAAAAGTTGTTTAGTATACAATACAATATTTCACAATAATAAAAAATTTACAATTACACTATAAAGTCGGAAATTTTATGACAAAATTTGAATTTAAAAAAAAAAAAAAAAACTAAAGTAAACACTATCGTGTCGTATATTTGACGACGAGTCTTTTAGTTTTCCAGGAAAAATCCACTTCAATAATTTGGCACTAAAAGTCTATGGCTTCTACACACCAACTGAGGAAAAGTCACAGGCGCACTAAATCGGGACACGAACAATGTCGAAATTTTCCGCTTAAATTGATTCGACTGTCGTAATTTTGACGAGGGATAGTATTCTAGGGTTAAATATTTATTTTTATATAAAATTTTTAATATATTGTAATTTTTATTTTATGTCTTATATGTATATTTTCTCTCCATTATTTTTATATAGGACTGTATTTTAGGTATTATTTTGATGACTGTGGACTGAACATACTCCGCCCCGTTGAACGGTCACGTTCAAGATGAAGGAGTTTACTGATGCCCCTTATGTGGTGATGATGAAAGACAATTCGTCCATCGGCTTTTACTTGCAGTCGTGCTTGATGACGGTTCGGTAGATTGGTTGTCTTTTCCTTCCTTTTTTTTGTTCGTATGCCGTGAAAGTCAATTTTTTGTATCACGCTGCGAGGCAAGAATAAGCTTTCTCCTTCGCGCGTGATGAAGCGCTAAAAGCAAATTTGGGCACGTTTATCTAACTCGGTCAGCGTTGTGGTTGGTTTCAAGTCTTCTAAATTGTAGGAGAACCGTCCATTAATAATAGCTGGCTTTTCCAAAACTGGGGCTGATGACGACGATGGTTTGTTGATGTCACTAGGCGTGGCTATAATTGGTGATGCTGCTGGTGGTGACGGGCTGGAGAGATCAATAATCTCGCAATCTATATCTAAAAAAGGGCTGCCGGGTGGATATAGTAAACTGTCTTCTACTGCGGCCAGATCTTCCTCAGTGTAGTCATGCTCGGATGTCTGTAAAAAACTATCAGGTTAGCAAGGACAGAGTGGTATTAGGTTGTAAATTTGGATTTACGACACAACATGAAACGTAAAACACTTTTGCTGGTACTCCTTCTTGGAGTTACTGCGTTGTTTCCTCAATTGGTAATCGACAAATTTTAGTGACAGGTCGTTTAAATGTATTATCTTTAGTGCGTAGTTGAACTACACGTATTAGGCCATCGTTACCTGGAAAGACCTTTTCGATAATTGCAAGAGGCCAATGTGTTGGAGCCATAGTTTCTTGTTTAACGAGAACAATATCACCAATCTGGATATTCACTTGTTCCAGTTGCCATTTTGGTCTATGCTGCAGTTGATTTAAATAGTCCTTGGTCCATCTGTCCCAAAATCCCTTAACTGCGCTTTGGAGACGTTGCCATCGCCCAGAAAGTGGTATTGTTTCGTTGTGCACTGGTTCGGGTACGGCATTAAGCGCTTGTCCAATTAAAAAATGGCCAGGTGTTAGTACAAATGGGTCGTCAGGATCATTTCTCACGTAACAAAGTGGTCTGGAATTTAAACATGCTTCCACCTGTGTCAAGATGGTGGTATATTCTTCAAAAGTATAAGTCGCCTTTCCCACTGTTCTACGTAGATGGTGTTTGACAGATTTGACTCCGGCTTCCCAAAGGCCTCCAAAGTGTGGGGCGGCTGGCGGATTGAAGTGCCAAACGACTTGCCCGGATGCATGATATCGCGCAGTTTCTGGGCTGGCCTGGTTTATTGTTTGCCTTATCTCTCTGTCAAGTATGGTCTTAGCTACCATAAAGTTGCTGCCGCAATCAGAATAAATATTTGTACATAACCCTCTTCTGGCCACGAATCTTTTAAAAGCAGCTATAAATGCTAGAGTTGATAAGTCTGACATCAGTTCTAAATGTAGCGCTCGTGTAGCTAGGCAGACTATGACACAGATGTATGCCTTTTGGAGTTTGGCATTACGAATTTTAGAAGTTTTAATAGTAATTGGACCGGCGCGGCATAATCAATTCCGATGTTTGTGAAAGGCTTCGTAATGGTGACTCTAGGTGCCGGTAGCTGTCCCATGAGTTGTGTCATGGTTTCTCCATGTTGCCTTATGCACGTAACGCATTTTCCAATTTGACTAGTAATTGTTCTTCTGGCATTCAAGATCCAGTATTTAAGACGACTAGTGGATAGCACAAGTGAAGTACCTCCATGGAGTGTTCCTAGATGTATCTGCCTTATGATTAGCCTTGTTACCAGATGTCTTTGAGGAAGAATGATTGGATGCCTTGCATTGTAAGATATTGTGGCGTTAACTAGCCTTCCACCTACTCGCATTAAGTTATTTTTGTCCATAAATCTAAACCTAAGCCTAAAACTAAACCTCTGCGCAAATTATTTTCCCTGTCATATTTCTCCGGAGTTTATCCCGACTCTTGGAAACTTGCCCATGTTCAGCCCATACCGAAAAAAGGTGATTCCAGCGATCACTCCAACTACCGCCCAATAGCAAGTACTTCTATTCTCTCCAAAACCATGGAGACGATAATCAACAAAAAGCTTATGGGATATCTAGAATCCAATCTACTCATAAACGACAGATAGTATGGCTTCCGACAAAAAAGATCCACTGGCGATCTTTTAGTCTCTCTTACAGAACACCTCAGCCGTAGCCTGCATGGATCCGGTGAGTCTAGTCTGGTTGCTCTGGATATCTCCAAGGCTTTTGATAGAGTTTGGCACTCAGCTCTGTTAGCTAAACTCAAAGCTATTGGAGTTGACTCACTTCTACAGAAGTGGATTGAGAGTTTCCTTTCTGGCCGTTCAATCAAAGTGGTATTGGATGGCGTCAAATGCGCATCCCACCCGATCTCTGCGGGGGTCCCCCAGGGGTCAATTTTATCACCGCCCTATTTCTCATATTCATAAATGACCTTCTTTCAATCCCCTCCAACCCACTTCTCAGCTTCGCTGACGACGGTACTCTACGTTACTCGTACAGCGTCGATACAAGACAGACTCATGCCAGATCCTGTCTTGATGATCGCGAACTAATGTCCAACTCTATTAATAACGACATTGAACTCATTCTAGAGTGGGGAAAGAAGAATCGTGTTGAATTCAACTCCGACAAAACCAAGTTCTGTCTTATCTCCAAAAAGAAGCTCAACACCTCTTCACCCTTGAGAGTGGATGGAGTTCAACTAATGGCCGACCCATCCTTAAACATCTTAGGCGTGACATTAGCGAAAGACTTGCGATGGAATGACCATATTATTCCAAATCGCCAAACAAGCATCCCAGTGCTTGGGATTTCTTAAGAGGTGTAAGTTCCTCCTCCAGCCATCGGCCCGTGCTGTTATTTATAAATCCTACATTCGGCCTCTTCTCGAATATAACTCCCTCGTTTGGGGCGCCCCAATAACCACCTTGGCATGGTTAGATGTTACATACAGAATTTCTAAGGGTCTCGGTGAAAAACGAAATCCTTAGGCAAATTCTCGTATCCCTTCATACAGGGAGCCTTTTACATCAAATTCACAATGAATTTGATGCAATATGAGTTCCCTGTGAACAACAAATCCTAAACGGAAAATAATTATCTAATTTCCATTTTCAAATGTACAAAATTCCTTAACGGACAAATCTTCAATGTACAAAAATCCACTTCAACAAATGTAACATTTCCAGACGTAACCTGATCCGCGCGCATTTTGTGAGATTTGCAAGGTGCGCAATTACCTTTGCACCCTTCCCAAGCTTTTCTGGCAAACAGTGATCTTGACTTTGACTTTCTTGAAAGTAATTTGACCCACCCAACAATAATTAAGCGCAACTTGCAATGCGCCGTGTGAGAAGCGCGCGATAAGCAAGTTGCGCAGGTGGGAACTAAAAGTTCAAGGGCGCGTTTTTGCCAGCCGGTGGACAATTTTCCATGCCACCACCGGCGGGTGAAAATTTAATTTAGTAGAGTGTTGTTTTAGCCATCATTCGCGGCGGGCGGAAAAATAAAGTATCGTTTTAATTTAAACCGGTGTCGGTCTATTGCCATAAATATTCTTTGTGTAAAATAAAAATATAAAAATAAATAAGAATAGCAAAAAACGGGGAATTGTGCACTAATTTTAATCAATTGTGAAGTTTATTTACTGAGTCTTTTATTTTCCAATAAGAAAGATAATACCTTTAGGAATACTTTGTGTGTAAAATAAAATAATATAAAAATAAATAAGAATAACAAAAAACGGGGAATTGTGCACTAATCTTAATCAATTGTGAAGTTTATTTACTGAGTCTTTTATTATCCAATAAGAAAAATAATACGTCTAAGAATATTCTGTGTGTAAAATAAAAATATAAAAATAAATAAGAATAGCAAAAAACGGGGAATTGTGCACTAATTTTAATGAATTGTGAAGTTTATTTACTGAGTCTTTTATCTTCCAATAAGAAAGATAATACGTTTAAGAATACTTTGTGTGTAAAATAAAATAATATAAAAATAAATAAGAATAACAAAAAACGGGGAATTGTGCACTAATCTTAATCAATTGTGAAGTTTATTTACTGAGTCTTTTATTATCCAATAAGAAAAATAATACGTCTAAGAATATTCTGTGTGTAAAATAAAAATATAAAAATAAATAAGAATAGCAAAAAACGGGGAATTGTTCACTAATTTTAATCAATTGTGAAGTTTATTTACTGAGTCTTTTATTTTCCAATAAGAAAGATAATACGTTTAAGAATACTTTGTGTGTAAAATAAAAATAAATAAGAATAACAAAAAACGGGGAATTGTGCACTAATCTTAATCAATTGTGAAGTTTATTTACTGAGTCTTTTATTATCCAATAAGAAAAATAATACGTCTAAGAATATTCTGTGTGTAAAATAAAAATATAAAAATAAATAAGAATAGCAAAAAACGGGTAATTGTGCACTAATTTTAATCAATTGTGAAGTTTATTTACTGAGTTTTTTATTTTCCAATAAGAAAGATAATACGTTTAAGAATACTTTGTGTGTAAAATAAAAATATAAAAATAAATAAGAATAACAAAAAACGGGGAATTGTGCACTAATTTTAATCAATTGTGAAGTTTATTTACTGAGACCTTTATTTTCCAATAAGAAAAATAATACGTTTAAAAATATTTTGGGAGTAAAATAAAAATTTAACAATTTAATAAAAAAGGATCCCAACTTACCAGAAAGTTATATTGGAGGTGAGGTATTATAATATAACAATTAAATACAGTTTTATTGGAGTAGTTTGTTATTATAACATAACAATTGGAGCAGCCGGTAGGATCTGGGTGCGCTAACAGCAAAGTCATTAATACTGCTGGTCAAGGCTCCATTGACCTTTAACCCAAGGCTGAGCCTAACTTGGGGGCAGTGTTAGCGTCTACAGCTACAAAAACAGCGAGTAAAAAATCCCAGATCCTCCAACGAATCTTCGCTCGGGGGTGTACAGACACGGTGCCACTGCTCCAGGCGAGCACGCGCTCACCCCCCATTGTATAGCATCGCGGGACTTTTAGTGGGCTTCATCCCTGCCCAGGAGACGCCCTATGTCCGAGGGCCAACAAGGGGACAACAACAAATCCGAGACTCCCCCACCGAGGGACCACCAAACACCAGCCATTCACCTAGCCACACCAGGCCCCTCAACATCACCTCAACGCCACTATCTGCACTTCAATCAACAACCACCCCATCAGAGACACCCCAAACATCCCCCAGACGTCTCCGAAGTGGGACAATCCTAGGAGAAGGAGAGAAACAAGTAGGTTTAACTTCAAGATTAGATTACATACTTAAGCGGGCGCAGGAGACAGGAAAATTTAATATAGTTCACTTTGAGGCCGTGGATAAACAAATCCAAAGGGTGAGCCTAGAAAGAAAGGCTAAAATAGAAGCATTCAAAGAGGAGGCCCTAAAATTTAAACAGGACCTCCTCAATTTCAAAAGTAATCTCCCACGCCCCCTTGAGGTAGTAGATAAGTTTAGCATAGAGGATAGGGACAATTGTGAAAGTAATACAGATAACACATAACCGCCTGAGCCCGATTACGCGCCAATAGACCTTCTCGCGGATTGGGTCGAACTCTCAACCCGATCCTTGTCCCTCCTAGAGGAAGAGGAGGCGAGCTTTCAAGACAGCCGTCTTGTTAAATCTTTAATACTAAAAGAATCCCCTACAGCCATGGCCGACGAATATATAAAAGTCGCCAAATTAACGGCTCAACTAGTCCCTCTTTTCTCTGGCGGCCAAAACCCGACGATGGCAACGGAACTACAAATGTTCCTAGGCTGTTGCCGTCGGGTACTACAGTGCCTGACCGAACAAGAAAAGGCCGCCTTCATTCAAATTTACCCAACTAGGCTTCGGGAAGAGGCCTACCAATTAATTGCCTCCTCCCAACCTGCCACTTTTGAGGAGGCAGAAAACCTCCTAAACAGGACCTATCTTCCTAGGGAAACATATCAAGAACTGGTCAATAAATTAATTCAATTACGCCAGTTCCCCTTAGAGCCGCTCACGGCCTATACCACTAGGATCAAACAACAATTGTCTTTATGCGAAGAAGCGGCCACCACTAAATACGGTGCGATGGCAGCACCGGCCGTAAAGGCCCAACTACAAGACTTCGCGAAAAATGCCCTGCGAAGTGGGGTTACTAACCCCCACCTCTGCCAGTATCTCCTGACTCTGGGAGAAGACACATTGGATAGCCTAACCCAAAAGGCACTAGATATGGAGAAGCTACAACAAAATTCTATGTATGCCTCCTATCAAATGACAGTGCCTTAACCGGCATACAACCCTTATGGACAAACAGTCCCTATCCCTAAGTCGGAAAATATTTACCAAATAGCCCCAACACATATGCCCAGTACAAACACTCAGTACACCGCCCCGCCAACACCAACAACGCCGCAAACAACACTCCAGAATCCGATAAATCCACAGGTAATGTACACCTAGGGCTGCCATGGCCTAAATTGCCGAGGCCGGACAAAAACTACAAAAAACCCGGACAATTGGGTGAAATTAAGTTATTTCCCCGGACACCAATTTAAAAAAAAAAAAGTAACGAATACGTTTTTCTGGCGAGTTAAAATCCAACCGGTTACCAACGAAGGGCTAGCAATCCTTTCTGGCATTAAGTTGTTGCTATGAAACCTTCGACACAACGTCGGACTGGACAGAAACTCGGGAAACTTGGGGCGAAGATATCTAGAATTACCCGATTTATGACTAGGTTGAATAGTTGAGTCGAGGTTGAGTTTAAATTTCGACCACCGAGTTGACGGGAAATCAAAACATAACCTCAAATTTTTGTGTGAAATTCTCAGAACAAAAAATTGTTTAATCCTGTGCAAGCAAAAACAACGAAGACAAAACTAACGCCAAAGGCGGACTTCACGGATGGTATACAAAAAAAATCACTTCAACCCAATTACAACCAGACCAGCGTGTATGAGGCGAAAAATCTTCTCGACCCAGGTAGGAGAGCTGAGTTGGGTTGAGTGGACCCAGTTTCAACTCGCCTTGCGTTTGCGTTACTGGGTTGAATCTGGCTTTAACCTAGTCATAAACGAAACGAAACGAACTAAGAAGAGCATACACAAAGCAAACAAGCCAGTTTAGGGAAGAAGAAATGAGAGAAATAGAAGAATCAGCAAACTCAAATGACACAAGGCATTTTTACACAAAATTAATCAGTAACTTAAAGAATTTAAACCAAGAATCACGAGTTGCAAGTATGAAAATGGGGATGTACTACTATACCAAGAGCTGCAGAAACGTGCCTTTCGAGTACCAGGATGAAATCTTTTTGAAATGTTAATACTCACAACGACCAAAAGAAACATCGTGGTCTGCCTGGGTGGAAGTAGTGCCCAAATTTAGTATGTCCATTTTCCGGAAAAGTTTTAGACCGCAACGTGACCTATCGAGTAAGAGCGGGGACAGCGTTGCCAACCCAAATTTAGAAAAATGTGTAGACTTGAGTTGAAAAGTACGTAGATCTCATAAAAACCTGCCATTAAAAATTCGTAGATCTACGTACTAATTTCTTATACATATACATACATATGTACATATTCTAGTCGAAGAAAAATGCAAATACCGATATCAGACTGATATGTCTAGAAGAATTGTCTGTAGAAGCAATTTGGAAACTAGCATTTGTTCTTATAAAATTGCCCGCAGATAAGTATCGGCATGACCTTATGGTAATGGGTTGAGACAGGTAAACTAGACGGAAATCAGAAATTCTTAAAAAAAGTGAAAAAAAACATTCAAAATAATCTAATGTATTTTGTATTTGCAAAAATTGCCGTACATGCACAAAGTACAGAATTTCTTGTGTAAAGAAGCAAAACAATTTACAGATTCCTGTTTAAATTTGTACATATTGGTATTAAATAATTTTAATTGATCTTCTGTTGGCTCTGAATTTTTTTTAAAGCGCTTTTCAGACTAAGATTTCAATATTTGCTTAAATTATATGAAAATAATTTTTAATAAATCGTTAAATTATTACTTGCAAACAATAATTTTTTTTTGTAAAATTTGATTGAAAATACGTAGATTTAGAAGTCGATGTTAGTAGGTTTGCTGGAAAGGCCTAAAATACGTAGATCTACCCAAAAAGAAGTAGAGTTGGCAACGCTGAGCGGGGAATTGCCCTTAACATTTAGTAGTTACGGAGTAAAAAAAATATGTTGGTCTGCCTGGTCAAATCTGGCGCTAATGTCTTGGCAGACCGCTTTCTATTTTGTGTTTTTGGGATCGCAACTGACCTATCAAGTAAGAGTTTCAACTGTGGTATAATTTCTCGCAGCCAGTATTTCCGAGCTCCTACCACATCCAAGAGTTCAAACGCATGGTTCATTGCCACCTTTTTCAATACCCCGTACCTTCATAACCCTTAACATATTCCCCCCATTCTAAGCTTACTGCTACACATTGCACCATGACATGACAAACGACATGACGGACTGCTGGTACAAAGGGTGACTTCTGAGCTTAGCACTGCCCCATAAAAAAAGACCTTCCATTATTTTAGTATTTAATTACTACTTAAACCTTAATAACTCCTATACCACCTGCTTGGTCATTTTGATCTGAAAAGAAGTCGGTTGGACATTGAGTGGTGTGATAACTAAAATCTTGGCTTCCTTAAACGACTGGATTAAGTCCTCTTTTCGTTTCGCATCGGTGTACGTTTGATAACTGAATTGTCACTGGAACTTTCAAATAAAGCGAGAGCATTTTCTCCCACGCCGAAGTTTGCTTCGATGCGGATTACGAGTCATTTTTTAACTAAGATTTTTTTTTAATTTATTGAGTATCATTCAATTGATCGGGTTACCCCTGACTCAAATAGTGCCCGGGTTTTACCCGGACATTTTTCAAAACCCCGCCCGGACGGCCCCGGACGCCCTCCAAACTAGGACAAATCCGGGGAAACCCGGACGGATGGCAGCCCTATGTACACCACATACGCCCCACCCACAAAACCAACAAACACAATACAAACAGTACCGCCGGCGCCACTACAAAGCGCCAACCCAGTAACAACTTTAAGCCCCGTTCCGAAAAATGAAAATAAACCCTTAAACATCACCTGTAGCTACTGCAGAAACAGAGGGCATACTTATGCAGACTGTTTGAAACGTAAAAACACGCCCTTCTGCATAATCTGCCGGTCCAACTCGCACGACGCGAGGGACTGCCCCAACCAAATGAGCCCCCACGGTCCTCGTTTAATAACAATAATCGTTACCAAAACCAGGGGACTTCATACAATAATGGTAATAATCGCTACCAGAACCAAGGGACTTCATATAATAACAATAATAATCGTTACCCCAACCAGCGGTCTCAGTACCATAGTAACAACCGTTACCCAGACCTGCGGTCACAACCTATGGGTAATTATCGTTACTCCGACCAACACCCCCCTAACCAGAATAATAATAGACAACCAACCAACCGACCCATGAATAATGGATCCAACCAACCCGATGGCCGTCAACAAGTAGCCAATAACACAAGGTCAGTGTTTAATATTAAATGTAGATGTGATTTCTGCCACAGACGTGGCCACACGGTGGATGACTGCCATCAAAGACAGCGCTGGGAATCACAACAAGCGGGAAAGTCCCCGCAGTCGGACCAAGAAACCCCGGCCCGACAATAAGTCTTCAAAATATTACTAAAGGGGGGGGGCGAGATAAACCCCAGTGGTGTCTCCAAGGTAGCCTCAGGGAGGAATACCAGCTGCCTATCTCTAGATGGTTCAAGGTTGGAAAACAACTCCAACGACTATGAGACCAATTCAGGCAAATATAACGTGGCATTGGAGAAATCCATTCGCCTACCAGACCGGTCTCAAATGGTGGTCCCCATCCCCCTAAGGTTAGAGGAGGACATGCTCTGTGAATCTTACGAGCCGAGCGAAGGAGTATTCCTCGCCAATTCCCTCTTGCCAACTGGAACAAAAACAGTGTATGTTGGTCTCATCAACGTTAACACCCAACCAGTAGTCCTGACGAGCCTATCCCTTACGCTCGCCCCAATCAAAGACTACACGACTATTCACCTAGCCTCTAACAACAACCCTAAGTCTCCAACGAATGCTAATGACGTATGTGAGTATCTTACAGGCTCTGAACCAGACGGTCTCAGGAACGCCAATACCCTTTCGTCATCTAACGCAAGACTCCAAAGTATACCCAATAATGGTGCAATCCCGCAAGGTATACCCCAGGGAAAAAGGGCAAAAGTGAAGTTGGGAACGAATGAAAAGGAAACCGATTCCATCCGTCATCTACGATACATATTCCCGGACCATGAGGATCCGGACCTTGAGCGTGAAACGCGCTTCAAACAGCTAGACGAGGAACTCAGCCTCGACTACCCTCTAACGGCCGACGAGAAGCGGTCCATACGGGATCTTTGTTACGAATATGCCGACATATTCCACTTAAAAGGGGACAAGCTAACCTATACGGAAGGTCTAAGACATGAGATCCCCATGGTCTACGACCAATTCATTAACCAAAAAATGTACAGATTGCCCGAAACACAAAGGCAAGTCATAAATGACCAATTAAAAGAAATGTTGGACAACGATATTGTCCAACCCAGTAAAAGTCCGTGGAACTCACCCCTACTAGTGGTACCGAAAAAACCGGGCCCCGACGGTGAGAGAAAATGGCGCGTAGTAGTGGACTTCCGCAAAATTAATGAAAAGACAATAGGTGATGCGTATCCCTTACCAAGGATCGAGGACATCCTGGACCAGCTTGGTCACTCCAGATACTTCTCTACCCTCGACTTGGCCAGTGGTTACCACCAGGTACTAGTGGAACCACAGGATCGCCCCAAGACGGCCTTTAGCACGAACTATGGCCATTATGAGTTCAAACGTATGCCGTTCGAGTTAAAAGGTGCCCCGGCTACGTTTCAGCGACTAATGAATTATGTCCTTACGGGTCTACAAGGCCTCGAATGCTTCGTCTACCTAGATGACATAGTCATCTATGGTAAGAACCTTGAGGACCATAATTCCAAGCTACGACGCATATTCGACCGGTTGAGGGAAAACAACCTCAAATTGCAACCGGAGAAATGCCAATTTTTGAAAAAGGAAGTAGTCTACCTGGGTCATGTATGCTCTGAAAAGGGAGCCCTACCAGACCCCAGAAAAACGGAGTGTGTCCAAAACTTCCCGGCGCCCCGAACCGTCAGGCAAGTCCAGTCCTTCTTGGGCCTTGCCAACTACTATAGAAAATTCATCCCAGAATTTTCTAAGATAGTACGCCCCCTAACCAATTTGCTAAGAAAGGGCGTGAAATTTTCATGGACGCCAAAATGCGAGGAAGCATTTCAAACGGTGAAGCGTTCTTTAGTCTCCCCACCACTGCTGATATACCCTGATTTCGAAAAACCGTTCAATCTAACAACGGACGCCAGCAGTGAGGCACTCGGAGCAGTGCTCTCTCAAGGAATCGTAGGCCAAGACCAACCCATAGCTTATGCAAGTCGCACTCTAAACAAGGCGGAGCGCAATTATTCCACCGTCGAAAAGGAGCTGCTAGCCATAGTATGGGCTGTTAAAAACTTCAGGTGTTATTTGATGGGTCGAAAGTTTACGGTCTATACAGACCATAAACCTCATAAGGGAGTCTTCAACGTCAAGGACCCCACAACCCGACTCGTTAGGTTTCACCATAAATTGTCCGAATACGATTACCAAATTGAGTATAAACCGGGTAAATACAATACGAATGCTGATGCTCTCAGCCGGATTCCCCAAAGAGCCGAAGAGCCCAATACCTTCACGGTGGAAGCTCTAATTCACCAACCCGGTGAGCCCCTAATTATATCACCCGAGAGAAACGGAAATACATTGCCTCCTAGTGAACGACCGAAACAATGCAACGCGGTCACAAGAGCACACGCACAAAAAATGCACGACGAGGAAAAAGACGAACTCGTTCCAACT
Organism: Thereva unica; assembly: GCA_949987705.1. NCBI lineage: Eukaryota > Metazoa > Arthropoda > Insecta > Diptera > Therevidae > Thereva > Thereva unica. Next base: position 149,949,522 of record OX465281.1, on the reverse strand, counting down.
GCAGAACCCCCCAATATCGACGAAGGGCCTAAAGAAACAGACTTTGAAACGGAAATTCCCCAGCCCGTCGAAGCCTCCAAAGATAGCTCCAGCGAGCTACGAAGAAAAGTTGAAGTGATTACAAGTCCCGAAGAAATCACTACAATACTGAAAGACTACCACGACTCCCCTTTCGGCGGACACCAGGGAGTCGTTAAGACATATAATCGAGTACGTCGGAAATATTGGTGGAGACACATGTTCCGCGATATCACTCGCTACATAAGAAGGTGCAAGAAATGTCAAACCATGAAGGCCTCTAGACAATTCCGAATGCCCATGGTTATGACAGACATAGCAGAAAAGTCCTTCGAAAAAGTCTATTTAGACATAGTAGGTCCCCTGGAAGAAACCCATTCCGGAAATAAATACATCCTAACCTTCCAGGATAACCTGACAAAATTCGTCGACTGGTATGCCATTCCCAATGGGGAAGCCCAAACGATAGCACAAATTTTCTTCGACGAAATCGTCACGCGCTATCGCATACCCAAACAAATAGTCACCGACCAGGGATCAAATTTCCTGAGTGACCTCTTCAAGGGCGTGTGTAGGCTCTTAAAAGTTATAAAACTTCAGACCTCAGCCTACCACCCGCAATCCAATGGCGCGCTAGAACGAGCTCATAGACCTCTGATCGAGTACCTACGTACCATAGTAGATGAGAGCCCAAACAATTGGGACCAGTTTCTGCGCACGGCAGCGTTCGTGTACAACAACAGCGTACACGAAGGGACCAAACTTACCCCCATGGACTGTCTATATGGTTTTATTGCCGACGTCCCGTCCAACCTTAAACGCCACCCGGAGCCCCTTTACAACCACGAGAGTTACTACCACCAACTCCGGTATAAGTTGCAAAAATCTTATGCCCTAGCCCGCAAGAACCTTCTTGCTAGCAAAAACCGCTCCAAGGCATATTATGATGGGAACGTACGCCCTCTCACACTTCACGTAGGGGACAAAGTCCTTCTACGTAACGAGGCCCGAAAACATAAAGTATCCCAAATCTGGGTCGGGCCCTATACAGTAGTTTCAGTCCCAAGCGCTGTAAACACTACCATCAAAATAAATAGGAGATTGGTCACCGTCCATAATAACCGCTTGAAACCGTTTTACGAAAATAAAACGTAACTCTAAGCCACCAAGTAAGTCCTGCCTACGTACGCCTAATGGTGCTTTACGGTGTAGACGAAACGCAAACGGACAAAATACACAATACAATAACCTCATTAGTTCACGCCGGAATCACCGGCTATAGATAAATCAAAAAACGGTCGACCAAAACTAACCTCCTATTTATAATCTAATTACAGCGCAAAATGTGAGCGCTGGTATTACTACTAATCCTGCAAATTTCCGCAAGCGAGTCCGGGCCCTTGCCATACACCATCACCCCAATAAAAACGAACGGAGTACTCTATGAACTTCTAGGAGACTTATGGCTTTATCATCATGAGTGGAACCTACTAACTGAACTGGATCTCCACGAACTAAGCGTACACACGGCATTAGCCGAACAAGCCGAGGAAGCGGTACGCCTGTTATGCGCTGGTGACGGCTCTGCATCATGCCGAGCCCAGCAGATAGTTATACATTCAACAATAAGTCACATAAAGCAGCGCACCCAAACTATTAGGGAACTGGTTCCCCCCAAGCGATCTAAACGATCCCTATTTGACGGCATCGGACATGCCCTACACCTGCTATTCGGGACCATGGACGCTAATAACGAGGAAGAAGTCTACAGCCGGTTAGGAGAGCTGGAAACCAACCAAAAAGCTCTGAATGAACTGGAGAAGCTACAGATCACGGTTGTCAACAACACACTAAGAGAAATTCAAAAACCCCTAGCCGTCCTGCTAGAGCAACAACGAAACATTTCGAATCAGGTAAAAACCCTGGACAATATAATAGAAGGGGTGGCAAAATCCCAAGTAAGACAGGGAATAGTCACAAACATCCTGTTCCTGGTCCTGGAAATCGAGTCCCGGCAAAGAACGATTCTAGATATAATAATAGCAAGTAAGAATAATAAAATACATCCCCTATTAATATCTGAGTCGTCTCTAGCGAACATTTACCGTAGAACTCACCCTGAGTGTGAAGACTGCCTGCCGCTCTTACAACAGACCACCCGATTACAATCGCACATTATCGCAGATAAATTAGTAATAAAAATAACACTCCCCGTCTTAGATATTCCTAAAATGCAATATCACCAAATCAGGTGCTTCCCCGTCCTCACCAAATCGGGACATTCTGTAGTACCAGACATCCCATATTCATATTTGGCATCAGACTTTAAATCCCAGCATTTTGCACTCTTCGTCCAGACGGACACAAAATATTTTTACAAAATTATGGGAAATCTGGAAAGCAATACATACGTGGGGCCATTACGGGTCCCATTCACACAATACCCCGCAACCCAAGAGTGTGCCATACGACTCCTGCATAACCCCCTAGAGGAGGGAGTAAACTGTTCGACGAAAATACAAGACCCACCACACAACGTGTTAATAAATTTAACGCCCCCCAACACCTGGCTATATTCCCTCATCTCTCCGACCAGGTTCAAAATCACCTGCAATAAAATGATCCACGAAGTCCTTGCAACCCAACAAGGAATCCTCAAATTAAACGCACCTTGCCAAGTAAAGACGGGAGATAGAACGATATTATACAACGGCCTAGCAACCCAAACCAGCCGAGTGGTCCACGCACCCTACTTTCCGGTAATAAAAGAAACTAACTTTAGCACCCTCAGCCTTGGAGTGCCATCGATAACCTCCAATAATACGATAAAATTACTCACAGGTGACGATACGAACAAGATTATCCAGGAAGGCACGAAGCCCCTGCAGGATATCTACTCGCAGTTGAACCACTTAACATGGGAACGAACTCACACCCATTCATCGGCCGCCATCTCACTCAGCGGCATCCTAATAATCGTTCTCATAGGGTATACATGTTACAAAAGCATACCGTTACCAGCGGTTATAGCCCGTTCTGCATGTCCTAGAAGATCCGGAAATGCAAGTCCTCCGGATGAGAGAACCACCCCCGAGGACCAAATGGCTCCAGTAGGGGTCCCAATGCAACCGGAACCAACACACAACGCAGCCACGGCAGAACTCTCAGAACCCAGGCCGCTCAGGCGCTCACACACATTACCCAGGGTCACCAGCATCCAATTAGTACAACCAGGGCCTGGGACCCCAATAACCATAGGGTAAATCGGGTCGCCATACCGCCATACACCACGCCGCCTTATAATGCGTATCTACGCCTCACTCTATCAACCCCCCTTCATACAAAAGGGTTGAAGAGATCGCCAGAAAGATCTCACCTGCGCTACGTCAATCCCATAAACTCCCCCTAGTTCGCGAGACGAACCCAAAACATTCACCACAAACTATCCAAACCGAGAATCGCTCTACTTACTACGTTTCGTAGCGATTCTCTTATTCCAGGGGGGAAGGAATGTTACATACAGACAGTGGCGGTTCCTCTTTGGAAGCAAAGGAAGCACTGCTTCCTTTGACCAAATAGACAACTTCCTAAAAAAATAAATTTAAATATATCAAGATCACAAGAAAAATCTTAATGTATTTCCTGCTCTGGAAACACTAAAGCCACGGTCATGATATTAGCGGTGAGCGGCAGAGTGACAATACTAAAGTGCCGCTCTCTGCTAATTCGAAATTTTAAATTTTTCTGGTGCCGCTCTTATCGTGGCCGAGCCCTTACACAACATGGGAAAGCTGTAAAATCTCCAGCTTATTTGGCCCAGAAAATCATTGTGAAACCCCCAACACATTTAATTTAATTGAACTAACACTCACGCAAAGATATGCGTTGATACAGTACCCTCAGAAGCTGAGCTAAACACAGCTTCTTCGGAACCCAACAGCGGGATAAAACAAGAGAAATTTTCTGTATACACTAATTCTCTTCGTTTTCTGCTAATCTGTTCTGGCTTCGAGCAATATTACATTTTCTCTTAAAATTTTGCTTCAAAATTTTGTTTTTGACTCTTAAAATATGAATTTTCGTTTGTATATTGAGTCAAGAAAAAAGAGATCTAGGATAGGTGAAGTTTTTCTTTATATACTGTTGAAAAAACAGTGGAAAACAGAGGGTTGTGTTGAATGTAAGCTGATAATTTTGTAGCTTCCATTATATTTTTTATGATTCTCTTTAAAGATGATTTAAAGGGATAGAGAATATTTTTATGAATTCTATGAGCACGGGTTGCCTGAGAGTTTATTTTTGCAAGAAGAATGTAATAATTGTAAGCGTGGGTGTAGGGGGTGTATGCGAGGTATGCAGGGTGTTATCATTACTACTTTTTTAGATTTTGAACCAAAATTATGGATTTGTATGAAAAATTAAATGAGATGAAAGTAGTATTTGCAGTTTTTCAACGGCTTTTTCTAGGGAGGCTTTAATTATCCTCAGAATCTGAAAATAGGCGCAAAACGCCCAAAACCAGCGAAAATATTTCGAAAAAAATAACGAAAAAATGCGATTAGATTTGTTTTACTTTTTGGAAGTTTAAACAAATTTTCTTGAAAATATAACTTTATAACCAAAACACTAAAACTTAGCTAGCAGTGTTTGTTTTTTTTTTTTTTTTTTTTTTTTTTTTTATTTGAGGTTGTGTACAGATAAAAATTTCAGATTGTAATCGCTGATAGCCAATATCATAACGAACGCCTCTATTTCGTTTTGCTTTTTTCCGACCTACACCTGCCGAGATATACGCATCTATAATTAGAAAGAACAACCAAAATTATAAAATTTTCACAAAATGGTTGATAACTTGGTTGCTAGAGCGAAAAATTAGCCATTTTTTAGACTGCAAACAATTCCTTATGTTTTGCTTATGACTCTAACATATGGTATTTTTCAGTTTTTTTAGTTAAAGGCTTAGATACTTTTATCGTTCACCTTGCGCATTGCTTCCCTTATCCTGAACCTTACGAACCGCCACTGCATACAGAATTTCTAAGGGTCTCGGTGAAAAACGAAATCCTTAGGCAAATTCTCATATCCCTTCATACAGGGAGCCTTTTACATCAAATTCACAATGAATTTGATGCGTGAACAACAAATCCTAAACGGAAAATAATTATCTAATTTCCATTTTCAAATGTACAAAATTCCTTAACGGACAAATCTTCAATGTACAAAAATCCACTTCAACAAATGTAACATTTCCAGACGTAACCTGATCCGCGCGCATTTTGTGAGATTTGCAAGGTGCGCAATTACCTTTGCACCCTTCCCAAGCTTTTCTGGCAAACAGTGATCTTGACTTTGACTTTCTTGAAAGTAATTTGACCCACCCAACAATAATTAAGCGCAACTTGCAATGCGCCGCGTGAGAAGCGCGCGATAAGCAAGTTGTGCAGGTGGGAACTAAAAGTTCAAGGGCGCGTTTTTCCCAGCCGGTGGACAATTTTCCATGCCACCACCGGCGGGTGAAAATTTAATTTAGTAGAGTGTTGTTTTAGCCATCATTCGCGGCGGGCGGAAAAATAAAGTATGGTTTTAATTTAAACCGGTGTCGGTCTATTGCCCTAAATATTCTGTGTGTAAAATAAAAATATAATAATTATTAGATTAAAAAACTATTTAATATAATACGTTTTTATAACGAACTAAAAAGTATAAAATAATGGCACTAGCCCCATACAGATTTAGAACCTCAAACATATTTCTAACACCATACAGATAGTCCTGAAAATTTGTGATTGTGAATTTGTAATAGCTATGAAAATATATGTAAAATTTTAAACGAAAAAACGTGGGGCGTATATATGATTGATGCGAATGATTTCTCAACCCAGCTACTCTACACTCCTTACTGCTATTGTCTATAGCATACGCCCCACGTTTTTTCGTTTAAAATTTTACATATATTTTCATAGCTATTACAAATTCACAATCACAAATTTTCAGGACTATCTGTATGGTGTTAGAAATATGTTTGAGGTTCTAAATCTGTATGGGGCTAGTGCCATTATTTTATACTTTTTAGTTCGTTATAAAAACGTATTATATTAAAAAGTTTTTTAATCTAATAATTATTATCTGCTTTTTAGTCTTGTGTGCGACATTTTGCAATCACTTTTTAACATGGTCATGATATTATGACGGATACATGTGGAAAATTGTTACCCAAATCTACTAATAATATACCAATCTTTTTAATTTTGAAATTCCTGAAAATTAAAATGAAGAAGTAAGCTAAATTAATTTTATATGATTTTTATTTCAATAATAGCGGCATCTCTTTTTTGATCATTTTTACTATTTTCATTCATGAGTGCTCGCAACTACTCTTTTACTGAAAAGCCTTTAGCTGACTTTTGATGGTATTTAACTGCTTTCTTCATTTAAAAACATCTATAAATTAAATTTGAGTCATAATTATCTGAAACTTTTATGTTTCATTTTACTTTGAATAATTTGCCGTATTAATTTAAATTATGTAACTGATGTGAATATTAAATTTTGAATTACGTCACATAGCTTATTTTTTTCTACATGGCATTTCCTTTCATGTGATTCCCATGTGGAGGTTGTTGTAAAGTTAGGCAATCCACCAGTTTATGTTAGCCGCCAAGTAAAATTTACAATGACCTCATATAGCTTATCCTATTCTACTTATCACACCCTTTTCTGTACTACCTACGTCGCGGGTGTTGTGATGAAAATGGTAAGCCGTGCTCTGAAGAGAATGGTAACCCACCGTCCTGAGGAGGCCGCCATGGACCTAATGATGTTCTGAGTATATTGCATTGCTTATGGTGTTTTATTTATCATACCCTTTCATTTGATACCCATGTCGAAAGTGTTCTGAAGAGAATGGTAACCGGCCCTCCTGAGGAGGTCGCCATGGATCTAAAGACATGGCTTATTGCATTACTTTTGATGCCCTTTCGTTTGATACCCATGTCAAGGAGGTTGTGAAGGAAATGTTAATCTGTCCTCTTGAGATGGCCGCCATGGACCATACGAAATATTGAGTATACTATATTGCTTATGGTATTCTACTAATCATACCCTTTCATTTGATACGCATGTCGAAAGGGTTTTGAAGAGAATGGTAACCCACCGTCCTGAGGAGGCCGCCATGGACCTAATGATGTTCTGAGTATATTGCATTGCTTATGGTGTTTTACTTATCATACCCTTTCATTTGATACCCATGTTGAAAGGGTTCTGAAGAGAATGGTAACCGGCCCTCCTGAGGAGGTCGCCATGGATCTAAAGACACAGCTTATTGCATTACCTGACCTTTGTTTGATACCCATGTTGAGGGGGTTGTGAAGGAAATGTTAATCCGTCCTCTTGAGATGGCCGCCATGGACCAAACGAAATACTGAGTATACTACATTGCTTATGGTATTCTACTTATCATACCCTTTCATTTGATACCCATGTCGAAAGGGTCCTGAAGAGAATGGTAACCCACCCTCCTGAGGAGGCCGCCATGGACCTAATGATGTTCTGAGTATATTGTATTGCTTATCGCCGCCTGATTGTAAGAATGGTAACCGGCCCTCTTGAGGAGATAGCCATGAATCTAAAGACTTAGCTTATTGCATTACTTGTGATGCCCTTTTCTTTTGATACCCATGTCGGGGGGGTTGTGAAGAAAATGTTAATCCATCCTCTTGAGATGGCCGCCATGGACCAAACGAAATATTGAGTATACTATATTGCTTATTGTTTTCTAATTATCATATTCTTTCATTTGATACCCATGTCGAAAGGGCTCTGAAGAGAATGTTAACCAACCCTCCCGAGGAGGTCGCCATGGATCTAAAGACATAGCTTATTGCATTTGTCTTATGATTCCCTTTCATTTGATACCCATGTCGAGACCCTTTCATTTGATACACATGTCGAAAGGGTTCTGAAGAGAATAGTAACCCACCCTCTTGAGGAGTCTGCCATGGATCTAAGGGCATGGCTTATTGCATTCGTTTTATGATGCCCTTTCATTTGATACCCATATAGAGGGGGTTGTGAAGAAAATGGTAATCCGCCCTCTGGAGATGACCGCCATGGACCAAACGATAAATTGAGTATACTATATTGCTTATGGTGTTCTACTTATCATACTATTTCATTTGATATCCATGTCGAAGGGTTTGTGAAGAATATTTCAATCCGCCCTCCTGAGACGGCCTCCATGGACTAAAGGTATGTACCATATTTCATTGTCATGACAGCTAAAGCTGTGTGCAATATTTCACCATGATAGGATATCCGGATTTGAAAAATCTAATGCAAAATTTGTTCCGTGAAGAAAACAGTAATCCGTCCTCTAGAGTCCTCCGCCATGGATCTAACGGTATTATGAGTATACCATATTGCATTGTCATCGGAGCTGTAGCCGTGTGCAAAATTTCAGGGTGATCGGGTAACAGGAAGTAGTCAAAAAATCGATTGCAAGATTTGTACCGGACAAACAGACAGACAAGAAAGCGAGCTAATAAAAACGTTTTAAAAATAAATAAGAATAGCAAAAAACGGGGAATTGTGCACTAATTTTAATCAATTGTGAAGTTTATTAACTTCCCAGTATAGGAAGTTATTGTAATCGGTCCGAAAATCGAAATCGAAAATTTCAACGTATTTTCATCTTTCAAGGTCCCAGGAGCATTTTAAGCAAAAAATTGGGAGGAAGTATGTGTGTGTGTGTATGTGCGTACGGATGTGGTCATTTTTTCCTGTACGATATCGCGCGAACCAAAACTGATATCGACTTCGTTGAGGTGTTGTTCGAAGCGTATTAACCGAAATATGATCTGAAAAGAATTTCATGAAATTCGGTCCAGCCGTTTTTTTGTTTGAGCGACGTAAGTGATTTTTGTACCTGCACGATATCGCCCGAACAACGAAAGATATTGACTTACTTGAGGTGCCGTTCGAAGCGTATTAGCGACTATATAATCTGAAAAGATTTTTATAATATTCGGTCGAGCGGTTTTTTGGTTTAAATGACTTAAGTGATTTTTGTACCTGCACGATATCGCGCGAACTATAAAAGATATCGACTTAGTTGACATGCCGTTCGAAGAGTATTAACCAAAATATGATCTGAAAAGATTTTCATAAAATTCGGTCGAGCCGTTTTTTTGTTTAAGCGGCGTAAGTGATTTTTGTACCTGCACGATATGGCCCGAACCACAAAAGATATTGACTTACTTGAGGTGCCGTTCGAAGTGTATTAGCGACAATATAATCTGAAAATATTTTTATAATATTCGGTCCAGCGGGTTTTTGGTTTAAATGACTTAAGTGATTTTTGTGCCTGCACGATACCGCGCGAACTAAAAACTATATCGACTTCATTGAGGTGCCGAAAAACATTAATACATCAATTTAATATACATTTTCGTCATCCTAATCTTGTAAGTGCGCAAATTTAGTTTGACATTTTAGCGAAAATATTGATAAACAATTGTGACAAATTCTCGGTAGTATGCATATATTCTATATTGCCTATTGTTCATTTATTATTAAAATATCCAATCATAATATTCAACATCCATCATACTGGGAAGTTGATCGTGTGGACCGAAAGGGTCGAACCCACATCCCAACTAGTTTACTGAGTCTTTTATTATCCAATAAGAAAAATAATACGTCTAAGAATATTCTGTGTGTAAAATAAAAATATAAAAATAAATAAGAATAGCAAAAAACGGGGAATTGTGCACTAATTTTAATCAATTGTGAAGTTTATTTACTGAGTCTTTTATTTTCCAATAAGAAAGATAATACGTTTAAGAATACTTTGTGTGTAAAATAAAATAATATAAAAATAAATAAGAATAACAAAAAACGGGGAATTGTGCACTAATTTTAATCAATTGTGAAGTTTATTTACTGAGTCTTTTATTATCCAATAAGAAAAATAATACGTCTAAGAATATTCTGTGTGTAAAATAAAAATATAAAAATAAATAAGAATAGCAAAAAACGGGGAATTGTGCACTAATTTTAATCAATTGTGAAGTTTATTTACTGAGTCTTTTATTTTCCAATAAGAAAGATAATACGTTTAAGAATACTTTGTGTGTAAAATAAAATAATATAAAAATAAATAAGAATAACAAAAAACGGGGAATTGTGCACTAATCTTAATCAATTGTGAAGTTTATTTACTGAGTCTTTTATTATCCAATAAGAAAAATAATACGTCTAAGAATATTCTGTGTGTAAAATAAAAATATAAAAATAAATTAGAATAGCAAAAAACGGGTAATTGTGCACTAATTTTAATCAATTGTGAAGTTTATTTACTGAGTCTTTTATTTTCCAATAAGAAAGATAATACGTTTAAGAATACTTTGTGTGTAAAATAAAAATATAAAAATAAATAAGAATAACAAAAAACGGGGAATTGTGCACTAATTTTAATCAATTGTGAAGTTTATTTACTGAGACCTTTATTTTCCGATAAGAAAAGTAATACGTTTAAAAATATTTTGGGAATAAAATAAAAATTTAACAATTTAATAAAAAAGGATCCCAACTTACCAGAAAGTTATATTGGAGGTGAGATATTATAATATAACAATTAAATACAGTAAATACAAAATATAAAAATAAATAAGAATAGCAAAAAACGGGTAATTGTGCACTAATTTTAATCAATTGTGAAGTTTATTTACTGAGTCTTTTATTTTCCAATAAGAAAGATAATACGTTTAAGAATACTTTGTGTGTAAAATAAAAATATAAAAATAAATAAGAATAACAAAAAACGGTGAATTGTGCACTAATTTTAATCAATTGTGAAGTTTATTTACTGAGACCTTTATTTTCCAATAAGAAAAGTAATACGTTTAAAGATATTTTGGGAATAAAATAAAAATTTAACAATTTAATAAAAAAGGATCCCAACTTACCAGAAAGTTATATTGGAGTTGAGATATTATAATATAACAATTAAATACAGTTATATTGGAGTAGTTTGTTATTATAACATAACATAGATAAGGTGCAAAAGAGGGCGCTCAAATTAATTGATGACGACACCGCCTGCTCCACCATCGACCCCTTGAGCCACCGTAGAAATGTAGCAGCACTGACAAAATTTTATCGCTACTATCATAGTGACTGTTCCTCCGAGTTAAACGCTCTCCTGCCTCCACGATCCGCTTTCGGTTTGGACATATTTTGGCATGTTTTTATGTTACAAGAAAGCTCCCGTTCGCAGATCTTAGCGTCATTTTAGACAAACTTATTTTTATTATCACAACACCGTGCTCTATCCATTCAATTGATGATAAGTAATTTAGTCGTTTAGCCTTGGTATTAGGACAATTATAAGTAAAACGTAGTATGAGTGCAATGATGGATATGAGCCGTGTCATATTGGAGTATCGGAGCAAAATGCTATCTTCCAATGCGCAAGAAAGTTGATTACTGTTGATTTTTTTGCTTCTAAATTGGTTTTCTCGCTTTTGTTTTGGGCCAATTCCTTGGGGTGTTGATTACCAACTTGGTCCATACCACCACAATTGCGAGGTTAGTAATATGGACGCTGCTACACCTCTGGAGGCTAAATCTGCTGGGTTGTCACTAGTTGGAATATGCCGCCACTGATCATGTCGAATGACTTTCTGTATTTCCACTACTCGATTGGCCACGTATGTCTTCCATTTAGAGGGGTGTTCTTGAATCCATTGAAGAGCTATCGTTGAATCTGTCCACGCAAATATTGGTAGGTGACCTAATTGCATGCCTTTAATTGTAGTTTTCAACAATCTGGCTAAAATTACCGCACCATTTAGTTCCAGCCTAGGGATTGTGGTTGGTTTAACAGGGGCGACCCTAGTTTTTGAAGTAAGTAATATTGACGTAATCGGTCCGCTGTTTGACTCTACTCTCAAGTACACAACGGCGGCGTAGGATCTGGCAGATGCATCGCAAAACCCGTGTATCTGCATGCTTGCTGTTTTTCAAAAATTAATCCACCTTGGGATTCGCAAAGTGTTGAGGTCCTGTAATTCTGCCTTGAAGGTTTTCCATTGGTGTTCAATCTGGGTTGGTACTTCCTGATCCCATAAAAAATCGGTCATCCATAAGGATTGCATTAGTACCTTAGCGTTGATGATCACTGGTGCCAGCCATCCTAGTGGATCGTATAATGATGCAGTGTCCGACAGAATATTTCTTTTTGTGATTGTAAGATGTTCCCGCAGTGGAGTAATATTGAAAGTAAAACTAGTTGGGATGTGGGTTCGACCCTTTCGGTCCACACGATCAACTTCCCAGTATGATGGATGTTGAATATATGATTGGATATTTTAATAATAAATGAACAATAGGCAATATCGTTAGTTTACAAGCAGAATTCACTAAGTACAATTTTTCAAGTTTTTAATTTTTTATACTAAAGTAAGTCTTATAATGCCAACTTTATACTGGCAATACCTTATAGCTCGCAAACTAATATTGTTAAGGTTTTTAGGGGGTTAGTTTCGGATTTACCTTGTCCATAATGACACAAAACTACAAAATCATTTCTGCCAAAACTCATTAAGTCGTTGCGTTTTTTCATTTTAATCTAAAAATCCAGTATAAGAATTAAATAATTATTTCAATTCTTTTGTAAACTAAACTAAGAAATCTAAAAAACAATGTATACTGAGCCGATTACTATTATATGCCATTACAAAATTTTCAGAGACACAAACATCTTAAATATCGATTTACTAAAAACTATGGTTTTTGACTTAGTGATTTCTGCTTTTAAACCCACGATATAGAGTATTATCTATAATTCCGAGAATTTGTCACAATTGTTTATCAATATTTTCGCTAAAATGTCAAACTAAATGTGCGCACTTACAAGATTAGGATGACGAAAATGTATATAAAATTGATGAATTAATGTTTTTCGGCACCTCAATGAAGTCGATATAGTTTTTAGTTCGCGCGGTATCGTGCAGGTACAAAAATCACTTAAGTCATTTAAACCAAAAAACCGCTGGACCGAATATTATAAAAAAAATTTCAGATTATATTGTCGCTAATACGCTTCGAACGGCACCTCAAATAAGTCAATATCTTTCGTGGTTCGGGCGATATCGTGCAGGTACAAAAATCACGCCGCTTAAACAAAAAAACGGCTCGACCGAATTTTATGAAAATCTTTTCAGATCATATTTTGGTTAATACTCTTCGAACGGCACCTCAACTAAGTCGATATCTTTTATAGTTCGCGCGATATCGTGCAGGTACAAAAATCACTTATGTCATTTAAATCAAAAAACCGCTGGACCGAATATTATAAAAATCTTTTCAGATTATATTGTCGCTAATACGCTTCGAACGGCACCTCAAGTAAGTCAATATCTTTCGTGGTTCGGGCGATATTGTGTAGGTACAAAAATCACTTACGTTGCTTAAACAAAAAAACGGCTGGGCCGAATTTCATGAAAATCTTTTCAGATCATATTTCGGTTAATACGCTTCGAACGACACCTCAACGAAGTCGATATCAGTTTTGGTTCGCGCGATATTGTGCAGGAAAAAATGACCACATCCGTACGCACATACACACACACACACATACTTCCTCCCAATTTTTTGCTTAAAATGCTCCTGGGACCTTGAAATATGAAATTACGTTGAAATTTTCGATTTCGATTTTCGGACCGAATACAATAACTTCCTATACTGGGAAGTTAATAATCGGGTCCAGGATGCCATTTGATGCCTAATGTTTTGACTGACTCGTCCTTAGTGAGTGCCAAAGTAGGTTTAAGCTCCCTATCCTCCAACGGTATAGTAGTTAGTAACGCTGGCTCATTGCTGGCCCATTTTCTCAACTTAAACCCTCCTGCACGCGTGATGTTGAGTAGCTCGTTTTGCAGTATCTTAGCCTCTTGAATGTTGTCTGCTCCCGTTAACAAGTCGTCTACGTAAAAATTATTATAAATCGCTTCGGCTGCTACGGGCCAGGTTTCCTTCTCGTCCTCAGCTAGCTGCTGTAAAGTGCGGATGGCTAAGAATGGAGCGCATGTTGTGCCAAAAGTTGCTGTCCTCAACTTATAATCTTGTTGCTCCTTTGATTTAGGATGTTGCCACAGAATCCGCTGATACATATGTTTGGTGATCTGGATGAACTTCGATCATTCTGTACATTTTCTCAATGTCAGCATTCATGGCTATTTTAAACTTTCTCCAATTAAGCAACGTAGAATAAAGCTTAGGCTGTAAGGTTGGCCCAGTTAACAATTGCTCATTTAAAGATTTCCCATTACTGGTTTTAGCGGAAGCATCGAAGACCACACGCAGCTTTGTTGTTGTACTATCCTTAAAGACTGCGTGGTGTGGTATGTAATAATGGGCTTCATTGTCTTTGGGAGGGCTTACCGGAACCATGTGCCCCAGCTCTATATACTCATTCAAACATTTTTTGTACTCTTCCCCTAGTTGGGGGTTCTTGCTAAGTTGCTGTTGTAATGTGATGTATCTTTTTAATGCTTGGGTTCTCGAATTCCCAAGTACTGGAAGCCTATTATCTATATATGGAAGAGTAACTTGATATTTCCCATTGGGGAGGCTTACGTGAGTAGTCTCGAAGATTTGTTGGCATAATTTGTCATCTTCAGAAAGTAATGTAGTTGTGGGTACTTCTTCTATTTCCCAAAAACGTTTGACCTGTTTTTCTAGGCTAATGTCTTGTGTAGTAGCGATGCATGTTGTAATTTGGTTGTGAAACATAGATATTGGTCCCATTAGGATCCATCCAAATACCGTATTTATCGCGACTGGATCTGCTTCAGCTCGACGTCGTATGTCGTCTCGCAAAATTGCTGTGTAAATTCTTGCCCCTAGCAACATGTCGACTCCTCCGATTTTCCAAAAGGTTGGGACGGCCAGTTGGAGATTTTGTATGTGTTTCCACTTAGGTTTTCGACGTATTTAGGCCAGTCATTAGAGCGAAAAAAACGGCAGATTTTGTTATAAAATTGTACAGCAAACTGCTTGCACTATTACTTCAGGGGTATCTCATAGATTACTAAAACCAAAAAACCAGCCAAAATTTACTAATGTGGAATTGTTTAAACAATAATTAGCAACAAAAATGGGTACTTTTTCCGTTTTTGGCGTATACAATAAAAAGTACTGGATGAATCACGTTACTCTCAACAGGATATTTGTAGAGAATTGAAAACCCTACAAAATGGGGTTTTCTAGACCTCGATCGGATAATTTTTCGCCGAGAAAATCTAGAAAACCCCTTAAAAAGGCCATTTTTTCAAAATCTCATACCTCTGTTACTTTGCTATATTAGGGTATGATTTTTTGCGACATAATACCCTGGTACATATACTTTAAACTGCCAAAAGATGAAATTTGTCGCATGTATAGTTTCTGCATAATTGCAGCATAAACAAAATAGACCCTAATCTTGCACATTGCGCCAATATTAGCAGAGTGGCCCGATTGAAATTTCCAAAACGGTTTCTGAAAGTATAGGCTAGGGACTACAATTTGCCTATCTCACATTTTAATATAAGTTTGGAGAACAATGCTAAAAATGCTTTTGAAAATGGTACATAGGGCGAACATTCTAATTCGAAACGTTTCGGGCCTATGTTGTCGGTGTGAGTATACTTCTTGTACGTGCAGGAAGCATGGTTTACAATGCTCAAATTGTACCTCAAACCTCAAACTGTACCGAAATAATGTGCTCTAACAAAACTATAGAAGATATTTGCATAGAAGAAGATGAAAATCAATTATAAAATAATTTATACGAATGAAGCTACAAATAGAATGATGATCGCGAGAATGAAAATAAAAGTATAGATGTAAGGTAGCTAAGCGAAGAAGAGCCTATTGCACAAAAAAGCATGATGCTTAAGCTGATTATTTTATTGTATATTTCTTAGTTGAAGCCTTTTATTTTTTCCCATTGAATAAACTGTAAAATGTTCATAATATTATTAATAACTAGCATAAAACCCGCGTGCCTTGCAACGCCTTTAAATAAAAACTGTTTATTATGTGCAATGTTTTCCTACAAAAAAAAAAAAAAAAACAAACAAACAAAAAAGTCAGCTGTCATTATCCCTAAAAGGGTTTATTATAGTGCATTTTTTTAATAAATATGGTAAACAAATTGCTGCGTATATCACCTCTGCTCAACAAATCTGCAAGTTTTGAAGCAGAGATTGGCATGTTTATGTCCCCCACTTCACTGCGTTAGGGGATGAATTTCGAAAAATTGCTTCTTAGTGAATGTCCACGTCATTATAGAGATGCACTGTCAAAATTAAAGCCAGCTCCAGCGGTTTGGGTTAACCCCATTTAACCCCCTTAGGGGATAAATTTCAAAAAATCGCTCCTAAGTGGATGTCCACGCCATTATAGGGATGCACTGTCAAAATTACAGCCCTATAGCTTCAGCGGTTTGGGTAAACCCTATTTCACCCCCTTAGGGGATGAATTTCGAAAAGTCGCTCTATAGTGGATGTCCACGCCATTATAGGGATGCACTGTCAAAATTTCAGCCCTATATCTATAGCGGTTTGGAAAAACCCCATTTCACCCCCTTAGGGGATGAATTTCGAAAAATCGCTTCTTAGTGGATGTCCACGCTATTATAGGGATGCACTGTTAAATTTCAGCCCTATAAATTTAGCGGTTTGGAAAAACCCCATTTCACCCCCTTAGGGGATGAATTCCGAAAAATCGCTTCTTAGTGGATGTCCACATCACTATAGGGATGCACTGTCAAAATTTCAGCCCTATATCTATAGCGGTTTGGAAAAACCCCATTTCACCCCCTTGGGGGATGAATTTCGAAAAATCACTTCTTAGTGGATGTCCACGCCATTATAGGGATGCACTGTCGAAATTTCAATTTAGGGGATGAATTTCGAAAAATCGCTTTAATAGTGGAAGACCACGCCATTATAGCGAAGCACTGTCAAAATTACAGCCCTATAGCTTTAGCGGTTTGGGTAAACCCTATTTCACCCCCTTAGGGGATGAATTTCGAAAAGTCGCTCTATAGTGGATGTCCACGCCATTATAGGGATGCACTGTCAAAATTTCAGCCCTATATCTATAGCGGTTGTGAAAAACCCCATTTCACCCCCTTAGGGGATGAATTTCGAAAAATCGCTTTATAGTGGAAGACCACGCCATTATAGGGATGCACTGTCAAAATTTCAGCCCTATATCTATAGCGGTTTGGAAAAACCCCATTTCACCCCCTTAGGAGATGAATTCCGAAAAATCGCTTCTTAGTGGATGTCCACACCACTATAGGGATGCACTGTCAAAATTTCAGCCCTATATCTATAGCGGTTTGGAAAAACCCCATTTCACCCCCTTAGGGGATGAATTTCGAAAAATCACTTCTTAGTGGATGTCCACGCCATTATAGGGATGCACTGTCAAAATTTCAGCCCTATAAATTTAGCGGTTTGGAAAAACCCCATTTCACCCCCTTAGGGGATGAATTCCGAAAAATCGCTTCTTAGTGGATGTCCACATCACTATAGGGATGCACTGTCAAAATTTCAGCCCTATAGCTCCAGCGGTTTGGGTAAACCCCATTTCACTCCCTTAGGGGATGAATTTCGAAAAATCGCTTTAATAGTGGAAGACCACGCCATTATAGGGAAGCACTGTCAAAATTACAGCCCTATAGCTTTAGCGGTTTGGGAAAACCCCATTTCACCCCCTTAGGGGATGAATTTCGAAAAATCGCTTTATAGTGGATGTCCACGCCATTATAGGGATGCACTGTCAAAATTTCAGCCATATATATATAGCGGTTTGGAAAAACCCCATTTCACCCCCTTAGTAGATGAATTTCGAAAAATCGCTTTATACTGGATGTCCACGCCATTATAGGGATGCACTGTCAAAATTTCAGCCCTATAGCTATAGCGGTTTGGAAAAACCCCATTTCACCCCTTTAGGGGATGAATTCCGAAAAATCGCTTCTTAGTGGATGTCCACATCATTATAGGGATGTACTGTCAAAATTTCAGCCTTATAGCTTTAGCGGTTTGGAAAAAACCCATTTCACCCCCTTAGGGGATGAATTTCGAAAAATCGCTAGGGATGCACTGTCAAAAATTTCAGCCCTTTAGCTCCAGCGGTTTAGGTTGTGCGTTGTCTGTCAGTCAGTTACTTTTTATACAATAGAAAAAAAGTAAAGAAAATAAATCCCCTTACAACTTATTGAACCCCATTTCACCCCCTTCAACCATTTTTTCTCCAAAAAAAAATAGCCTATGTCCGTCTCCAAGGTCTAAACTATGTCTGTTGCAAATTTCATCAAAATCGGTCCAGCGGTTTAGGCGTGAAAGCGTAACATACAGACAGACAGACAGAGTTACTTTCGCATTTATAATATTAGTAAGAATTATTTATTTTCAATCAAATTAAGCATTGATTCCAAATAACGTATGTTCGCAATCCTTACTAATATTATAAATGCGAAAGTAACTCTGTCTGTCTGTCTGTCTGTCTGTCTGTCTGTCTGTCTGTCTGTCTGTCTGTCTGTCTGTCTGTCTGTTACGCTTTCACGCCTAAACCACTAAACCGATTTTGATGAAATTTGCAACAGACATAGTTTAGACCTTGGAGACGGACATAGGCTACTTTTTATGGAGAACAAAAGGGTTGAAGGGGGTGAAATGGGGTTCAATCAGTTGCAAGGGGATTTTTTTCTATTGTATAAAAAGTAACTGACTGACAAACAACGCACAACTTAAACCGCTAGAGCTAAAGGGCTGAAATTTTGACTGTTCATCCCTATAATGGCGTGGACATCCACTAAAAAGCGATTTTTCGAAATTCATCCCCTAAGGGGGTGAAATGGGGTTTATCCAAACCGTTGGAGCAATAGGGCTGAAATTTTGACAGTGCATCCCTATAATGGCGTGGATATCCACTAAGAAGCGATTTTTCGAAATTCATCCCCTAAGGGGGTGAAATGGGGTTTATCCAAACCGTTGGAGCTATAGGGCTGAAATTTTGACAGTGCATCCCTATAATGGCGTGGACATCCACTAAGAAGCGATTTTTCGAAATTCATCCCCTAAGGGGGTGAAATGGGGTTTACCCAAACAGCTGGAGCTATAGGGCTGAAATTTTGACAGTGCATCCCTATAATGGCGTGGACATCCACTAAAAAGCGATTTTTCGAAATTCATCCCCTAAGGGGGTGAAATGGGGTTTATCCAAACCGTTGGAGCTATAGGGCTGAAATTTTGACAGTGCATCCCTCTAATGGCGTGGACATCCACTAAAAAGCGATTTTTCGAAATTCATCCCCTAAGGGGGTGAAATGGGGTTTATCCAAACCGTTGGAGCTATAGGGCTGAAATTTTGATAGTGCATCCCTATAATGGCGTGGACATCCACTAAGAAACGATTTTTCGAAATCCATCCCCTAAGGGGGTGAAATGGGGTTTATCCAAACCGTTGGAGCTATAGGGCTGAAATTTTGACAGTGCATCCCTATAATGGCGTGGACATCCACTAAGAAGCGATTTTTCGAAATTCATCCCCTAAGCCGGTTTACCCAAACCGCTGGAGCTATAGGCCTGAAAATTTGACAGTGCATCCCTATAATGACGTTTACATCCACTAAAAAGCGATTTTTCGAAATTCATCCCCTAAGGGGGTGAAATGGGGTTTATCCAAACCGTTGGAGCTATAGGGCTGAAATTTTGACAGTGCATCCCTATAATGGCGTGGACATCCACTAAGAAGCGATTTTTCGAAATTCATCCCCTAAGCCGGTTTACCCAAACCGCTGGAGCTATAGGGCTGAAATTTTGACAGTGCATCCCTATAATGACGTTTACATCCACTAAAAAGCGATTTTTCGAAATTCATCCCCTAAGGGGGTGAAATGGGGTTTATCCAAACCGTTGGAGCTATAGGGCTGAAATTTTGACAGTGCATCCCTATAATGGAGTGGACATCCACTATAAAGCGATTTTTCGAAATTCATCCCCTAAGGGGGTGAAATGGGGTTTACCCAAACCGCTGGAGCTATAGGGCTGAAATTTTGACAGTGCATCCCTATAATGACGTTTACATCCACTAAAAAGCGATTTTTCGAAATTCATCCCCTAAGGGGGTGAAATGGGGTTTATCCAAACCGTTGGAGCTATAGGGCTGAAATTTTGATAGTGCATCCCTATAATGGCGTGGACATCCACTAAGAAACCATTTTTCGAAATCCATCCCCTAAGGGGGTGAAATGGGGTTTATCCAAACCGTTGGAGCTATAGGGCTGAAATTTTGACAGTGCATCCCTATAATGGCGTGGACATCCACTAAGAAGCGATTTTTCGAAATTCATCCCCTAAGCGGGTTTACCCAAACCGCTGGAGCTATAGGGCTGAAATTTTGACAGTGCATCCCTATAATGACGTTTACATCCACTAAAAAGCGATTTTTCGAAATTCATCCCCTAAGGGGGTGAAATGGGGTTTATCCAAACCGTTGGAGCTATAGGGCTGGAATTTTGACAGTGCATCCCTATAATGGCGTGGACATCCACTAAGAAGCGATTTTTCGAAATTCATCCCCTAAGGGGGTGAAATGGGGTTTATCCAAACCGTTGGAGCTATAGGGCTGAAATTTTGATAGTGCATCCCTATAATGGCGTGGACATCCACTAAGAAGCGATTTTTCGAAATTCATCCCCTAAGCGGGTTTACCCAAACCGCTGGAGCTATAGGGCTGAAAGTTTGACAGTGCATCCCTATAATCACGTAGAAATGAATGACTCGAAATTCACTTTATTTAATATTCATTTGTGATTGCTTCATAATTTCTTACATCCATGTAAATAGGCGAACAAACTTAACGAACGTTCGTCAAACCCTAAAATGTCACTTTTCTTGATGACATATACATGCCAATCTACTTTAAAACTTGCAGATTTGTTGAGGAGAGGTGATATTCGCAGTAATTTGTTTACAATATTTATTAAAAAAATGCACTATAATAAACCCTTTTTAGGGATAATAACAGCTGAATTTTTTGTTGGTTTTTTTTTTTAAGGAAAGCATTGCACATAATAAACAGTTTTTAAAGGCGTTGCAAGGCACGCGGGTTTTATGCTAGTATATAATAAAAACTAGTTGGGATGTGGGTTCGACCCTTTCGGTCCACACGATCAACTTCCCAGTATGATGGATGTTGAATATTATGATTGGATATATTAATAATAAATGAACAATCGGCAATATAGAATATATGCATAATACCGAGAATTTGTCACAATTGTTTATCAATATTTTCGCTAAAATGTCAAACTAAATGTGCGCACTTACAAGATTAGGATGACGAAAATGTATATAAAATTGATGTATTAATGTATTTCGGCACCTCAATGAAGTCGATATAGTTTTTAGTTCGCGCGGTATCGTGCAGGTACAAAAATCACTTAAGTCATTTAAACCAAAAAACCGTTGGACCGAATATTATAAAAATATTTTCAGATTATATTGTCGCTAATACGCTTCGAACGGCACTTCAAGTAAGTCAATATCTTTCGTGGTTCGGGCGATATCGTGCAGGTACAAAAATCACTTACGTCGCTTAAACAAAAAAACGGCTCGACCGAATTTCATGAAATTCTTTTCTGATCATATTTCGGTTAATACGCTTCGAACAACATCTCAACGAAGTCGATATCTTTTTTGGTTCGCGCGATATCGTGCAGGAAAAAATGACCACATCCGTACGCACATACACACACACACATACTTCCTCCCAATTTTTTGCTTAAAATGCTCCTGGGACCTTGAAAGATGAAAATACGTTGAAATTTTCGATTTCGATTTTCGGACCGATTACAATAACTTCCTATACTGGGAAGTTAAAAATGTATAATGTACCTGTTACCATTATAAAAAAATACGATAGTTTATTTTGTTAAATAACACTTTCGTATCTGTTCAATTAAATATATGTAGATTCCGACTGCATATATTTATTACCTGTAATTTGTATATTTGTATAACTGGTTTGAGCACCTAGTCGCTTGCATGCGGCTGTAGTAATAAACGATGACTCTGAGCCAGGGTCAACGAGACATCGTAGAATTTCCTCCTTGCCCTTATTCGCGTGTACAGCTACAACTGCGGTAGCTAATAGGGCTTGATGGTTTTTTATTGCTAAAAAACTTTGTATATTGTTTTTGGAGGTACTGGTGGAGGATTGTATCCCCTCGTGTGTAGTAGAATGGTTAGGTGCCAAATCTCCTTGTAAATGGTCTTCCTTGAGATCTAGTAATTCAGTTTTCTCTTGTTTTATAAAGGTATGCAACGACGGAGAATGACTTGGTATGATTTCCCCGTGTGAGTAGTCCTCCTTGGATAATGATCCAGAACTCTTGCGGTTCATGTTAACTTGCAGTGTCGGAGAATTGTTTGGTATGGGGTCTCCTTGTAAGTATTTTTCCTTGGATGATGTCGATCCAGGGCTCTCTTGCTTGTCGTGAGGTAGTGTAGTATGGTGGTGCTGTTTACATTTCCAGCTTCTATATTTACTTGGGCAGTCCTTAGTGTTGTGATGGCTTGCAAGGCAATTTAAACAATGGCTGTTTGTTTGTAAAATCCTCCGTCTTGCTTCAGGAGTCATGGCATGATACTTCTTGCCACGAAATGCTTAGTGTAGAAAATCTTCACTACTCTGGAAAATAATGTACCGGTATTTCTACCCGGCTCTGCAACTTTGCTCTCTATAGAAATCACAAATTCTAGTCTATGTATGCCCACCGGACCGATCGTATCGTGTACTTTAATACAATAGCTAGGAATTGTTACCGAATTGATATTAAAACCGTTGTATAATTATACCCGAAAGACTTTCATTAAAATTTACCTTAACCTTTTTCACATTTTGGTGCCGAAACCCGGGATATCGACGTATTTATAATTGCCGGGAACATCGTGGTATTAATTGTTAGCGATTACCGTTTCGTCATTTGCATCTATTGTATACCGACACGTTAACCTGATTACGCGATTTTAACCTGACACGTGTATTCATTATGGAATTAGCAGGTCGCTCGGTTTGGCGAGGTCAATTAACCAAATTGACAAAATCCGCGAGTGATTATTTAAATACAGATGCTGCTCAACCTACAGAAGATGTGGAGGCGCTAAATTCTCTTGAGGAAGAATTAACGGTCATGCTGGAGCGCATAAAAGCTGTTCACGTGGCTCTCAGGAAGGCTAATAAGGATGTGCACGCACATATGAAACTGGAGGAACTAGAGAAAGACATGGAAAAATTCGCGGAATATGAGGATACGGCAGACGCCACAATAGCCCGTCTAGAGCAAAGATTAAACCGAGTAAGACGACTACAAAAGCTGCCTATTCTCCAAGAAGTTAATCAAGATTCAACGAGTGTCCCAGTGCCAGAAAAGCTAAGTGGTGTAAAGCTTCCGAAGTTGCAACTAAAAACCTTTTCAGGAAATTATCAAGAATGGCTACCCTTTTGGGAGCAGTTCAAGATCGCCGTACATCAAAACAAAGCTCTAAATACGATCGATAAGTTCTATTATCTTCAATCAGTGCTCAAAGGAAAGGCGGCCGAAGACCTTGCTGGATTTACTCCTAGCGAATGTTGTTATGATGGAGCCATCGCTTTGTTGCTGGAAGAATTCGGCAACAACGAAAAAATCGTTGATCAGCATATCCAAAAATTACTTTCTATAAAGCCGGTTAAGCCCTTATGACACTCACTTTTTTTCGGCTGAAAAATCTGCTAATTAGAGTGAGCCGTGATGTTAACATAGGAAATTTAAATTGGAGTGAGTGAAAAACAAATTTGACAAAATTGGAATGGAAAAATGGAATTGCCATATATATTCTAGCAGTTCAGCTGGAAAATATGAAGAAAATTTTCAATATTTTTTGACAGTTCTTGATTTTTTAAGTGTGTATGGGTGTGTGAGCGTGTATTATAAGGTGATAACAGAACACAATTGAGATGGAACTGTCAAAGCTTATTTCAAAAATTATTAAGCTTATGTTATCCTTTTCTCGCAAACTCTTGCTACCTTTTTCGTATAATTGGTTTTTCTAGCAGATTTATCAGCCGAAAAAAAAGCGAGTGTCATAAGGGCATTACATTGAAAACCGATTCTACAGGATTACGTTACTTATATAACTCGGTGGTGACATGTACTCGTTCCTTAACGGCTTTAGGGGTACCTTACAGCAGCTATTCTGTTATTTTGAAGACTCTTTTATTCAAATGTTTACCTAGTGAATTGAGAGTAGACTTCCACAGAACCTATGAAGCAACCGAAGACGAAGGTAGCGACGGAGAAGAATCAAAGAGAGATGACAATTCTGCTACCAGCAGTAGTTTGAGACTTGACGATCGGAAAATGAAAGCACTTTTGCAATATTTAAAACGAGAAGTAGACTCTCTCGAAAAGGCAGGCGAAGTTTCACGCAATTTTTCAAATTCCAACAACACGAAGGCATTAAAGACAGCTGCAGGGCTGTTCACGACGACATCATCTAAAGTGCATTGTTATTTTTGCAAATCTCAGAAACATTTTACAAGTGAATGTGATAGTGAGCTTTCGATTGAACAAAAGAAAAGCCTTCTAGCTCGAGATGGCAGATGTTTCCGTTGCATTAGAAAAGGGCATAATTCGAAGTCATGTCAAATTCGCAATGGTTTTTGTACGAAATGCAAACTGAAACACGCTTCGTCAATGTGTGAGCCTCTTTTTTTTTTTTTTTTTTTTTGTGGCAAGAAGAAGCTTAGGAGTCACCCTTTGTACTACTAGTCCGTCATGTCTTACAAGTCATGGTGCAACGTATAGTAGTAAGCTTGATCTGAAGGAAAGATGAGATAGGATAGGTTAGGGGTCTGGAGGGTGCATGATTAGATGTCGATGAACCTTGCGTTTGAACTCTGAGATGTTATATGAGCTCGGGAACACCGACTGCGGAAGAGAGTTCCACAATCGAGTTGTTCTATTTATAAACGAACTGCTAAAACGTAATGTGCGTGAAGGGGAGGGCTGAAGGGTGAAGGGGTGAGCCGAGTTGGCTAGTCTTGTGTTGCGGGAAAAAAATTGCCGTGTAGGCAGGAGGTTCTTTATTTCAGTGGAGCATTCGCTGTAATAATAGCGATAAAACTTGCTGAGCGCTGCTACATTCCTACGGTGGCTTAAAGGATCAATGCAAAGGGTACTATCGCCAATGAGTTTGATGGCGCGGTTTTGCACTTTGTCTAGCCAAGCCAAGGTGGTTTTAGGGGCGCCCGCCCAGATATACGAGTTGTACTCAAGGCGTGGCCGAATGTAGGACTTGTAGATTGTAGCCAAGGCAGTTGGATGAAGGAGAAACTTGCATCTCTTAAGGAAGCCGAGGCATTGGTACGCTTGTTTGGTGACTTGGAGTATGTGATTATTCCAACGCAAATCGTTGGATAGAGTCACGCCGAGGATGTTAAGATATGGATCAGCAGTTATATTATCTTCGCCCACTGAAATGGAGGGAAGGTTGGGGCAGGTTTTAGTGGAGAATAGACAGTACTTGGTTTTGGTTTCATTGAACTCGACACGGTTCTTGCGGCCCCAATCAAGAATGATTTTAATGTCCGCGTTAAGAGAGTTGGACATGAGTTCACGTTCTAAGAGACAAGGTCTGGCACTTGCTTGTCCTGTGTTGTCGGAGGGGTATGAGTAACGCAAAGTACCGTCATCGGCAAAACTATGAAGTGGATTGGAGGGGATTGAGAGCGTTCCAAATCAACTCAGCAAAAAGTGTGTGAATCGCAAATAGATCAGTGCATTACCTCTACCTCAAAGCCAGCGTTAAATTTGTGTGCTACGGAGAGTAATCCGCAGCCGTTGGCAGATATTTTTCTCCAAACCGCCTGTGTGTATGCGTCAAGTTCGTCTACAGCTGATTATAGTCGTCTAGTTAGAATTATATTAGATGGTGGCAGTCAATCGTCATTTATACGTCGAGACATTTCCAGGAAGTTAGATTTGCCCATAGTGGGAACACATATTATGAGTGTAGCACCGTTTGGCAGTTATGCACAACAACCAGCGCAAAATTGCAACCGTGTCCGCTTGACCTTGAAAAGTCAATATGATGATAGTTTTAGCTTTTTCAAAAAAAAACTGTCCGTCTGTCCGTCTGTCCGTCTGTCCGTCTGTCCGTCTGAAGCCTACTTTCATCTCTGAAAGTACTGCAGATACAGACTTGGGAAATATCTCAAAATGTAGCTCTTGGTCAAAAGACCAAAAACTGAGAAAATGGTCTGGAAATTTCAACCAGAAGTATATTTAACAACAAAAGTATATTTAACAACAAAAAAGAGATTTCTAATAAAGTTCATTTATCGGTAGCCTAGAGGTAAGGCTCTGGAGTCATATCCCAGGCGAACCAAGTTCAATCCCCGACCGCAAAATGGTGAAATAAAATTTTTTTTTTACTTCGGTGTAACATGTTTTAATTCTATTTCTCACTAAATTATATTATTTAATAATGATACTCAGGAGAACATAAACATTTATTTAATTAGAAGTGCAAAAAAATCATTTTCTTGAGGTTTTATGGCTCTTCGGCGGCTTTATAAATCATTAAGAAATTTCGCGGAAATAATATAAAGTATTTATTTGTTTAGATGCATATTTTATATGCTGTTCATTTTATTATAGTTTTTAGTCATGTAGGTGGTGCTGTAGACCAAAACAAAAATTTAATTTTATCGAACTTCGCTGTGGATTTGTCACAAAAATATGTATGATTTAAACGAAACATTTGGTAGGTTTAAAACGAAAAGTAGATATCTAATTTTTACCAGGGCATATAAACGCTTACTGAAATGAATGAAAATTTATAAATTTCACGAACGATGTATTTAAGACCGTCCTTATAGTCCATGAATATAAGGAAGTGATTTTTCTCAGAATTTTTAATATTTTACAAAAATTTTACAAACGATTTGCCCCATATCTAAAAAATTTTGCAGCCCTTTGTTTAAAAGCATATTTTTAAGTTTTTATTAACTAAATTTGTATGTATCTCTTCAGAATAACAAAACAAAAGTGGGATGTTGTGCCTAGAGACTAGCCACTAATTACGCTTTTGCTTGGTATTCTTTCTATTGAGTAACACTTCAGTCTGGATGACAATATATTAAGTGAAGATTGTGAAGAATTGCGAAAATATTCAAACAAATAACTCGAAAAACTAACGCATCTTTCATGGAGATGCTGCTGAAAGAATTATACAATAATTGCCCGCCAGGAATTTGAGAGAATTGATATATTTTAATTGCACCCCATCTATGACAAAGAATAGTGAACACCATCTATGGCAATATTACATTACTCTTCGTTTTACCTATGATTATCAATTTCCATAAAATATACAAAATACATTTCATAAATAATAGAAAATCTGTTGTCATAAATCAGTTGTTTACTTCCTTCTAAAGTTTATACATATCTTGCATTGGAATGTACCTTTTTATGAAAGCATGAATAAATAGGTTTATTGCCACATCCCTACGAGTTAGAGTTTGGAGTAATGGGTTGGTGCTAGCTCGGAGTGCGACAGGACCCGGGTTCGATACTGGCGATGGCCGCGTACTATTTTTGATTCGTTTTACATAATTATATAGTGTTTACATGTGTGATGTGTTTTTTTTTTTTTTTTTTTTTTTTTTTTCAATTTGACACTTTCGATTTATTGGCCTCGATTCCCAGATCCAGTGGGTCGGAAGTGAGTGCGGATTTGAGACTTTGCGATTCTCAAATCTGCAACCGCGAATCTCTCTTTGACATTTTCCGTGCTTTAAAAGTGTGATCCGCAACAAATTTTCTGAGGATTTGAAACCACAAATGCGCCTAAGATAATCCGACATCGGGTATTTCATTAGCGTGTGAGTCTTCACTCCGAATTTTTGATTTAATTGAATCCGCGACTGCGAATTTGAGAATCGCAAAGTGTCAAATCCGCACTCACTTCCGCGCCGTCGGATCTGGGAATCATAATATTTTTTTTTAAATTTCCTTCGGGGATTTTATTTCATATGAAACAAGTTTTTGACATGAATACGTCTCTAAATTTGCTTCCAGAACAAAAACCGATGATAACGAAATTATGGCATATAGTTTTTATTTGCAGCTCAAAAACTATTGTTTATATTGAATAAAGAAATATACCATGACGTGGGTGAAGAATCAAAGAATTTTATTGTTTACATTTGATTTCCTTTTTTTTAAGCTATGATGATTATATTGTAGTGTTTGTTAAATACTTTGTTAAGTTTTAGATTACGCAGTCTCACAACTTATAACTTACAAGCCTTTAACAAAAACTTTTCAAGATTAATTATATATAGCGTTGGTCAGTGTGATACTTATGAATCTCCATGGCCAAACTAGGGTGCGGTAAGCCGAATTTTTAACAATAAGACATGTATGTTTAAGTAAAATAATACACCTAATTCTGTTGTGCAAAGTGCATCACATTAGATTTTCCTCCAATCCAAAGAAAAATGTTTAGATTCGTTTTCTATAGTGTTTACATGTGTGATGTGCTTTTTTTTTTTTCAATTTGACACATTCGAATTATTGGCCTCGATTCCCAGATCCGGCGGGTTGGAAGTGAGTGCGGATCAATCTCCACTTAATATATTGTCATCCAATCTGAAGTGTTATTCAACAGAAATAATACCATGAAAAAGCGTAATTAGTGGCTAGTCTCTAGGCACAACATCCCACTAGTTTATTTCTTAGAAGCTCTTGAAGTTCCACATATTTGTGTAGATGTTTTGTCGGTTTCAGATAATCAGGAACGTATATTTTATAAATTAAATTTAGCTGATAGCCGAGTGAACGAAGTGAAACCGGAACCTGGTATAAGTATACAGTATCCCGTCATTAAATTATGACCGATCGCAATTCTGAAAATTTTTTATCTTTTAATGTGTACTGGCGACACCTGTAGTCCCATTTTCCTGGAAAAATGACTATTTATGATTCTGTTGGGTAATACCGGCATTTTTTACACACCAAATGGGGAATCCTAAATTACCGTTATTAAGAAAAAACCATGCCACACGGCAAAGTCTAGCATGGACTGCCTCAACTCCTTGGAATTGCAGGTTTTACCTTGGCCCGGCAATTCTCCTGATTGCAATCCTATCGAGAATTGTTGGGCCTACTTAAAATCGAAGGTGTACGCCAGGAGAAATAACACCATCGAGCAACTTAAGCAAAACATCCAAGATGTCTGGAAAAATGATGCAGGAATCAAGCAAATGATCCAACGTTGCATCAAGAGCATGCCTCTAAGAATTAAGGGGGGAAACCAGTTTAGACGATTGAAAAAATCGATTTTTTTTATTTCATAAATTGTTAGTAAAACTATTCAAGAATATGTTGCCAAAGTTTCAAATCAAAATTCCGCTTTGTTTGGATGTTATGAGCTCTAAAGTGACCACCCTCCTTGGCAGATGGTACTATAAACTGAGAAATGACTTTTCCAAATGGGTTTTTCTCGAAACGACTTTTTTTCAACTGGTGGGAATCCTAGCGTGAAAAGTTATTGCTCAATCGTTTTGAAAATTTAAGTGAACATTCTTTATTCAATTACAATCTATATGAACTAAACTCTGGGATGA
The DNA here is from genome assembly GCA_949987705.1 of Thereva unica. NCBI lineage: Eukaryota > Metazoa > Arthropoda > Insecta > Diptera > Therevidae > Thereva > Thereva unica. The sequence continues at coordinate 149,919,762 of OX465281.1, read as the reverse complement.
TATTATTATCTTAAATTTGTTTTTAGACGGAAAAAAGGTGAAAAACCACGGTATAAAAACATAACATTTTGTTCCAACACTTCAAAAACATGCAATTTTAAATTTTTTTTGTTAAAAGTTTAGTTCATATTCCTAGAAAACATGTTGCTAATGTGAAAAAAAAATTGGGGTGATTTCAGATAAAAATTGCGACTTCCACACTTCCCACCAGTAGTGAACTCGGATGGCGACGGTCCATTAAGAGCAGCTTCTAACTCCACTATTTACAGTGAAAATGACTTGAAAAAATTACAGCGAGTACTTCAATACATTAGTAAAATATCCTTCAAGTTTAAACAAATTTTGATTATTCCTTCCCTGTTAAAAAAATTCACGAAATACATTAAAAAATCGGCCTCCTAAACTGGTTTCCCCCCTTAAGGCTGTGGTAAAGGCTAAGGGGGGAGCCACAAAATATTAGAAAATTAATTATTACTTATATAAACTGAAAACAATGTAAAAAATAAAATCTATAATATAAAAATGAATCGCTAAATGTGTTGCTAAGCGCAAAACTCGAGAACGGCTGGACCTATTGGACTAATTTTTTTTTTTCGAATATTCGTTGAAGTACGAGGATGGTTCTTACGGAGAGAAAAATTTAAAAAATTGCCTGAAAAAACAAAAAAATGGTAATTTTAGGAATTTTCACTTCATTTTAGTTTCAATAGCTTCATGGCCTACCTATTGTTTGACAAATGTAAAATTGTCATTAAATTGAATCATTACATTTAATGAAAATTTCAAATTTACGCAGCTGTCAAACAGTAGGTAGGCCATGACGCTATTGAAACTAAAATGGTCCATGGCGGCCGTCTCAAGAGGGCGGTGTACCACTTTCTTCACAACCACCTCAACATGGGTATCAAATGAAAGGGTATGTTAAGTACAATACAATAAGCAATGTAGTATACAAAATATATCTTTAGATCCATGGCGGCCGTCTCAAGAGGGCGGGGTACCACTTTCTTCACAACCACCTCGACATGGGTATCAAATGAAAGGGTATGATAAGTAGAATACAATAAGCAATGTAGTATACAAAATATATCTTTAGATCCATGGTGGCCGTCTCAAGAGGGCGGGGAACCACTTTCTTCACAACCACCTCAACATGGGTATCAAATGAAAGGGTATGATAAGTAGAATACAATAAGCAATGTAGTATACAAAATATATCTTTAGATCCATGGCGGCCGTCTCAAGAGGCCGGATTACCACTTTCTTCACAACCACCTCAACATGGGTATCAAATGAAAGGGTATGTTAAGTAGAATACAATAAGCAATGTAGTATACAAAATATATCTTTAGATCCATGGCGGCCGTCTCAAGAGGGCGGGGTACCACTTTCTTCACAACCACCTCGACATGGGTATCAAATGAAAGGGTATGATAAGTAGAATACAATAAGCAATGTAGTATACAAAATATATCTTTAGATCCATGGCGGCCGTCTCAAGAGGCCGGATTACCACTTTCTTAACAACCACCTCAACATGGGTATCAAATGAAAGGGTATGTTAAGTAGAATACAATAACAGTAGGAATTTTGCTGTGACCCCTGGGTTTCTTAATGGTGGAAATTTTAGTGGGCTCCGGGTCAAAAATAAAAGATTTTTATTTTATGTGCGACGTTTCGGGCATGAATACACCCTTCATCAGGCAATACAAGTAAAAAATAAAATAAAATAAAATAAAAACATAAAAACAGCACTAACACATTTATAACGCGGTGGAACTAGTATATGCATGAACACGAAGCTTGTTGTCAATCTCAGCTTCGTGTTCATGCATATACTAGTTCCACCGCGTTATAAATGTGTTAGTGCTGTTTTTATGTTTTTATTTTATTTTATTTTATTTTTTACTTGTATTGCCTGATGAAGGGTGTATTCATGCCCGAAACGTCGCACATAAAATAAAAATCTTTTATTTTTGACCCGGAGCCCACTAAAATTTCCACCATGTAGAATACAATAAGCAATGTAGTATACAAAATATACCTTTAGAGCCATGGCGGCCGTCTCAAGAGGGCGGGGAACCACTTTCTTCACAACCACCTCGACATGGGTATCAAATGAAAGGGTATGATAAGTAGAATACAATAAGCAATGTAGTATACAAAATATATCTTTAGATCCATGGCGGCCGTCTCAAGAGGCCAAATTACCACTTTCTTCACAACCACCTCGACATGGGTATCAAATGAAAGGGTATGATAAGTAGAATACAATAAGCAATGTAGTATACAAAATATATCTTTAGATCCATGGCGGCCGTCTAAAGAGGCCGGATTACCACTTTCTTCACAACCCTATCAAAATGGGTATCAAATTAAAGGGTATGATAAGTAGAATACAATAAGCAATGTAGTAGACTCAATATTCATTCATTCATGGCGGCCGACGCAAGACCCATGTTCTTTGAGGCATTTCATCTGTGTAAAATTCATATCTCGAAAAATATTAAGTCAATGGTTGGTTTTTATTGTTTACTATTGACTCTTATGGGCAGCGTAGGCGCACCGGGTCCCAGCTAGTTATAAATAAATATGTGCAAAAAATCCAATTGAATTTGTTTAATTTGGAGGAAAACAGAAAAATCTCAAAATTTTCTAGTCGGTCATAATTTAACGGCGGGATACTGTACTAATAGGAGCCGATCAGTACTGGAATTTTGTTACTGGAGACATTAAGAGGATATCACCTACTTTGACAGCTGTCCACAGTGTATTCGGTTGGACGTTGCAAGGACAAAACCAATCTAATAGTATTCAATTTGCAAATTTAAATCTAGTTTCTAAAGTTTTATGTAATTCAGTAATTAATGAATTTGATTTTAGTAAACTCTGGGACTTGGAAACTTTAGGAATAAAGAAGGATGATATTGAAGCTGAAACCTTCACAAGGAATTTCTGCCGTGATTATATTGTTAAAGACGGCGACCGATATGTAGCCTCTATACCGTGGAAAGGTCTTAGCGAGCCATTAGCGAATAACCGGGCGGGTGCGTTAAGCCGTTTGAGATCGCTCACCTAGAAGTTAATTATGGAGCCTGAACGATTAGCCGAATATCACGCAGGTATGTGCCTTTTTATAACCGCGGGTTTTGCTGAGAAAGTTCCGGACGGATCACTAACCAATAAAGTAGCTAAACGAATTTATTATATGCCCCACCGTCCTGTTTATCAGGAAAATAAAATAACCACCAAAATGAGTATAGTGAGCGATGCGTCAGCACATGAACCATTTAAACTTTCTCTAAACGATCATATAATAACAGGAACCAATTTATTGGCGGATATCTTAAGGTTGCTGCTAAATTTCCGAATGGGTGTAATAGGAGTCACTGCTGATATTGAGAAAGCGTTCCTTCAAATTTTGCTAGATGAAAACGACCGAGACGCACACCGATTTTTTTGGTATGCCGAAAAGCCGACATCTCTTAATAATTTACCGAAAATTGAAGAATATCGGATGACAAGAGTGACATTTGGTGTCACTTGCAGCCCTTTCCTATTGGGATCCACGATCCAAAAGCATTTAGAACTTGAAAGTAAACAATTCCCGAACACTTCTGCTATACTGAGAGATTGTTTTTATATGGACGACCTAATAACAAGCGTGGATTCTGAGGATGCTGCACTTAAGCTGTACGAGGAAAGTAAAATTATTATGCAGAGGGCATCAATGAATTTAAGGCAGTGGAAGTGTAATAGTGACATGGTTAGGTCTGTTTTTGGCATTGAACCTCCATTGTCCCATAAACAGAAAGTATTGGGCATTCCTTGGTTTGTGATGAGCGATGAGTTGACTGTTGACTTAGAATCCACACTGAATTTTATAACTAAATCTCTCGAAGGAACAAAACGGAATATTTTACAAACACTGTCGAGGATATACGACCCTTTCGGATTCTTTTCTCCTTGTACTATTACTTTAAAAATTCTATTTCAGCGAGCCTGGCGCCTTAAGCTAGATTGGGATGTCACACTACCGAATGATTTGCTTCCCATATGGAATGATATCCGAAAGGATTTATGTGAGTTGAAAGATTTAACATTTCCTAGATGTGTACTAAGTAACAGCGAATTGTCTAGTAAGGAAGTTCATATTTTTTCCGATGCAAGTTTAAAAGGATACGGATGCGCAGCTTATATACGCACTGTCGATAGGTCTGGTAATGTAACTGTTAGATTCCTGAATTGTAAGAGTCGTGTTGCTCCCTTAAAGGAAAGTGGATCAAAGGAGCTTACCCTACCCCGTCTAGAGTTAACTGCTGCAGTGCTTGCTTCGCGACTATGCGCTTACCTTAAGAAAACTCTGAAAATTGCTTTTAAGATGATTCTCTGGACCGATTCGAAGATAACATTGTACTGGATCCACGGTGATTTAAAGAAATGGAAACCATATGTGGCTAACAGAGTAAAGGAGATACAAGAACTTACTAGTGATGAGGAGTGGAGATATTGCCCTGGAGCCGATAATCCAGCCGATTTGGTAACTCGAGGAATAAGAGCGAAGCAGTTGATGAAATCGTCCATTTGGAAAGAGGGACCAGATTGTTTGAAGACTCTACCTACACTTAGCATGTCATGCTGGGCAACAGTTTGCCTTTCTAGAATGATGTGCGTGTGACACCCTTTGAGGGGGTGATTATCTAACGTGCGATGGTGGCTTGGTGGTAATACATAGTATCCGCAATGGACGCGAGAATTCTCAGTTTTGTATAAAGAAATGTTCGGAAAATTGCAAGGTTCGGCAATGTTTGGGATGGTCCTAATTCTTCTTCCCATAACTTCAATGTGGCAAAAGATCTGTACCAAGATGTGAATTAATATGGCGTCCCAGGAAGTTGTATCCACCTCTAAGCTTTTAAGCTGTTGCAAACATTCAGCAGTGGTGTCGATGAGTACCTTGAGTGCGTTTGCAGTTTCCGTCGCCAATTTAGGCATATTCAAAAACGTTTTTAGTTGGTGGTTGACTAGAATCCGTTTATTTTCATACCGCTCGCGTAATTTGGCCCAAGCTGGTTCATAAGCATCGTTTGTAATTGGCACATGTCGTATAAGGGCCTCAGCATCGCCAGTCAAGCATTCCTTAAGGTAGTGAAGCTTCTGCACAGGTTGCAATTTTCTATTATGGTGGACTAGGGACACGAATATATCGTGAAAGGATCGCCACAAATCAAAGTTGCCATTATATTTAGGAAGACTTATCCTTGGCAATTGGATATCTTGCTGTGACGGCGTCGTGAGTGTAGTTGGTATGACAGGAGGCGGTAACATGGTACTTGGAGTTTTTCTCTTTAGCCCATCTACCAATTCCCCCATAAATTCATAATATTTAAGTTCTACGTCACTGTATTTATCAGACTCGAAATAATAACCTGTATTTGCATTGGGATCTTGTAATTCTGCGTCGTTAATCGCTATGTCATTTGTCTGAAATTGGGTCCATATTTTATATATAAAATCCCTGTGTTCTTTTTGCTATAGCAGTTTTTTTGCAATTTTCGATAAATTTATCAAATTGGAGCTGTAGCGTTTGCTGTTGGTTGCATAATTGCTGTAGCGAAGTCATTTTACCGGTAACGTAAGAAATTATCGCACAAACGGACGTAAATAACGAAACAAAAAAAAAAACAAAACAAGCTTGAATATGCCGAGTGTATATCTCGGTGGAACCTCCAAATGATTAATCGCATACGTGAATATATAATATCAACTGTACGATTTAATACCAATGTTTTAATTGCATACGTGATATAGGATATCAGCTGTACAATTAATGTCAATGGTTGATCGTATACGTGATATGTATATTAGCTGTACGATTAATACCCAGGCCCAAATTGATGTACCTCTGAAATACAAATTTGAGGAATTGGGTAGCAGAGTAAAATAATAACACTCGGTTAATTCTTCAAACTTGTTTTGTTTTTATTCAGTAAAATTATAAAATTTATTTAAAAAATAATAATATAAAAGAGGAGCCGTCGTGTGATGTCCTGGTGTTAGTTGCGGATTCCCACGTTGAATTTTTTATTGTAGTGTAAAATGTTGCAAACGCATATAGAACCACATTTAACCTTCAGGCATATTGTGGCTCTCTACTGTTTGTTGTATGTTTGTGTACTTACCCAAAGTAATTTTTCGCTGAACTAACACCTGAGATCACACTAGCTCAAAGTATACCATGATCTCCGTAGAAAGTTCCTTGGGAAAATAGGCCAGTCATTAGAGCGAAATAAAAAACGGCAGATTTTGTTATAAAATTGTACAGCAAACTGCTTGCACTACTACTTCAGGGGTATCTCATAGATTACTAAAACCAAAAAACCAGCCAAAATTTACTCATGTGGAATTTTTTAAACATTAATTAGCAACAAAAATGGGTACTTTTTCCGTTTTTGGCGTATACAATAAAAAGTACTGGATGAATCACGTTACTCAGAACAGGATATTTGTAGAGAATTGAAAACCCTACAAAATGGGGTTTTCTAGACCTCGATCGGATAATTTTTCGCCGAGAAATCTAGAAAACCCCTTAAAAAGGCCATTTTTTTCAAAAACTCATACCTCTGTTACTTTGCAATATTAGGGTATGATATTTAAACTGCCAAAAGATGGAATTTGTCGCATGTATAGTTTCTGCATAAGTGCAGCATAAACAAAATAGACCCTAATCTTGCACATTGCGCCAATATTAGCAGAGTAGCCCGATTGAAATTTCCAAAACAGTTTCTGAAAGTATAGGCTAGGGGCTACAATTTGTCTATCTCACATTTTAATATAAGTTTGGAGAACAATGCTAAAAATGCTTTTGAAAATGGTACATAGGGCGAACATTCTAATTCAAAACGTATCGGGCCTTATGTATGTTGTGGGTGTGAGTATACTTCTTGTACGTGCAGGAAGCATGGGTCACAATGCTCAAATTTGTGCGCAAACTGTACCGAAATAGTGTGCTCTAACCACTGACATATAATAATGGACTGCTCATCAGCAATTATTCCCATACAAACCGATGGCACCAAAAAGGTATAGTCGACTCGCTCATCCATAAGCCCCCAAACTGACAGAAGCACTCAGAAGTAAAATCAGACTGACAAAATTAAAATCAGGTTAAATCAATTAGAAAAAAATAGACGGGTATAGTGATGTTTATATCTTTTGCTTTTTTCCCCATAGACCCCCGGATTTTGACATACAGAATGTTGTAGCGGTTGCTACTTGTTATTAATTTACGTTCGTTGCTACTTGTTATTAGTTTATGTTCGTTACTGTAGCAAGTTTATTTAACATTCAGTTCAGTTCCTGTACTAGTAATTTTTGAGTACAGTGTTTTTAATATGTCAAAAATTATATTTTCACTACTACTTAGAAATACACTTTAAGAATACTGAATCAGATATCATATACGTAGACACTGAACACACAAACGATTTTCAAAAAACATAGCCACACAAAAAGTTGTCATGAAAAATAAAATTTGAAAATGTACGAGTATTAGTTAGAAGATAAAAGATTCTACATGTCCGGATTTTAAACCGTTGAAATAATTAACGTATTTGTTAAAATTAATTTAAATATAATTCATTAAAAATAAAAATCTAAATTTACAAAATATTTTAATATAAGATTTATTAAAATAAAATGGTGTGACGTGGTTTTCAAATGAAATAAAATCTAAAAAATCTCAAGACCCCCACATCATTTCTGAAGAACTAAGAAGAATTGCACTACTTTCACTAAGAAGAATTGCAGCCTTTCAATGAACTACATATAATTTGTAATTTGAAGAAAGAAGAAACAAGAAAGAAAATTTTAAAAATTATAGAAGAAAATTTAGAAGAAAGAAGTTAATACAAGAAAAATTAAGAAATCTATTCAAGAAAGAAAATTTTAAAAATTTAAAAAAGGAAAGTCAATTTTAATTCAATTAAATATTTTTCTTTTAATTTTATGCAAATATTGTACAAAATAATACTTTTGAACATAAAACTTCCAACACTAACACTCTTCCTAGTAACAAAATATAATTTTTCTCTTGCTTTCGATTCTAAATGAATATTTTTCATTTTTTTAATCGAAATTTTGTTTAAGATTTTTGTTTTTACGTCTTTCAACGCGAACGTTCACGAGTGTCCTTTCGTAAAAGTATCGCGAAGTTTTAAAGTATTAAAATTGAATTTCTTGTTACGCGAAAGTTAAGTCGTTGTGAAAATATGAGTGTACAGGCGAATGGAACTAATTGTGATGACATTATAAATGAGAATTGTGGACATATTAGCGCTTCCAACCTTCTGGTCTCCTTGTCCAGAAGCATGGTTTGTCATAGCAGAAAGCCAGTTTACCTCTAAACATATTAGACAAGATGAGACGAAATATGAGCATATTATACAATCTCTACCTCTGGATGTTATAATGAATATGTTAGATGTCATCCAAAATCCACCTCAAGAAAATAAATACGAAACACTCAAGAGAGCCCTCATCCAACGATTCACCGAATCAGAAGAAAGAAAACTAGAACAACTTCTCTGTAATACAGAAATGGGAGATAAACGACCATCTGAATTTTATAGGTCGATGGAGATTCTTGCTGGAACATCTTCTAACTTAGGAAAAGATTTGATTAAGAAACTTTGGATGCGGAAACTACCATCTAATATCAACATTGCATTGATGTCTTCTGGAAATCAGAACATTCAAGATCTTCAAATTCTTGCTGACAAAATTTTCGATGTTTCAAAGTTTCAATATGTTTCTTCAATAAATAATAATCCATCAAACCCTTTTGCAAATCAAGAAAATATTAATTATATTGAAAAGATAAATGTTTTAGAAAATAAAATTGAAAATTTATCGAATTTAGTGAGAAAACTCACAATTAATAAAAATGATAATTTTCATCACAGATCTAGGTCCAGGAGAAGAAGCTCTTCAAGGCAGAACTTTAATAATTATAATAATAAACCTTTTTGCTGGTTTCATTTCAAGTTCGGAAATAAAGCAAAGAGATGTGTGAAACCATGCAGTTTCAATAATTCAAAAAACTAAATTACCCTTCAGCGTGTGCAATAAATAATTTACCTCAGAAATCAAAAAGACTTTTTATTTTCGATAAAGAAAATAAATTTAAATTTTTAGTGGATACAGGAGCAGAATTATCCGTCGTTCCAAATACATATTATGGAAAATATAAAAAAGACCCAAATTTAATTCTAACTGCAGCTAACGGATCGTCTATTCATACATATGGAACAAAACTTTTAAAAATAGATTTTGGTTTAAGACGAGACTTCACTTTTCCATTTATCATTGCAAACGTCAACAAACCTATTATCGGCGCAGATTTCCTAGTTCAATTTAATTTACTAGTTGATATGAAAAATAGAAAAGTGATAGATGGTACTACAGATTTTAGTGTTAACAGAATCATGATTAAGACAAACTCCCCTTCACCCAGACATTTTTCTGTGGACAATGATTATGGTAATATTATGTCTAGATTCCCTTCACTTACTCAACCTCCAAGATATGATTTACCTGTAAAACATAACGTAGTACATACCATCGTTACTAAAGGACAACTACCCTTTTCAAAAGCCAGACGATTAGACACCAATAAATTTAAAATAGCCAAATTAGAATTTGACCACATGGTTAAATTAGGATTGTGTAGAAGCTCTTCATCATCTGTCTCATCAGCATTACACATGGTCCCGAAAAAGAATTCTTCAGACTGGCGACCATGCGGAGACTATCGAAGATTAAATTCAATTACAATTCCAGATAGGTATCCAATCCCACATATTCAAAATTTTACGTTGAATTTGGATGGTTGTAGTATATTTTCGAAAATTGATTTAGTCAGAGCTTATCACCACATCCCAGTAGCAGAGGAAGACGTTTTCAAAACAGCAATTACTACACCTTTCGGCTTATTCGAATTCACTCGAATGCCCTTTGGTCTCAGAAACGCTGCCCAAACATTCCAGCGTTTTATGGATAAAGTTTTGAACGGCTTAGAATTTGTTTTTGTCTACATTGACGATATTCTTGTGGCAAGCAAGAGTGAGGAAGAACACAAAGACCATTTAAACCAAGTGTTCACCCGATTAGAGGAAGTTGGAGTAAACATTAATCCAGGGAAATGTCTTTTCGGAGTAAATTCAATTGATTTTCTAAGCCACAAGATTACAAAAGACGGGATTCTTCCATCTGAAGACAGAATTAAATTTATTCAAAATTTTCCGTCGCCAGATTCAGTTAAACAAGTCCAAAAATTCATCGGAATGGTAAATTATTTCCACCGATTCATTCCACAGTTAGCGAAATTGTTAAGTCCTATTCTTATTCAACTAGCGAAAGAGCTTAAGAAGAATAAAAAGGTTAAAATTTTTGACTGGACGGAGGAATATGAAAATGCATTCATTAAAGTCAAAGAGGCTTTTATTACTGCAACATTATTAGTTCATCCGGCAGAGGAAGCTACTTTACGATTGACTGTTGATGCGTCAAATATAGCAATCGGAGCAGTGCTGGAACAATGCAAGAACAACAAGACGGAACCATTGGCATTTTACTCAAAGAAATTGAGTGCAGCAGAAAAGAACTATTCAACGTTTGATAGAGAGCTTTTAGCTGTATATTCAGCAATTAAGCACTTCAGACATTTCTTAGAAGGTCGCGATTTTACAGTGTACACAGACCACAAGCCTTTAACCTCGGCAATTTGGACAAAAGCTGAAAGAAGTCCAAGGCAAGCGAGGCACTTAGATTATATCACCCAATTTACCTCTGACATCAAACATATTAAAGGTGAATCTAACGTTGTGGCAGACGCTTTATCACGAGTAGATGCAGAAATTATGGATTGCGACACAATGAACGAAAGTGAAATTGATTTGGACATTATTGCAGAAAAGCAAAAGGATGACATTGAATTACAACATTTAATTGAGAATTCAAACGGAAATTCAAAATTCGTATTAAGAGAAGCAGATGTAGCTTCATCCGGAAATAAAATTTGGATAGAATGTTCCACTGAAAGAGATCGACCATTTATTCCAGTGAGTATGCGGAAAAATATATTTGATATGTTACACAATTTGTCACAACCAGGCATTCGAAGTTCGAGAAAATTGATTGCAAGTAGATACTTTTGGCCTAGGATGAACTCAGATATTAATTTATGGGCAAAATCTTGCATAGCATGTCAAAAAGCGAAAATAAATAGACATACGAAATCTCCAGTACAAAAAATTAGGATACCGTCAGGAAGATTTGAACATATTCATGTAGATCTAGTTGGCCCCTTACATCCGGCGGAAGGATTTATGTACCTATTAACAGTTGTGGATCGATTTACCAGGTGGCCAGAGGTGTATCCTTTGAAAAGCATTACAGCAAAGATAGTTGTAAGGACGTTGTACGAACAATACTTTCCGAGATTTGGGATTCCTTTAACAGTAACCACTGACCAGGGAGGTCAGTTTGAAGGGAAACTTTTCGAAGAATTTTCAAAGCTTTTAAGAACTCATAAAATTCGAACATCGGCTTATCACCCACAATCGAACGGAATGGTGGAGAGACTCCACAGGCAATTGAAAGCAGCACTCAGAGCTAAGATGGATAGTCCAAATTGGTTGTTACACATTCCAGCTTTATTGTTAGGTTTTCGCACCACAGTTAAGGAGTTAGTGTATGGACAGACATTACGAATTCCAGGAGAATTCTTTGTCAGGAATCAAACAAGCTTATCCGATCCAGCAAGTTTAGTAACGCAATTACGAGACCATATGAGAAATATCATTCCAACCGATTCTCGGGAACAAAAGAAAAATTACTATATACCAAAAGGATTAGAGGATTGTGAATTTGTTTTTCTGAGAGTAGATAGAAGTAAAAGTTGCTTACAGAAGCCTTATGAAGGTCCATTCCAAGTCATTAAAAGAAACGAGAAGAATTTTGTCATTAACGCCAACGGGAAAATGATCGTAGTATCAATCGATAGACTGAAGCCCGCTTTCATTGAGAAAAATGATGACATTAACAAACCAGTAACAAGAAATTCAAGGAAAAAAGTTTTATTTCAATTGTAACATTAGAAAGAGTTTTGGTAATTGTTTTCGTTAAATTAATTGTTAAATATTCATGGACGCTCGCGCTGAAGGGGGAGTTATGTAGCGGTTGCTACTTGTTATTAATTTACGTTCGTTGCTACTTGTTATTAGTTTATGTTCGTTACTGTAGCAAGTTTATTTAACATTCAGTTCAGTTCCTGTACTAGTAATTTTTGAGTACAGTGTTTTTAATATGTCAAAAATTATATTTTCACTACTACTTAGAAATACACTTTAAGAATACTGAATCAGATATCATATACGTAGACACTGAACACACAAACGATTTTCAAAAAACATAGGCACACAAAAAGTTGTCATGAAAAATAAAATTTGAAAATGTACGAGTATTAGTTAGAAGATAAAAGATTCTACATGTCCGGATTTTAAACCGTTGAAATAATTAACGTATTTGTTAAAATTAATTTAAATATAATTCATTAAAAATAAAAATCTAAATTTACAAAATATTTTAATATAAGATTTATTAAAATAAAATGGTGTGACGTGGTTTTCAAATAAAATAAAATCTAAAAAATCTCAAGACCCCCACATCAAATGTCAGTTGCTAAAACAGGCGTTAAGAACTTAAACCAGATACACATAAAATTTGCAAATTAATGGAAAAACGGCATTTTAAAAGGTGAAAAAGTGAAAATAGTGTTTATTAATTTTTTTAAACAAAATATTTGTGTTGTTTTAATGTTTTAAGTAGGTATTTAAAAAATGTAAATTTCAAAAGTGATTCCGGTGTTTACATGCAGTGAAAAAAGGTTTGTAGCCTATGGAACAAATTGGTGCCATGAAAAATTCCTCATGAGCAGTCCATTCTATATATCAGTGACTCTAACACATCTATAGAAGATATTTGCATAGAAGAAGATGAAAATCATTTATACGAATTAAGCTACAAATAGAATGATGATCGCGAGAATGAAAATAAAAGTATAGATGTAAGGTAGCTAAGCGAAGAAGAGACTGTTGCATAAAAAAGCATGATGCTTAAGCTGGTTATTTTATTGCATATTTCTTAGTTGATGCCTTTTATTTTTAACTTCCCAGTATAGGAAGTTATTGTAATCGGTCCGAAAATCGAAATCGAAAATTTCAACGTATTTTCATCTTTCAAGGTCCCAGGAGCATTTTAAGCAAAAAATTGGGAGGAAGTATGTGTGTGTGTGTGTGTGTGAATGTGCGTACGGATGTGGTCATTTTTTCCTGCACGATATCGCGCGAACCAAAACTGATATCGACTTCGTTGAGGTATCGTTCGAAGCGTATCAACCGAAATATGATCTGAAAAGATTTTCATGAAATTCGGTCGAGCCGTTTTTTTGTTTAAGCGACGTAAGTGATTTTTGTACCTGCACGATATCGCCCGAACCACGAAAGATATTGACTTACTTGAGGTGCCGTTCGAAGCGTATTTGCGACAATATTATCTGAAAAGATTTTTATAATATTCGGTCCAGCGGTTTTTTGGTTTAAATGACTTAAGTGATTGTTGTACCTGCACGATATCCCGCGAACTATAAAATATATCGACTTAGTTGACGTGCCGTTCGAAGAGTATTAACCAAGATATGATCTGAAAAGATTTTCATAAAATTCGGTCCAGCCGTTTTTTTGTTTAAGCGGCGTAAGTGATTTTTGTACCTGCACGATATGGCCTGAACCACAAAAGATATTGACTTACTTGAGGTGCCGTTCGAAGCGTATTAGCGACAATATAATCTGAAAAGATTTTTATAATATTCCGTCCAGAGGTTTTTTGGTTTAAGTGACTTAAGTGATTTTTGTACTTGCACGATACCGCGCGAACTAAAAACTATTTCGACTTCATTGAGGTGCCGAAAAACATTAACACATCAATTTTATATACATTTTCGTCATCCTAATCTTGCAGGTGCGCACATTTAGTTTGACATTTTAAGCGAAAATATTGATAAACAATTGTGACAAACTCTCAGTATTATACATATATTCTATATTGCCTATTGTTCATTTATTATTAATGTATCCAATCATAATATTCAACATCCATCATACTGGGAAGTTGATCGTGTGGACCGAAAGGGTCGAACCCACATCCCAACTAGTTTTCAATCGAATTAAGCATTGATTCCAAATAACGTATGTTCGCAATATATAATAACAAAAATGTAATGTACCTGTACCATTATAAAACTAGTTGGGATGTGGCACCACCAATCGAACGCGCATAAAATTTTGTGTAATGGTTTCACATGTGAATAATGTGTTGTTTTGTGATTTTCTGAGGGCGCTGGATAGAATTTTCACCAAGGTAGGTTATGTTGTTTACATTTTGCATGTAATGTGATAATGTGTGTTAAATGTGATAATTTTTTTTTTTTAAATTTGCTTTTGTGCTTTTCTCCGCTATTTTACTGTAAAGTACACATGGTTCTCATTTAACTTTCCTTTAGTTTTTTCTTTTGTCTGAGACATGTGCTAATCTTCTGTTTTTTATTCTTTTAGAGATGTCCTGTTAGATTTATTTTAACTGTTAATGTTCTTTATTTAATTTTGTTTTAATTTTGTTATTAATTTTAATTCCATTTTGTGTAGTTTTCCCTAGACTTTTAAGTCTATTATTCATTTTAATTCATTTCTAAAGTTTTCAATTCCTTTTCTGTTTGTTACTTTTGCTTTTCTCTTATTTTTTAATTTTTTAATTTTAAATCTATCTTCGTTCTTTTAAATTTGTTGAATTTAGTTAAGTTAAATTCTTTCTTGAATTTTATATTTATTATTCTTGTAGTGTAGTGAGAAATTGTATCTGGCTAATTTAGGTTGGTGGGCATCTTTCTTCGGTACTACTCCTATACCTTCGGTCATATTTTTACCGTGATTAAATAGCCTGTCTCACCTTGTTGTGCTTTCTTAACGTACCCCCCTGTTACCTGTTTCTACATACATTTGGTCGTGGAATCAATATGAAAAATTCGACAAGAGCCTCTGTTCGACTCATGGGTAAAAAGGTAACATCATCGACACAAGCAGAAGCTGGTCTTGGAAAAGTGAAGGATCCATCGTCAAAACCCAAAGATCCTAGTATTAAAAGTCGCTCTACAAAAATCCTTTCGGCTCCCATTAAAAAGGTAAGAAAATCTTAACAGAGCATTCCCTCCGACTCCCCGAAACCCAGCACAAGCTCTTCAGATATTCAAATACAAAATGTAATTGAAACAGCAATGGAAAAATCTGCTGAAGACCCTGGTAGTCTAAAAGTCACACCTACGGGTTATATTGAACAAGATGCTGGACCCTTTATAGTCATTGTTCAAAAAACAAACCCCCTAGACTGGGGGATAAAAGATCTGAACCAACTTTACTTAGGCAACTGCCTAATAAGGTCCTCCACTAGAGGAGTTAAAACTGTGGCAAAAATAGGACGTAGCAAGTGTAAAATTGGGTTTGATAATGCAAAAGATGCCAACGACTTCATTGAAAACTGCCCTCTAGACCCAATATACAGAGCATTTATACCTCTAGGACTGATGGCCACCCCAGTCTTGATCCATGGTGTTGATGAGGATCTTAAGGAGGAGGAATTACTAGAGGCGCTTAGAGTCTGCAATCCCTCAGTAGTCTTCAAAAAAGTTTTCAGAATAACGTGGAAGAGGAAAGTCGAGGGTAAGATTCTTACTAAAGCAACCAATAAACTCAAAATTTACATAGGGGGAAAGGTAATCCCTGAGAAGATAAATCTGTATTATTCTACATTTATTGTGAACAAATTCGTACACGCCCCAACGAGATGCTTCAGGTGCCAACGTTTTGGTCATTTAAGCCGTTTCTGTAAAGCAAAGTGGGAACGCTGCGGAAAATGCGGAGAGAGAAATTGCATGGAGGGGAATCAGTGCAATAAAGTGCCCAATTGTGCCAACTGCAATGGTAACCACGGTGCTTTTGACAAGGCATGTCCGATTTGGTTAAGAGAAAAAGAAATGGTGAATATAATGAGACGAGGCAACTACTCAAAGAAAGATGCTTGGAGGATTTTCAAAGCAAAAAACAGAATCCCAGCAGACCAACACATCAAGGATAAAATTGATCTACGAAGCAACGTCTCTCAAACTATAAATAAAAATTCTGATGAAACAAAACGAAACCAGAACGACTTGTCAACAAAAGTGAAATTAAACCGACCCATGCCAACTAATGGAAAAGAAAAGAATAGAGAAAAGCGAACCGCAAATTTGTCAATACCTACCAATAAACCTAAATCCAGCAGAACTCCCAGTGTGTCAGAGAGTAGAGGGCAGTTTTCAGCAAATGACACATCCTTTAATCTAGATGTTTGACCCCAAACCTAAAAAACAAAAACCAAAACACAAATACCTACAAAGAAATTTAATTATTATAAAATTAAGAACAAAATATACCCATCCGGTTGTATCCAGCAAACTCCAAATCATTCGGCCAAATCTAAAATGTACAATAAAAATTAATTATTTAATTAAATAATATTAAATTTATTTACATATAAGTAGAAATTCCACAAGTCAAGGAATTTCTACTCTAATAACAAATATCAAAATGACATAAAAACAACAACAACAAGTACATAAAAATGTAAACAAAGCAAAAATCAACGCAATTAACATAAATTAAACACATAGCGCAGTAAAATAATGAAAAGTAAATTAAATAATATTTCACCTGTGTAATAACATGAAAATAAACTAAACTTCCAGGTGAAATATGTATTAAATGAAAAACATAGAATAACACATAACCTACCTTTTATGGACAAACATTGAAACAAGCAAAAAACACATAGTTCACATGCACATATAACACCAACACACAGCATAAACACTAAAGAACTTGCGCAAAGGCTTTTACTTACCTGAAGGCAACTGGAACACACTTATAACGCACTTTTTACGCGAAAATATACGCGCGCGACTTCGCGATAAAAACACCGGCGAACAAACGTCAAAATCAAACTTTACGTATTGTCATGGTGTGATACATGAAACCACAGTAAAATTTAAAGAGGATTTCAATGGTGTGGCCAGAAAGGCAAAATATTTTATGTGTAAAAAGATATTTAGATAAAATAAATTTTTTTCATAAAAGGTAGTAAGAGTGAAAGAGAAAGAAAACAAAAAGGATAAAAAGAACGAGATACATATATTTTTAAAAATTCATTGATAAAAATATATATGGCCATTTTGAATAAAAATAGTAGGGATATTGGTGTTTGAATAAGGACCGTTGCTTTCCTGGCTATAAAATCCGAGCACCAACAGCACTCATCACCAGTCGCTTGGTAGCAGCAAACGAATTGAGTGATCAAACTTCTATATGCTAAATAGTAATTGAAGTTATATATGCTCAAGGATTTGCAAGAACTTCAAACGTTAAAAAGGACTTGGACAAATATTAAGTGATTGTGTCACACATATGCCAATTAGGTTATAGTGGCGCTGTATGCTTATATTTCAAAGTCCAGTAGCATAAGTATATAAAATTATATTAAAGTTGTTTTATATATTTAAATTTTTTTCATAAATAAAGAAAACTTGGTTGTTAACTGACGCGTTTAATTTCTAATTCCTAAACTCTTCAGTTTGCATATAACATTTTGGTGGTTCCATCCAGGAATACGCGTGCAGCACAATCAAGTTGGCTTTATAGTTTCGGTGTTCGAGTAGCTTCATTTTTTCAAAATGACGACACTACAACAATTGTGCCAGACCCAACAAGTGCTACGAAATCGATTGAGCAAATTCATCGAAAATGGAAAGAAAACTTCCTTAGTAAAGCGCACATATGGATTTTACGAATCCAGAATCGCCGACTTGAAAATATTGTGGGAAGAGTTCCGCGATAATGATTTCGCCTTAAATAAAGCAGCACTCGCAGATCCTCCAGAAATTCCCGTGGAATATTTGGCTCTCGATCACTATAGTGAATCGGAGATCAAATACGCTGAATATATGGGAGAATTGATGGATGGATTGCAAAGACAGGCACCAACCACTTCGTCAGGATCAGTCATCGCTCCAAACACCAAAACACCAGAACTGCAACAAACTGGGACGCAACATGACATCCAACTTCCTAGGATCAGCCTGCCAAAATACAATGGCAATTACGACATGTGGCGTTCCTTCCATGACATCTTCATCTCCCTGGTACATAGTAACCCCAAGTTAGCACCTGTGCAAAAATTGCACTACTTGAAGGAATGCCTAGTTGGGGAAGCAGAAACTCTACTGAAGCACGTGCCAACAACCAATGAAGACTACGAACCAGCCTGGTCAAAGCTAAAAGAGCGCTACGAAAATAAAAGAGTTCTTGTAAATCATCAAATTAAAACCTTTATGAGCATACCCAAGCTCTCTACTGAGACAGCAAAGGGAATGAAGGTTTTAATTGACACTACATCCGAATGCCTACAGCAACTCAAGAGTCTGGATGTCGACACCAGCTCATGGGACGCTATTTTGATATATTTGCTGGTCCAAAGGTTACCATTCATGACATTACGGTTATGGGAGGAAGAACAAGGAAACACTCAAGCTCTACCTACCTTTACCAAGTTCCAGTCCTTCTTAAATACAAGATTAAGGGTCTTGGAATCCATTGCAGACATCATTGAATCCAAACCTACGGCTCAACCCAAGCCCAACAACACATTGAGGACTACATATACACATCATGTGAAGAAACAAGGTAATTGTCCAGCTTGTCACGCCAGGCACTTCATTGCCACTTGCAAGAAATATCATGCAATGAATACTACTGCCAAACGCAAGGTACTAGATACAGCTGGCCGTTGCCTAAATTGTCTCTCGAGCTATCACACAACCAATGATTGCACCAGCAAATATCGATGTAGAAAGTGTGACGGAAAGCATCATACCACACTGCACAACGATTCCAAGCAAGAAAAAACTGGATCCACAGGATTTCACGAGAAAGTCCGCAACGAAGAAGACACCATACTACAGCAGTCTTCAACAACCACAGAGTCGCCCTCAAATAGCAGCGGTGCAGCAACAATTCAGAATTTCTTGGCCATGAAAAACCATCATGCGCTGTTATCAACAGCAGTGGTCATTGCTCATACTCAACATGGCAAGAGAAGAACATTGCGATGCCTCGTAGACCCTGGCTCGGAGTCATCGTTTATCACAGAAGCTGCATGCAGGCAGCTGGGTGCAAACCCAACGAGTACAGCTGTATCAATCGTAGGCATAAACACAAGCCCAGCAGCAACATCAAATAAAGTAAGACTCACACTAAAACCACGCAGCAATAATAGGATGTCAATAGCAGACGACTTCCTAGTCCTCAACACGATTACGGATCCTCTTCCAACAAAAGTAGTCCAAGGGAGAGAATGGAAACATATCAAAGATTTACCATTAGCAGATCCAACATTTTGGAAACCTGGAACTATCGACGCATTATTGGGAGCACGAATATATGCCAAAATCGTGCAAGAAGGTATCCGACGAGGACCAGACACAGCACCCATAGCCATCAAAACATTGTTCGGATGGATTATAATTGGGCCAACAGCAAATACGTTTGAAAATCAAACCGTAGCTTTCACAGCAAGTACAGCAGATATAAGTCTAGATGAGCAACTCAAACGTTTTTGGGAGATTGAAGAATTACCTCCAAAGCAGCTTCTCACAAAACAAGATGAGATCTGCCAGCAGATCTTCAATGAAACACATGTTCGTAAGCCAAACGGACGTTACCAAGTCACACTTCCATTTGTGGACAACAAGAAGCCAACGTTAGGACAGTCCAGGCCACAGGCTATGAGTCGGTTCTTGTCCTTGCAACGACAACTTAGAAAGAATCCTCAACTCAAGGAAGATTATAGTAAATGCCTAAATGAATATATTGATCTTGGGCATATGGAAGCAGTGGATCCCCCCAGCAACGAGGAAAATCATTACTATATTCCTCACCACGCAGTATTTAAAGAAAGCACTACAACTAAATTCAGAGTGGTTTTCGACGCCTCCGCCAAAACATCTAATGGAAAATCCCTCAATGAACAACTTCTGATAGGACCCACACTGCAGCCTAAACTTTTCGCAACCTTGCTTAACTGTAGGAAATACAAAATCGCTATGAATGCTGACATAGAGAAAATGTATCGGATGATAGAAGTACATCCGGACCATCAAACATACCAGAGGATCATATGGCAGCATCCTCAAACACTTCTACCACTGGATTACAAGCTAAAAACAGTGACATTTGGCACAGCGTGTGCTCCGTATTTAGCTATCCGAACACTGCAGCAACTAGCAGAAGACGAAAAGAAAACCTGGCCATTAGCATCCAAGGCGATCCTTAAAAACTTTTACGTGGATGACCTGCTAACTGGGGCTGATGACATCAAAGAGGCAAAAATACTACAACGGGAACTGATCAACATAACAAAGGCAGGTGGTTTTCTATTACGAAAGTGGACGAGCAACGATCCTGCATTACTAGAAGATGTGCCACTGGAACACCGAGAGTTAAAGACAACTTTGATGCTTACTACAACCGATGTCATAAAAACACTTGGCATTCGCTGGCATCCAGGGCCTGATTACTTCACTTTTGTAGTTACACCAATCCGGGAGCATAATCTTACAACGAAACGAAACATTCTGTCAGACATAGCATCCTTATATGATCCATTAG
The DNA here is from genome assembly GCA_949987705.1 of Thereva unica. Classification (NCBI taxonomy): domain Eukaryota; kingdom Metazoa; phylum Arthropoda; class Insecta; order Diptera; family Therevidae; genus Thereva; species Thereva unica. The sequence continues at coordinate 149,898,895 of OX465281.1, read as the reverse complement.
GATGGTTATCACCCGTTCTCATCATCGCAAAGATTTTAATGCAATCCCTATGGATTACAGGATCCTCATGGGACAGCAAGTCTCCAGTCATATAGAACGTCAATGGAGTACGTTCAAACAGGACTTAAGGACCATAGAAGCTCTTCAAATTCCCAGATGGATTGGATATTCTAATAACGCAAACATGCAACTACATGGGTTTTGCGACGCTTCAGTCAAAGCTTACGCTGCCGTTTTGTACATACGAGTCGAGTCCAGCGACGGAGAAATCTCTTCAAGAATCCTCACGTCAAAAACACGAGCAGCACCTACCAAACCGACCACCATCCCTCGATTGGAACTAAACGCAGCCGTGATTTTGGCCAGATTAATAAAAACGACTGTTGAAGACATGCAGTTACAGCACATTCCAACCTTCGCATGGACGGACTCCACTATAGCACTACAATGGGTCAAAGAACATCCATCCAAGTGGAAAACGTATGTCGCAAATCGCGTAGTTGAAATCCAAGAAGTCATACGCTACGATCAATGGCGACATGTTACAACAAATGATAATCCAGCAGATCTGGCATCTAGAGGAGTGCCAGCCTCCAAAGTGGTCAACAGTCAGCTTTGGTGGCACGGCCCAAGTTGGTTGACTAAAAGACATGATGAATGGCCTAAAGTTCGAGAAATCAACGGGCAGACTAAGTTGGAAGCAAAAAACCCAACCACGACTACTTTTTTTGTGCAATCAAAAGACAACTTGTGGCTGCGCTATTCAACAATAACGCGACTCGTTCGCATCGTCGCTCTAATCCTGAGGTTCACGTATAACTGCAAGCATTCCAAATGTAAAAGGCTTAATCATCTCTCCGCAATTGAATGGCAAGAAGCAGAAAATACAATTTTGCGCTTAATTCAACAATCAGAATTTCCAGTTGAATACACCAATCTGCTAAGTAAAAAACCACTACCACACAGTAGCCGGTTACTTAAGTTAACTCCTTTCATGGGCGAGGATAGGCTGATTCGAGTAGGCGGGAGACTGAATAACACAACGATGTCATACAATGCGAAACACCCAGTTATCTTACCTCAGCATCACACTGTCACACACATGATAATTGACCAAACGCATCTAGGAACACTTCACGGTGGAACATCTCTCGTACTAACCACGTTACGCCAAAAATATTGGATTTTAGATGCTCGACGGTGTATAACTAATCGTATTCATAAATGCATTACCTGTGCAAGACATCGCGGCGAAACGATGACACAACTGATGGGACACTTACCTGCACCCAGGGTCAACATAGCCAAACCGTTCACAAATATTGGCATTGACTACGCTGGACCCATCACAATGAAAACGTCCACGATTAGAAACGCAAAACTACAAAAGGCATACATTTGTGTTATAATTTGCCTCACAACCAAGGCGGTACATATTGAACTAGTGTCAGACTTATCAACAGCCGCATTCATCGCCGCTCTGAAGAGATTCATTTCTAGAAGAGGTCTATGTGCTAATATCTATTCCGACTGTGGTACGAATTTTGTAGGAGCAAAGCTCGTGCTCGACAAAGACCTCAAACAAGCCATAAAAGAAGCTACTCCAGAAGCTGCGCATTTCTTTACATCGAAGCAAGTTACATGGCACTTCAATCCACCCGCCGCCCCACACTTCGGCGGTCTTTGGGAAGCCGGTGTAAAGTCCGTCAAACATCATTTACGCAGAGCAATAGGAAATTCAGTTTACACGTTCGAAGAATATACCACAATACTTACGCAAATTGAAGCTTGCCTAAATTCACGTCCACTGTGCTACGTTAGAAATGACCCAGATGATCCATTCGTACTTACGCCTGGGCATTTTTTAACTGGACATTAACTCAACGCCATACCAGAGCCAAGTCCTGACGAGAATGTATCTCTCTCACGCCGTTGGAAACACATCCAACAAACAGTTAAAGGATTCTGGGATAAGTGGACCAAGGATTACTTAAACCAACTCCAGCAAAGGCAGAAGTGGCACAAGGAACAACGTAATATCCAAGTTGGTGACATTGTTCTCATCAAGCAAGAAAACCTGCCACCACTGAGATGGCTTCTAGGCACTGTCGAAAAAACATTCCCGGGACAAGATGGTCTGATACGAGTAGTGCAAGTCCGAACGGCTCACAATACCTTCCTAAGGCCAGTCACCAAAATTTGTCGCTTGCCTATAGACCAACTGACGCCTCCAGATGACACCGTGACTGCATGATGGAACAACAATCATCTTCATGTTAAATGTGTTGTTTGTTATCCTTTGTCCAACAACCTGTCTAATAACTATCCTCAAACTAATCAATTCTTTGTAGATAGATCAATACAAGTAAACTGAGGAGATCTAGCCGCGGCAGAAGACGGTTTATTGCTACCACCTGGCAGCCATTTCTGAGTTCCAGAGTTTTCCAGCGTGTTTTTTCCAACTACGCCGCTACCAGAGATATCACAGGCAGGTCATAGTATCAGCAACCCACAACAAAAGAGGTCGTTTGCAGTTCCAGCCGTACCTTCATCAGCCAGAATCAACAGGCGTCACACAGACAACTTGGAACTTCTTATGGCCGACAAACACATCAGCGAAACTAAGGTCTATGTTGAACGTGACCGTTCAAGGGGGAGGAGAATGTTTGACCCCAAACCTAAAAAACAAAAACCAAAACACAAATACCTACAAAGAAATTTAATTATTATAAAATTAAGAACAAAATATACCCATCCGGTTGTATCCAGCAAACTCCAAATCATTCGGCCAAATCTAAAATGTACAATAAAAATTAATTATTTTATTAAATAATATTAAATTTATTTACATATAAGTAGAAATTCCACAAGTCAAGGAATTTCTACTCTAATAACAAATATCAAAATGACATAAAAACAACAACAACAAGTACATAAAAATGTAAACAAAGCAAAAATCAACGCAATTAACATAAATTAAACACATAGCGCAGTAAAATAATGAAAAGTAAATTAAATAATATTTCACCTGTGTAATAACATGAAAATAAACTAAACTTCCAGGTAAAATATGTATTAAATGAAAAACATAGAATAACACATAACCTACCTTTTATGGACAAACATTGAAACAAGCAAAAAACACATAGTTCACATGCACATATAACACCAACACACAGCATAAACACTAAAGAACTTGCGCAAAGGCTTTTACTTACCTGAAGGCAACTGGAACACACTTATAACGCACTTTTTACGCGAAAATATACGCGCGCGACTTCGCGATAAAAACACCGGCGAACAAACGTCAAAATCAAACTTTACGTATTGTCATGGTGTGATACATGAAACCACAGTAAAATTTAAAGAGGATTTCAATGGTGTGGCCAGAAAGGCAAAATATTTTATGTGTAAAAAGATATTTAGATAAAATAAATTTTTTTCATAAAAGGTAGTAAGAGTGAAAGAGAAAGAAAACAAAAAGGATAAAAAGAACGAGATACATATATTTTTAAAAATACATTGATAAAAATATATATGGCCATTTTGAATAAAAATAGTAGGGATATTGGTGTTTGAATAAGGACCGTTGCTTTCCTGGCTATAAAATCCGAGCACCAACAGCACTCATCACCAGTCGCTTGGTAGCAGCAAACGAATTGAGTGATCAAACTTCTATATGCTAAATAGTAATTGAAGTTATATATGCTCAAGGATTTGCAAGAACTTCAAACGTTAAAAAGGACTTGGACAAATATTAAGTGATTGTGTCACACATATGCCAATTAGGTTATAGTGGCGCTGTATGCTTATATTTCAAAGTCCAGTAGCATAAGTATATAAAATTATATTAAAGTTGTTTTATATATTTAAATTTTTTTCATAAATAAAGAAAACTTGGTTGTTAACTGACGCGTTTAATTTCTAATTCCTAAACTCTTCAGTTTGCATTTAACACTAGATGATACGGATTCCCCTCAAAATGAATTTTTAATCGACGCACTCAGTAAGGAGATCTCTCTCACAGGGCGTGTCAGCAGTGGTCCAAATCCCCATGATAGTAGAAGTACAACTTGAAGAAGAGTACCATATTCAATCCAGATCTCCTAACGTTGTATTCGTGAAATCTATAAAGTCGTGCATACAGGTTCGCAACGTAGTTTAGTAACAGGGGATGTTTCCTCTAATTCCTCGTTTTTCGTAGACCTAGGATCGAAATTCCTGATTCATAGGTGCCCACCGATCTATTAGCTTCCTAGCTCTCAAATTTTTGAGAAATTTAGATCTGTGACGATAACAATAAATCTAATTGTTAATTTTGAATTATATAATTAATCATTTGATCAATGACAATAACTAATTTCTAATTTTTTAGCTTATGAACTTATAAACGTAGGCCTTAGTGCCTTCTAAACTTCAGACGAACTTTACTTAAACAAACTGAAGACCATCCCCTTACTGATCTGGCCCATCAGTCTGGGATTAACGACTACAGAGAGAGAGTTTTTCTTCATCACAAGAAAAGAACTAAGGCCAATTAAAAAAGTTGTTCATCAAAGATTCATGGTCAATATAGCGTCAAAGCTCGATCACTAAGGGACCCGTTGGGGTACACTAGCCTTGGCTAGTCAATTGTAAACAACAACAACATTATTTAAATCTATTTAATTCTATTTTAAAACTTTAGAATAATTCAATTGAACAAAATAAAAGAAAAAGGAAGAGAAATTCTAACAAAAAGTAATGTATTTACAATAGATTGCTAACGGAGCGTTCACTCTTCGTTGTAAATTTGCATTGTATATTTACACCGTTTACAATGATACACTTTAGCGTGAATACCCCTAGTATTTCATGATTTTTTTTGCAACTTTTAATTTGACATGTTGTTGTTGTTGTTTTCTTGTAAATTCTTATGTTGTTTACTTTGTTGCATACTTATTGGGGTTTTGAACATAAAACTATTTGTTTTGTATTTAATTCATTAATTCATGTTTTTTTTTTTTTAATTTCAGATTTGAAGTCCTACTGGAAAACAGGTAAGTATAGTATCGTTGTTTATATTTGTATACATATACTAATTCTGTTTTTGTTTTAGGTGTCATTCCTGGAAGCAGGTGAGTATGAGGTATCATAAAATTTATTTTGTACAGCATTAACCATTGTTTATTTTCAGGTTCGCAGCTGCTTTTTTAGTTTTAAGAAAATTTGTAAGATTTATTGTAAATGTATTTATTATATAATTCAATTATGTATAGGTTTAAGTATTTATAAGTTTAAATATAGTATTCATAAATATAGTATTCATAGTTTTAATTCATTTATATAAAATTTTTATATAAAATTTCTAATATATTGTAATTTTTATTTTATGTCTTATATGTATATTTTCTCTCCATTCTTTTTATATAGGATTGTATTTTAGGTATTATTTTGATGACTGTGGTCTGAACACAGGTAATTATAACAATAAGAATCATTAGCTCACACTAATTACATTGAAATTCCAGCTGCAACATGTAAAACTAAATGGAAAAATTTTTCGGGATACATACCGAAAGGAAAAACGTAAAGAAAATATAACATCAGGAAGTGGTCAGCAAGCCCCGAAAAAGAAGTGGAGATATTATGATACCTTAAGCTTTTTAGATCAATATGCAAATGAAAGGCAGTATGTTTTGTGTGCATTATCGAACCTTTAATGTAATTTTTGTTTTTACAGAACAATTGGTAACATAGAAAAAGAACCTTTGCATATTCTTATGATTGATGAAGCAACTAGAGAGTAGTCATGGACTGAAGAAAATATGTCTACTTCCACAGTGCTAGAGATTTCAGGATTGGGGGCACAATCATTATCACCAAGGGAAACAGCACCATCGCAATTACATACTTCTGAGAAGACAACGTCTTCATCTGCAAAACCCCGTAAATCATCCTCCCCATTTCCGAACAAAGTGGATTGTAATTTTTTAGATTTGTTAAAACAGGCAGGAGATGTTATTGCATCAAAAAAATCTCAAGTCGCCACTACCAGCACCCATAAATTATTTGAAACTCTAGCAGATAAAATTACTACCTGTAATATGCCCTTAACTGAAATTAATAAAGTGGAAATGGAAGTTACGAGGGTAGTTTATGATGCTATGATTAATTAATGTAAATATATGTTCGGGATAAATACAAGGAAATTTGTTAATAAAATAACACTGACAATTCTCATTCAAATTCACAAGAAAGGTATATTCAAACAGATTATCTTTAAAAATGCCGAAATTACTACAAAATTGCCGAATTAACAAAGTGCCGAAAAAATTGTATCGAAATATTTTAATGCTAACTTATCAAAAGACGTTTAACGAAATGACCCGCACCACTTTTTCCTTTCTTTTTCTAGAACTCTTTTCCTATCCCTAACGTTTTCCACTATACCGTTTTTTCTATACGTATACGTGACTTGTTGCACGTCGCCGTTTCTATGTCTATCTCTGTTGGAATGTACTATTATTGACTACCATCTATCGTCGAGAATACCGATGTACATCCACCTTAATATTAATGCTGGTAAGTATAACACTTGATATCCACATCAATAACCGGTAAGTATAACAATTAATATTTCAATATCAACTGTTATACTTTCTCGAGATGACAGTTCTACTTTATTCACTAGGTCAGTGGGTTAGTAAGGTAAGTTGTTTACAATTTTAATAGTTTTATTATTTATAAGAAGTTGTGCATTTATCGATTACGTTTTTAGTGGTGCAGGTCAGTGTTTTTGTTATGTTTTAATGTTATTTGTAAAATCTAATTTTAATTCAATTATTATGATGATATCCTTCCAGGATGCTCAGCTCTGCTTCGGTGGACCATCAGATTTAACGAATCATTAGCTCACACTAATTACATTGAAATTCCAGCTGCAACATGTAAAACTAAATGGAAAAATTTTTCGGGATACATACCGAAAGGAAAAACGTAAAGAAAATATAACATCAGGAAGTGGTCAGCAAGCCCCGAAAAAGAAGTGGAGATATTATGATACCTTAAGCTTTTTAGATCAATATGCAAATGAAAGGCAGTATGTTTTGTGTGCATTATCGAACCTTTAATGTAATTTTTGTTTTTACAGAACAATTGGTAACATAGAAAAAGAACCTTTGCATATTCTTATGATTGATGAAGCAACTAGAGAGTAGTCATGGACTGAAGAAAATATGTCTACTTCCACAGTGCTAGAGATTTCAGGATTGGGGGCACAATCATTATCACCAAGGGAAACAGCACCATCGCAATTACATACTTCTGAGAAGACAACGTCTTCATCTGCAAAACCCCGTAAATCATCCTCCCCATTTCCGAACAAAGTGGATTGTAATTTTTTAGATTTGTTAAAACAGGCAGGAGATGTTATTGCATCAAAAAAATCTCAAGTCGCCACTACCAGCACCCATAAATTATTTGAAACTCTAGCAGATAAAATTACTACCTGTAATATGCCCTTAACTGAAATTAATAAAGTGGAAATGGAAGTTACGAGGGTAGTTTATGATGCTATGATTAATTAATGTAAATATATGTTCGGGATAAATACAAGGAAATTTGTTAATAAAATAACACTGACAATTCTCATTCAAATTCACAAGAAAGGTATATTCAAACAGATTATCTTTAAAAATGCCGAAATTACTACAAAATTGCCGAATTAACAAAGTGCCGAAAAAATTGTATCGAAATATTTTAATGCTAACTTATCAAAAGACGTTTAACGAAATGACCCGCACCACTTTTTCCTTTCTTTTTCTAGAACTCTTTTCCTATCCATAACGTTTTCCACTATACCGTTTTTTCTATACGTATACGTGACTTGTTGCACGTCGCCGTTTCTATGTCTATCTCTGTTGGAATGTACTATTATTGACTACCATCTATCGTCGAGAATACCGATGTACATCCACCTTAATATTAATGCTGGTAAGTATAACACTTGATATCCACATCAATAACCGGTAAGTATAACAATTAATATTTCAATATCAACTGTTATACTTTCTCGAGATGACAGTTCTACTTTATTCACTAGGTCAGTGGGTTAGTAAGGTAAGTTGTTTACAATTTTAATAGTTTTATTATTTATAAGAAGTTGTGCATTTATCGATTACGTTTTTAGTGGTGCAGGTCAGTGTTTTTGTTATGTTTTAATGTTATTTGTAAAATCTAATTTTAATTCAATTATTATGATGATATCCTTCCAGGATGCTCAGCTCTGCTTCGGTGGACCATCAGATTTAACGTATTTTGTTGAACGTTAATTTCTTTGTGTATCATTCTCTTTTTTAGGAGGTTCCGGGATTGAACAATATATATGTTTTTTATTAAATTGAACTTTAAAAACATCAAAATTGAGCCTAGGTGATCCTTTATTTTTAGTATACATATTTTTATAATGGATATATATTTATATGTTATTGTGCGGAAGCGAATTCTGGGCTCTGCCCCACGCCAAGGAACTCGAAACCATACAAGCGAAGTATTTCAAACGACTTCTCCACCTACCGTATTCCACACCCCACTTTTTTTGACAAAGGAACTAGAAAGACTCCCTATACATAGAGTATTTCATCTGGAAAAGTATGTACGATTGGTGGATCAAGTTGCTGGAAATGCCACTCGATAGGTTGCCACGCCAATGTTATGAAGTTTTAAAAAGTCACGCCGACGACAATTTAGTCTCTGATAATTGGGCAAAAAAAATTAAACTACAATTACATAGTATGGATGTTCAGTTTTATATTTTGAGGCCGAAAAGCACAAATTCGACGAAAACGAACTTTGGCCATATTGTAACTCGAATGAAGCAAATAGTTTGTCACACATGTTCTTCAACTGCCCTATGTTTTCATCGTCGAGGCAAAGATATTTGAACAATCTAATGACACGAGAACAACCTAACGGTTGAAAAATTAAATTATGTACTATACTTTTAGAATACACTAAAACCAAAAAATTGATGGAATTTTGAATGTAAAAAGATTAGTAGCAAACTCCCATGTATACGGAGCAATTAGCTCCAAACTCATTGTCTATAATATAAAAACTAGTTGGGATGTGGGTTCGACCCTTTCGGTCCACACGATCAACTTCCCAGTATAATGGATGTTGAATATTATGATTGGATATTTCAATAACAAATGAACAATAGGCAATATAGAATATATGCATAATACCGATAATTTGTCACAATTGTTTATCAATATTTTCGCTAAAATGTCAAACTAAATGTGCGCACTTACAAGATTAGGACGACGAAAATGTATATAAAATTGATGTATTAATGTTTTTCGGCACCCCAATGAAGTCGATATAGTTTTTAGTTCGCGCGGTATCGTGCAGGTACAAAAATCACTTAAGTCATTTAAACCAAAAACCCGCTGGACCGAATATTATAAAAATATTTTCAGATTATATTGTCGCTAATACGCTTCGAACGGAACCTCAAGTAAGTCAATATCTTTTGTGGTTCGGGCCATATCGTGCTGGAACTAAAATCACTTACGCCGCTTAAACAAAAAAACGGCTCGACCGAATTTTATGAAAATCTTTTTAGATCATATTTTGGTTAATGCTCTTCGTCAACTAAGTCGATATCTTTTATAGTTCGCGCGATATCGTGCAGGTACAAAAATCACTTAAGTCATTTAAACCAAAAAACCGCTGGACCGAATATTATAAAAATCTTTTCAGATAATATTGTCGCAAATACGCTTCGAACGGCACCTCAAGTAAGTCAATATCTTTCGTGGTTCGGGCGATATCGTGCAGGTACAAAAATCACTTACGTCGCTCAAACAAAAAAACGGCTGGACCGAATTTCATGAAATTCTTTTCAGATCATATTTCGGTTAATACGCTTCGAACAACACCTCAACGACGCACATACGTCAATATTCTACATTACGCGGCCAAAATTATTTGTTTACGTATATCACGTCTACATGATATTAAATATCTCATAAGACTATTTGTTTTTATTTAGTTAAATTATTTTGTAAATTAAGGTAAAAAATCATAAATTAAGGTAAAAAAACATAAATTAAGGTAAAAAATGTATTCAATTAAAATAAATACACACAAAATAAAAAAAATGGTTATTTTTTCATATAAAATCTTAATGGTATAAAAGGTCCCCCGTTTTGTCATCCGCACTCTTCCGCAACTGGTTTTTGTATTTTCTTTTAGTCAAAGGATTGTCTTTTCAAATAAAAAAAGAATGATGATCGTATCTCATCGAGAAATACAACAAATTGACCTTTGAAGTTCAAAATTACTTCAAAATTTGTCTTAAAACAACCCATGTGTTTGAAACCCCCAAATTATTCGAATTGAGCATTTTGGGTAAGTAAATAATAATAAAAATAAAGATCCATACCTGTGTTATTGGAATCCATCACTTTCACTTCAAAAACTGACACAGAAAAAAAAATATTAATGTTGTCACTTTTGTTGTGTTTGTAACTTTAAGCAGCAAAAACGAGCGCACGGGTTGACGGTCAAGTACCGACTTCCGGAATGCGGTCGGGGTGTATCGTAGGTAGGTGTTGGGGGTCAGTTAGGATTCTTGGAACTGTCTTCTAGCTCTGCATGTGCTATTTTATGTGTTTACCGTAAGTTTTTAAAATTCAATTTTGGCCGCGTAAATGTGGAATATTGACGTATGTGCGACGTCGATATCAGTTTTGGTTCGCGCGATATCGTGCAGGAAAAAATGACCACATCCGTACGCACATACACACACACACACACATACTTCCTCCCAATTTTTTGCTTAAAATGCTCCTGGGACCTTGAAAGATGAAAATACGTTGAAATTTTCGATTTCGATTTTCGGACCGATTACAATAACTTCCTATACTGGGAAGTTAATAAGTCGGGTTTTCCTTCCTGACGCTATAATTCAAGAACGCACGATCCGATTTCCACGGTTTTGCATTCGTTGGAAAGGTCTCGGGTTCCGTGAGGTTTATAGCAAAAAAAATTTCAACAGAAAAGCAGGCGTTTGGTCCATAGCAGCCATCTCAAGAGGAACAATCTAATGACACGAGAACAACCTAACGGTTGAAAAATTAAATTATGTACTATACTTTTAGAATACACTAAAACCAAAAAATTGATGGAATTTTGAATGTAAAAAGATTAGTAGCAAACTCCCATGTATACGGAGCAATTAGCTCCAAACTCATTGTCTATAATATAAAAATAAGTCGGGTTTTCCTTCCTGACGCTATAATTCCAGAACGCACGATCCGATTTCCACGGTTTTGCATTCGTTGGAAAGGTCTCGGGTTCCGTGAGGTTTATAGCAAAAAAAATTTCAACAGAAAAGCAGGCGTTTGGTCCATAGCAGCCATCTCAAGAGGGCGGATAACCATTTTCTTTAAAACCCCTCGACATGGATATCAAATGAAAGGGTATGGTAAGTAGAACACCAAGGCAATATAGTATACTCAATATATCGTTTGGTCCATGGCAGTCATCTCAAGAGAGCAGATGACCATTTTCTTCACAACCCCTTCGAAATAGGTATCCAATGAAAGAGTATGATAAGTAGAACAATATAAGCAATATAGTATACTCAATATGTCGCTTGGTCCATAGCGGCCACCTCAAGAATGCGGATTACCATTTTCTTCACAACACCTTCGACATGGATATCAAATGAAAGAGTATGATAAGTAGAACACCATAGGCAATAGGCGATCATCTCAAGCAGGCGGATTCCAATTTTCTTCACAACTCCTTCGAGATGGGTATCAAATGAGAGAGTATGATAAGTAGAACACATAAGCAATATAGTATACTCAATATATCGTTTGGTCCATAGCGGCCATCTCCAGAGGTTGGATTACCATTACTTTCAAACCCCTGGACATGGATTTCAAATGAAAGGGTATGATAACTAGAACGCCATAAGCAATATAGTACACTCAATATATCGTTTGGTCCATGGCGGTCATCTCAAGAGGGCAGATGATCATTTTCTTCACTATCCCCTCGACATTGGTATCAAATGAAAGGGCATTATAAGAAGAATGCCATAGACTATGTCATTAGATTCATGGCGGCCATCTCAAGAGGGCGGGTTACCATTTTTTTCACAACACCCGAGACATGGGTATCAAATGAAAGGCTATGAAAAGTAGAACACCATAAGCAATATAGTAAACTCAATATATCGTTTGGTCCATGGCAGTCATCTCAAGAGAGCAGATGACCATTTTCTTCACAACCCCTTCGAAATGGGTATCCAATGGAAGAGTATGATAAGTAGAACAATATAAGCCATATAGTATACTCAATATATCGTTTGGTACAAGGCGGTCATCTCAAGAGGGCGGATTACCATTTTCTTCACAATCCCTACGACATGGGTATCAAATGAAAGAGTATGATAAGTAGAACACAATAAGCAATATAGTATACTCAATATATCGTTTGGTACATGGCAGTCATCTCAAGAGGGCGGATTACCATTTTCTTCACAACCCCTTCGAGATGGGTATCAAATGAGAGAGTATGATAAGTAGAACACCATATGCAATATAGTATACTCAATATATCGTTTGGTCCATAGCGAACATCTCAAGAGGGCGGATTAATATTTTCTTCCCAACCCCTTCGACATGGGTAGGTATAAAATGAAAGAGTATGATAAGTAGAACACCATAGGCAATATAGTATACTCAATATATCATTTAGTCAATGGCGGTCATCTCCCAAAATCAATTTCCTATCGCAGACTGTGTAGCCATAATCTTATTTTATTGAAAGGCGTTGCAACGCACGCGGGTTTTTGCTAGTATCTTATAAAAATAAAAATAAATAATAATTTTTATAATGGAATGATGGACGTTTCGGCATTAATATTTATCAGCTAAAATATACATTTTTTTTTATATAATATAATAATATAATTGATCTTGATTTATAAATCTCAACTAGTAATTAACATATTATTAAGGAAAAAATTAATGAGCTTACCAAAATTTAGGAACAATATTCACATATAACTTAACATCAAAAAGCCAATGCGGCAGATTATCATACTATTTGTTTGGATTTGAATTTGATTATAAAAACGTAACTTGACCATATTTTTTTTATATTTTATTTGTATGACTTTGTTTCTGTTATTGTTAATGGAATTTAATTGTTTTATTAGTTTTTATATTTTTTTCCTTTTTTTTTTGATTTTTACTTTTTTTTTATGTGAAAGACTAGAGTCACAGGAAAGGCCCTTTATACTGTCGACAATCTATTTTATTCGTATAGGTTGCAATGTCGAACAGCAGCTCTAGTCGGGGAAGAAAGGAACTGCCACAACCTACCCGCGATATTTTTAGTCTACCTAATTCCAACCATTACTATTGCGACTTTGACATCGGGGCATCGAGAAACAACTCGCTGGAGTGTTATGCCTCCTGAAACGAGTTGAATCTCATCAACCAACCGATGACATACGCTTTGGTGGAGCGGGGAAGGGCTAGGGAGGGCTATTTTTTTTTTTTTTTTTTAAGCAAGAGTTAACCCTTCTAGCACAGAAGGCGCACTTTTCAGCTAAGCATGAAAATCTATATATACATACACATACACACACACACACATATATATATATATATATATATATATATATATATATATATATATATATAGGTATATATATATATATATATATATATACCTATATATATATATATATATATATATATATACATATATAGATTTTCCCTTCTAACACAGAAGGCACACTTCCCAGCAGGGCTGAGAAATATTTACCACTGCCGTGGCTCAGCCGAGACATGCAAACATAAAATATTAGTAACAATTAGTAAATAAAATCGTATCTCTAAAAAGAGGATGAACATAAATTAAAAAATTAAAAGTACCTAAGGGCATCCAACATGTAACCCACCAAACAACATAAGATGTAATCAATCACGTGAGATTGAAAAGACTCCTTTTAAGGACATCTTTACCAATACTCACGTTAAACACATTAATATTGTTGTTCACGTTAATGAACATGCGATTGACAGGCTCGAATCTGCCGTAATTCGTATTAGAAGAGTTGATTTGCAAGAGAGGAGGTCCTCTTAGATTGTAACGACTCACTCTAAACGATGCACGGTGATCTAGAAAACCTGAGTCAACCTTTCCATTAAGGAGCTGATGAACAAAAACAACATCGGCCACCTCACGGCGCTTGTGAAGAGAGCTTAAGTTAAGTAACTTAAGCCGAGATTCATAAGATGGAAGAACTAATGGGTTTTCCCAAGGAAGATGATTCAGTGCGAATCGAACGAACCTTCGTTGGACCGATTCAATAGTTCTAACATGCACAGAGTAGTGAGGAGACCAAACCTGGGACGCATATTCGAGTAATGGTCTGACAAGAGAAATATAAAGGTGTTTAGTAATCAAGGGGTTGTTAAATTCTTTGGACCACCTTTTTATAAAACCCAGGACTAAACTACCTCTAGAAGAGATATAGTTGATGTGAGTGGAAAAATCCAGCTTACTATCAAATCTAATCCCGAGATCTTTAACAAAATTTACACGAGGGACACCTTCAATAAGAAAGGTGTAGTTAAAAATTATAGGATCACGTCTCCTACTAAAAGTCATGACTTCACATTTACTAATATTAAGAGCCAGGTTGTTATAAGTACACCAAGAGTAAAAGGTGTCAAGATCAGCTTGCAAAAGTTTGCAATCCTCAATACTCTTAATGTGACGGTATAACTTGATGTCATCAGCGTAAATCAATATTCTACAGTGTCTTAGCAAGGAAACAATGTCATCAATTGATAAAATGAAGAGAAGAGGGCCCAGATGACTTCCTTGAGGGACACCGGATGATGCTTCAATGGGTACTGATTTGGATCCTCGAAAAAGAACTTGGTAGGTCCGGTCAGCTAAGTAAGACTGGAACCACACCAGAAGTGCTTGCGGAAAGCCAAGCCTTCTTAATTTGAGAATTATAATAGAATGGGAGAGCTTGTCAAATGCCTTGCTAAAATCAGTGTAAACGCAATCAGTTTGACAACCAGAAACGAAGCCCTCGACAGCATGAGAAGTGAACTCAAGAAGATTGGTGATAGTGGAACGACCTTTTTTTTTTTTTTTTTATGTGACAGTGCTAAGCTCAGGAGTCACCCTTTGTACTACCAGTCCGTCATGTCATTTGTCACGTCATGGTGCAATGTCTAGCAGTAAGCTTAGTACGGCGAGGGGAGGGGGGTATAGGTTAAGGGTTAAAAGGAACGGGGGGGTATTGAAGAAGGTGGTGATGAACCCTGCGTTTGAACTCTTGGATGTTGTAGGAGCTCGGAAATACTGACTGCGAGAGACTATTCCACAGTCGAGTTGTTCTATTAACAAACGAATTCATATCTTGTTGAGTGCGTGAAAGGGGGAGTTGCAGGTGAAGGGAATGAGACGAGTGGGCTAATCTGGTGTTGCGGTTATAAGATTGCCGTGGAGGCAGGAGAGCGTTTAACTCGGAGGAACAGTCATTATGATAGTAGCGATAAAATTTAGTCAATGCTGCTACATTCCTACGGTGGCTGAGGGGGTCGATGGTGGAGCCAGCGGTGTCGTCATCAATTAATTTAAGGGCCTTTTTTTGGACCTTATCTAACCATGCCAAGGTGGTTATTGGAGCGCCGCCCCAAACGAGGGAGTTATATTCGAGAAGAGGCCGTATGTAGGATTTATAAATAACAGCGCGGGCCGATGGCTGGAGGAGGAACTTGCACCTCTTAAGAAATCCCAAGTACTGGGATGCTTGTTTGGCGATTTGGAATATGTGATCATTCCAACGAAGGTCTTTGGCTAATGTCACGCCTAAGATGTGTAGGGATGGGTCGGCCTTTAGTTCAACGTCATCCACTGTCAAGGATGGTGAGGTGTTGAACTTCTTTTTTGAGATAAGACAGTACTTGGTTTTAGAGGGGTTGAATTTGACACGATTCTTCTCTCCCCAATCTAGAATTAGTTTGATGTCTTTTTTAATAGAGTTGAACATTAGTTCACGATCATCAAGACAGGATCTGGCATGTGTCCGTCTTGTATCGAAGCTGTACGAGTAACGTAGAGTACCGTCGTCAGCGAAGCAGATTCAGTGCGAATCGAGAAAACCATGTTGATTCGTTGAGACAAGCCTCTTGCAGATCGGAGCGATCGCAGAATAGATAATTGATTCGAAAAGCTTCGGTATAACAGACAACTTCGCAATTGGTCTATAATTCGATATTTCGTTTTTGCTACCACTTTTGTGAATAGGGATTATAAACGAATTCTTCCAAAGCGTAGGGAAGCACCCTTTATCCAGGGATTTCTGAAACAGGGTTTTCAGTGGAGACTGGAGAACCTCCGCACAGGACTTCAGGACAGCAGGTGGAATACCGTCAGGGCCCGAAGTGAAGTCGAAAGGGAGTTCATCAATATGTTTCACGATATCAGCAAGGGTAATTGAGAGAGGTAAAAAATGATGAGGCTCTCGGTTAGGGGTAATGTGACGAAAATTATTGTCATTAGGCTGAAAGTCAGAAGGTGAAAAAGATTGATGAAAGAATGATGCAAACATGTTGCAAATCGCAAGTGACTCAGAACTAGACCAGTTCGTGTGCTGCATAGTATTAGGGTAGTTATCAACTTTTTTCTTAGAGTTGACAAATTTAAAGAAGTTCCTAGGCTCAGTAAACACTTTATCACTCATGCTGCTAAGGTGTTCACGATACAGAGTAAAAGAGAGTGAACGAAATCTGTTATAGCAATTGATAAATGAATTGCGACTAGGAGAGTCCTTTCTCTTTAAATAGGTTTTCCAAAGTCTATTCTTCTGATTTTTTAAATGCCTGAGTTCATTATTAAACCAAGGTGGAGAAGAACTGGGCAGTTTTTGGGGCTCATAAGGTACGCAAGAAACGAGGGCCTCGTATAGTACGTTATAAAACAGTGCCACATCGTCATCCAACTCATTTGCGGAAAGCAAACTGTTAAAATCGATCGAGGCAAGCTTAGATGACAGCTCCCCAAAGTTAGCCTTTCTAAAGTTAAAGGAATGGGTTATCTCCTCCGGACAAGGCTTATTCTCTGAATTGAAGCAATAATTAAGCAGAAGCGGAGGATGGTAACTGTCAACAGACGTCATGACTGTTGGACTGAGTTCGACAGTCATATTGACTGAGTCAGTAAAGAATACAAGATCTAACTGCCTCCCCAAAACGTTAGATACACCGCTCATTTGATTCAAGCCAAGTGAGAATAAGGAATTAAGAAAACAGGATTCCTTAGAATTCAGGTTGCCTTCAGGAAGGTAGTTATCGTCGTCTACATCCGTTACCCACTGAATATTGGGTAAATTAAAGTCTCCAAGGAGAATAGGGATATAGCAGCACAGCAGAAAGAGATCAATTTTTGATAAGGTAATTTTAAGAGCGACAAGCTCAATGTCAAGGTGGATAGAAAAACTAGGAAGAGAAATTAGATTACAAGACAGTTGGCTACTACAAGCAAGAAGTACGCCACCTCCACGAGCATCCGAGTCAGTGTAACGATCCCTCCGAAACACTTGGCAAGAGGAATCAAAGAGTTCCGCATTAAGAATACCTTCATGAAGCCAGGTTTCAGTAAATGCAATGACATCGAACCCGCTAGCCATCGATGCCTGAAGGATTTCGTTAGTTTTTGACCTAGTCCCTCTTACATTCTGGTAGTAGAGGGAAAGCGTCTTGAGTTTTTTGGCATCTGTATAGTGCTCGGAGTAGAAGCGTTTGCACGATGCGCTTGAGTACGGGTACGCGGAACAAAAAGCTTGGTAAGGGCACCAGCAGGCCAGAAACCGGGATCTAAAAGAGTCTCGGCAATAACGGGCTGTGCAGACAAAACAAAAGAAGCAACAGGCTTGGAAGCCTTGCTGACTTTTCTGCAGGAGACAGTTCCAGGGTCTATAGATTTCTTCCTTAAATATTCACAGACAGACTCCGTCATAGTTTCAGGAGAGAATCGTGATATAAAGATATCTAAAGGTCTCGGTATCGTAACCAGAGGGGTGCACGGTTGTAGGGGAACTGTAGCTGCCGTGACCGGGGGGTTGGCCACTATTAAGGGCGAAGAGGTTGGTACTGAGACGGGCCTAGAAGTCGACTCCATCTCCGGAACACGGGGCAAGGAACTCAAAGTGACACCGTCCCCAATGATGGCTTGGCGATTTCGATTTTTTCTGCGACTTTTGCGACGCACCTTAGTAACAGGTGCAATCGAGTTGACGGCCTCCTGTGGCAAAAGGACGTTCTCCGAACGGGAAGTAGCCGCGGGGCAGGGTGAAGGCAGAGGCTGCTCCTCAACCTGCAGAGCGTCATCAGATGCTGTCGTCGCTGAGGAGGTCTTATTTGTAACAGCGACGCTCTCCAAACTTAAGGACAGGGAGCTCAGGGCGTTGTGATTTTGAATCACTGCTGATGATAGCGATTCAATATCAGCCCTAACACGCTTGGTATTCCTTTTTATATCGTCCAATATAGGATGGACAGAAGCCAAGGAGCTATAAGTGCAGGAGGGAGAAGTGGCGACCGGATTAAGTATCGCCGAATGAATGTCGTCTAACGACTCTAATGCTGTTGCAATTCGGGAAGAAATTTTTTCAAATTTCTCAATCAAGGAACCCGTATTGGCCACAGCAGAGTTCAGGGTGTCAGACAACGTGTCAAGCCGGACAACGGACAACAGACAACGTGTCAAGCTATGACAGAAGGAATCAGGAATGTAAAGAGGGAAGAAGAAAGACGGAAAGTTATGTAGGTGGAAAAGTGGAAAAGCCGAAGGACCGTGGGGCTGGCCGGGAATCGAACACGGGACCTCACGGATAGTAGCCAGTCGCCTTACCCCCTAGGCTACCGAGGCCCCCTTTTGTAGAAGAAATATAACACATCACAAGTACTCTAACTCTTACGGGATGAACGTAAAACTGTAAAGTGAAAAAAAAAAGTTGGAAACATTGGAGAAACTAAATAAAAATAAGAAGAGATAACGTCTAAGATAACAGTTTTAATTACTGCAATATGGTTGTGGGATGAAATATAATGGGAAGAATCCAATTTAAATATAATTATTGATAAAATTATTTAAGTATTTTAAATTATTTTTATAATTGGTATGGTTATTAAGAACTGATTTGTGATTTTTATTGATTTAAAAGGTCTCTTTAATAAGCCTATTTTTATATATGTTGTCGGAATCTAAAATTTTTGTTTCATTAAATTTGAATTTATGGCCAGTATCGTATGAGTGTTTGGTTAAAGCACTATGATGAAAGTTTAAGTTTTTACTGTGGTAATCATGTTGATATAATCCCAATGTCAATTTTATCACAGGCCCCACAGTCAATCTGGTAAATGACATTTTTTGTTTCTATAATTGGAATTTTATCTTTAAGTTTGGTGAAAAAATTTGAGGTAGAACAAATTGAATTATTTGTTATCTTGATATTACTATTGCCTAAAATTTTATTAAATGCATGATTGGTGTCTTTATCATAAGGAATCTTAGTAAATATAATGTTTGAATTTACATTATTGTCGAAATTAAAATTTGGATTCATCATGGATCTTAGTTTGAATAATTTGTTTTTGATAAAGTGAGGAGGGTAACAATTTTTTATTAATTTGGTATAAATCGCTTTGAAATTTTTGGGCTGGAATGAACGGTCGGAGAGTAGGAAGGCTCGATCGACAAGGTTGTTGATTACGCTGATTTTATAATTAGTATAAGAATAATTATTTAAGTAACGTTCACTAGCGATAGGCTTTTGATACCAATCTGTAATAATCTTATTATGTTTCTTGATTAGAGTCACATCTAAAAAGTTAAGTTTATTATCATTTTCTAACTCTAATGTGAATTTAATTTTTGGATGGTAATTATTAAATTTATTAAAGATTAAGTTTATATTGTCAGCAGGAATAATTAATAAACAATCATCTACATATCTTTTGTAATATATAATTTTATATTGTGGGTCAGGAATGATCCCTCTTTCAAGTTTTTGAAGAATGATGTCAGCAAGAGAACTAGAGATGCTAGAACCCATGGGAGAGCCATCAATCTGTTTGTAGATAACATTATTATGGCTGAATACTACATTATTAAAACAAAGTTTAATATGTACCTTCAATAAATTGATCTAAATTGAGATCTGTAAATTCATAAATTTCATCCCACCTATCATTGATACATTTAAATGTTGTTTATAATAAGCGAAATTCCCTTCACGAAGAATTCGTACAGCGAATTCTTCGTTAGTCGCTACCGCTTGCCGTCATTTTGTGTTTTGGGCTTAACAGTGAAATGGAATGTTTGAGAACCACGTGCAAGATTTTTATTATTTGTTAAAGAGTAGCCTATTTGAAGGCCAGGATTTAATTTTGATTTTATTTTAAATAAGGGCTATAATCGTTTTGAATTGAATGGTAATTATATTCATTGATGGTCTGAGAAATTTTTTTTAAGGTGATAAATTATTTTCAAATTATTTGAATTAAATAATCGAAAGAAATTAAATAATAACAGAACGGAGTAAAATAAAATAATTTTTTCTTTATTAATTTTTTTGGATTTACATTTTTTTTAGTTTTAATTAAACGTCACGAAAAAATAGAAATTTTAATTATTGGAGACCTCGAAGTGGTGGGCGTAAATTTTTTATGTGATTTTATGACAGCTCACTGTAGTACAACTTCAAAATTTTGCTGAAAGAGAGGTTAGCCGTTCATTATCGCACCAAAGTTGACCTTGTTCGGTTAAATCAAGTGAGGTTGACGCACAGCAAGGCGATATTGGAAGAGCAAGGTTCGATTCGTTTCAAGTTAGCGAGAATACTACAGATATTGCAAAAGGTCTAAGTACGGCAAGGGAATGCAAAGCATTTTCGTTTAAGGACATCGAGGAATCGTTGTCCACATTCAACGGAGAAGGAGGAAAGGATGCTGTTACGTGGTTAAAGGAATTCGGACAAGTTTTAACTATGTGCAAATGGAACCTTATACACAAATACATGTATGTATGCTTGAAAGCTTTTGAAAGGCGCTGCTCGTTTGGCAATTGAGAGCGTCGACGATTGTGATAGTTGGGACAAGCTATAAGACGTTTTAAAAAGGGAATTCGTTTCTGCTACTATATTTCTAGACCTACACAAGTCATTAGAACAGTGACGAAACTTGCCATTGTTAGTATATTACAATAAATTTTTAAAATCCCATATATGTATGTATGTTTAGAATTAAATTATCTACCATTTATCATTTAAGCTGTTTTGTCGCAAAAATTTAATAAGAAGTTATAAGTTTTAGAACAAAACAATTAGTCACAATATTTTCTTTTAAAGGTTATAAATTTTTTTCCTTCAATTTTAAGGAAAAAACAAGAATAACAATTTTTTTTAGATGGTATCATTGTTTGGCCGCAAATCACTAAACAAAGGAAAGTAAATTACAAATAAACTCACCAGAATAAATTATCTCAACATTTATTTTCATTATTTTGTTTAATTTTAATCATAACAAATAAATCTAAAAAGAAAAACAAATTAATAAATGAAGATATTAAGAAATGATATATAAAAAAAAAAAATATATGAATTAATACATTGAAATAAAAAATATACATAATGAAATTAGCAAATGAATTATACCATAAATAAGCATAAATACAAATCAAATATTAAAGCAAATATTGAGTTTCAAACATTACAAAAACAACAATACATGAAGTACCAAACCAACAACATCAACAAGGAAAACATTTGAACACGAAATTAACATTTAAAAACAACACAACATATACAACACAAAATAAACATACAACATAGATTAGTGCATTTCAGAACTATTAAGTACAATAAATGTAACACATAAACAACAAAAAAAAAACTACTTAAAAAACAAAATCGCGAAACTAGGTTATGTATATAAACAAATCCGATTTCCAACAATTTCGACACAAATTAAATACTCTAAACATTAAAATCCCAGCACACACACTACCTGCAAACAAAACACTGATAAATACGGCACAAAAGGTAATTTTTTAGTAAAAAAACAGGGCCCGCGAAGCAGGATTTTGTTCACGATAATATCCAAAAAAGGAATTTTTCTGTTTACAATATTTATTTTAATGTACTCACATCAAAAATCAACTTAAGACTAAATTCAGAAATTAATTATTTTATTATTTCAATTTTCATAAATTTGTGTATTTCCCTCCAGATTGAAGTTCTCGGAATTTTGTCTGCAAAATTGCTGATGGTTTTCCGTTCGTTGTTTGCATTTATTGCAATAATTTGGTGGCGCGTGTAAATTTGGAGCACCTGTGCCGTGAGCTTGTAATAACAGTAAAGGTGAATGTTGAAGCTTTGGGGATAATTGGGCGCATGCATGGGGGAGATCATCATGTTAAGGCGGAAAAATAGCGTCATCGATTTGCTGCCCTTTTTGCTCGAAAATTGCTTTTAGAGTAGATTGCATCATCGATTTGACGCTCCCTCTCAGGGCTGTGTCATCCATTTGTCACTCGCTCTAAGAGCAAACCAAGATTTTGTCATCGATTTGCCCAAAAGTGCTCTACCAAAGATAGAAAAGAGCAAGTTTTTAGATCTGTATCATATCGACAGATTTGAAAAGTGCTCTAAAATTTAAAAAGTTATTCATGTTGAGGATTAAATAAATAAAAAAAACTTATAATAATAATACAACAAAATTATTAATGGTCGAAAAATCTTTAGAATAATCATTAGATGTCGACACGGAATATGTACAGTTATTTCAAATACCAAAGAAATTAAAGCAAAATTGTAAATTTTTCTGAGAATTAATATGTTCAGAACACAAAAATTTGTAAATGTTAATCAATACAAATCTTGAAGGGAGCAAAATTCAATCGAAGAGCAAGCGAAATTGAATCAGAAGCAATTCTATATTAGAGCGAATTTGTTCTGGAGCGATCTACTTTTGCGCAGCTCAAGATGAAATGTGCTTGCACTCGAAGCTAGAGCTGCCAAATCGATGACGCTATAAGAGAATGTCCTCGGCCAGTAAAGCTGGATGCTCGGAGGATCACCAGGATTTTCTATAGATATAGAGAATTTTGACTCATACGTAAATGATGAATGCACAAATTGCAAGGATGTTGAAGCCAATAAATACTATTAAAATGAGTGTAATATTGTCCCTTTGGGGGTCTTTATCTTTTGGGTGGCTTTATCTGTTCTAATTTTTTGCAGGGTGATGTCTTCTATGATGGAGGAGTAATTGGTCCTGTTAAATGTGGTAAGATAAACATGAATGTGGTCCCAGAAGTTGGAGATAGTTCCTTTATATGTTATCCCGTTGATTTCGACGGTGCAATTCTGAAAATGTATTAATTTTGTGCATTGTGGGTTTAGGTTAGCGGAGTCACAAGAATATAATTGGGTTCTGGCTGCTGGATATTAAGAATGGTGGAATGCTCTATAAGCTTGCATTCTGCTGGTTGGTTCTTTATGAGGGGTCCAACCTATTTGGACGTGTTGGTGTCTTCCTGGTGTGGTGAATTCTGAAAGTAGGTGCCTTCAACCTTGAAACACTTATTGTCGAAATATTGAATATTATAGGAATTGAGGATTGGGTAGGGTTTTATGACTATGGTTTACAGGTATGGGAATTAGTGATGAGCAAAAGTGGTCTTGTTCTTGCAGTCTTGTCTTGTTCTTGCACATTTTGCAAGAACAAGAACAAGACTTAGTTATGCTTGCAAGAACAAGAACAAGACTAACTGTGCAAGAACAAGACCCAGAGCAAGATTTCTTGCAAGATTCTTGCAAAAATTCCACCTAAATTCATTCTATTAAAAACATTTTCTAGGTGAGAAACCGCAAATATTTTGAAGCAAAATCAAACCTTAGATGTCAGTATTCAGTAGTTCAAGTAGTTTATTAGAAAAGAAAAAATGCTCTAAAAAAATTCCTTTTTGAGTAACCTCTTTTGCTTTTTGGATGGCAAGGAAACTCGGACTTTTCTCAATGTATGTAATATATTTTCAAGGCCTCCACATTGGTTACATCGCATCGTAAGAACGACAGGAGCGTGGGCCAGTTTTTGTATTGCTGCAAAGGGATTTATTAATTTGTTGTGCCCATACACGACATTTGCCTGATAAAATAATAGAATTGATAAAAGCCCTATATAACAATTCCAAATGCAGAGTTCTCCATAACGGAAAATTATCCGACAGCTTCGAGGTGAGCTCAGGAGTACGACAAGGATGCCTACTCTCGCCTTTACTATTTCTTATAGTAATAAATGACATCCTTGTCGGCGCTCTAGATAGTAGAACAGGCTGCATACAATGGGGTTTGTTAGACCGCCTTAAGGATCTCGACTACGCAGATGATATCTGTTTGCTGGCCCACAGACACCAGGACCTCAAAAATATGATTAACAATTTGGCAACAGAAAGTAGTCCAGCAGGCTTAAGGCTAAATCCGACTAAAACTAAAGAAATGCGGATAAATGCAAACACCATTGAACGAACAGCGCTGAATAACCGTGACGTGGAACTGGTAAATAAATTCTGCTACCTAGGTAGTATTATTACCGAAAATGGCGGTGCAGAAGAAGATGTCAGTTCCAGAATAAATAAAGCACGAGGCGCATATGCATGCCTGTTCCGCATATGGAGATCAACGGAGATCTCAACTAACACCAAATTGCGGCTGTTCAACTCCAACGTGAAGGCAGTACTTTTGTACGGTTGCGAAACATGGAAAGTCACCCAATTCATCACAGGGCGCCTACAAGTCTTCATCAACAGATGCCTTCGTCGTATCCTAAAAATCCGCTGGCAAGATAGAATTTCAAACGAAGAACTATGGCGCCGTGCCGGCCAAGAAAGGATAGACGACCAAATCAGGCGAAGGAAATGGAATTGGGTAGGCCACACCTTGCGACGCGAAAACGAAAATCTAGCCAAACAGGCCCTTGACTGGAATCCGCAAGGATCCCGTCGAGTAGGACGTCCTAGAACAACGTGGAGGAGAACCCTACTAGCAGAAGCCGCAACAACTGGGAGATCCTGGTCGGAGCTGAGAGCTGTCGCGCAAAACAGAGTCCGCTGGAGGGCAACTGTTTCCGCCCTATGTCCCATGAGGGATTAAAGGAGCGCAATGATGAATGATGATGATACACGACATTTCTTCTTTAATGAATCATACTTGAACAACCTATTTTTTTATAATAAGTAATGGGTATAATACTGGTTTACTTTTGCTTCAAAATATTTCCGTTGTAATTTGTTGCTTACACACTTGACAGAAAAATGTCTACACCTAACTTGTTCCCATATGAATTTTATGTAATTTTTCAGGGGCGTAAACATAATAACGTCACCAAGAGCAGTCGTGAAACTGATTTGTTTAATAAAAAAGCCATGTGGAATTCTCACCTCAAAG
Organism: Thereva unica; assembly: GCA_949987705.1. Lineage (NCBI taxonomy): Eukaryota > Metazoa > Arthropoda > Insecta > Diptera > Therevidae > Thereva > Thereva unica. The sequence goes on along the minus strand of OX465281.1, from coordinate 149,873,355 downwards.
GTAGTAAATTTTCGGTGTATACAAACTTTTGACGCTGACTGACTGACGCTAAAATTATAATAGTTTTAAAATCAATTTTTTGCATTTTGTTGTTTGGATATAATTTTTTTATTAAAGTCTAGGTTTTTTTCAATAACCATTTTATAAAATCAACATACAATACCTACTACATGCGAGAAAATACCTTGGCCTTGCAGTTTTGTCTTGCCTTGTCTTGGTCTTGCACATTTAGTAAGAACAAGAACAAGCCTTAGGTATATTTGCAAGAACAAGAACAAGAACAAGCCTTAGGTATACCTATTTGCAAGAACAAGAACAAGCCTTAGAGATTAGTCTTGTCTTGTTCTTGCGTTTGCTCATCACTAATGGGAATAAGGTGGAGCATAGAATAAGTTTCTTGTGAAAAAATAGGTATGTATTTTAACATTAAAAATAATATTCAGATTACTGTAGTATGGTTCTATTTCTAACAATTCGTAAATGTTCTCTTTTAATTTAATTTCTATTGGTTGACTTTTCAAATTATGGCAAATTTCATTTAATTCTTTATGATTTAAATTTGTTTTAATATAATATTTAATCTTGCGAGTACTATGGCTTCTGCTAAGTTTGTCAAATAGATTTTATTCTATTTTCTACAGTGTTGCTTCAAATATTTCTCTGTTGTGGTATTTTAAAATCTTTCTATCATTTGACTATTTACTGAGATTTGATTATTTATTTCTGTCTAATTAATATTTGCTTGATTGGAGAATAGATTTTCAATGTTTTCGTTAATTAGTTTCATTGTCAGTAGTTCTTCGCTCGTCGGATCTTGTATTTCCAGTTTCTGGCCTGTCACGATTGTTAACCAGTGTTTTTGTTTTAAGAAACCTTCAAAAAAAAAAAAAATTAGTTACCGCCTTTTGGCTTTCAATTGCAGAACACCTGAATAAAAGAGTAAAATTCAATTTAGAACACTTAAATTTTATTTCCCAATTCAATTCAATCCTTACTAATATTATAAATGCGAAAGTAACTCTGTCTGTCTGTCTGTCTGTCTGTTACGCTTTCACGCCTAAACCACTAAACCGATTTTGATGAAATTTGCTACAGATATAGATTAGACCTTGGAGACGGACATAGGCTACTTTTTATGGAGAAAAAAAGGGTTTAAGGGGGTGAAATGGGGTTCAATAAGTTGTAAGGGGATTTTTTATCTTTACTTTTTTTTCTATTGTATAAAAAGTAACTGACTGACAGACAACGCACAACCTAAACCGCTGGAGCTAAAGGGCTGAAATTTTGACAGTGCATCCATATAATGGAGTGGACATCCACTATAAAGCGATTTTTCGAAATTCATCCCCTAAGGGGGTGAAATGGGGTTTATCCAAACCGCTGGAGCTATAGGGCTGAAATTTGGACAGTGCATCCCTATAATGGAGTGGACATCCACTATAAAGCGATTTTTCGAAATTCATCCCCTAAGGGGGTGAAATGGGGTTTATCCAAACCGCTGGAGCTATAGGGCTGAAATTTGGACAGTGCATCCCTATAATGGAGTGGACATCCACTATAAAGCGATTTTTCGAAATTCATCCCCTAAGGGGGTGAAATGGGGTTTATCCAAACCGCTGGAGCTATAGGGTTGAAATTTTAACAGTGGATCCCTATAATGACGTGGACATCCACTAAAGAGCGATTTTTCGAAATTCATCCCCTAAGGGTGCGAAATGGGGTTTTTACAAACCGATAAAGCTATAGGGCTGAAATTTTGACAGTGCATCCCTATAATGACGTTTACATCCAGTAATCCAATTTTTCAAAATTCATCCCCTAAGGGTGTGAAATAGGGTTTTTACAAACCGCTAAAGCTATAGGGCTGAAATTTGGACAGTGCATCCCTATAATGGAGTGGACATCCACTATAAAGCGAATTTTCGAAATTCATCCCTTAAGCGGGTGAAATAGGGTTTATCCAAACCGCTGGAGCTATAGGGTTGAAATTTTAACAGTGCATCCCTATAATGACGTGGACATCCACTAAAGAGCGATTTTTCGAAATTCATCCCCTAAAGGTGTGAAATGGGGTTTTTACAAACCGCTAAAGCTATAGGGCTGAAATTTGGACAGTGCATCCCTATAATGGAGCGGACATCCACTATAAAGCGATTTTTCGAAATTCATCCCCTAAGGGGGTGAAATGGGGTTTATCCAAACCGTTGGAACTATAGGGCTGAAATTTTGACAGTGCATCCCTATAATGGCGTGGACATCCGCTAAGAAGCGATTTTTCGAAATTCATCCCCTAAGGGTGTGAAATGGGGTTTTTACAAACCGCTAAAGCTATAGGGCTGAAATTTTGACAGTGCAACCCTATAATGGCGCGGACATCCACTAAGAAGCGATTTTTCGAAATTCATCCCCTAAGGGGGTGAAATGGGGTTTACCCACACCGCTGGAGCTATAGGGCTGAATTTTTGACACTGCATCCCTATAATGGCGTGAACATCCACTAAGAAGCGATTTTTCAAAATTCATCCCCTAAGGGTGTGAAATGGGGTTTTTACAAACCGCTAAAGCTATAGGGCTGAAGTTTCGACAGTGCATCCCTTTTTGTGGACATCCACTATAAAGCGATTTTTCGAAATTCATCCCTTAAGCGGGTGAAATAGGGTTTATCCAAATCGCTGGAGCTATAGGGTTGAAATTTTAACAGTGCATCCCTATAATGACGTGGACATCCACTAAAGAGCGATTTTTCGAAATTCATCCTCTAAGGGTGTGAAATGGGTTTTTTTACAAACCGCTAAAGCTATAGGGCTGAAATTTTGACAGTGCTTCCCTATAATGACGTTTACATCCAGTAATCCACTAAAGAGCGATTTTTCAAAATTCATCCCCTAAGGGTGTGAAATAGGGTTTTTACAAACCGCTAAAGCTATAGGGCTGAAATTTGGACAGTGCATCCCTATAATGGAGTGGACATCCACTATAAAGCAATTTTTCGAAATTCATCCCTTAAGCGGGTGAAATAGGGTTTATCCAAACCGCTGGAGCTATAGGGTTGAAATTTTAACAGTGCATCCCTATAATGGCGTGAACATCCACTAAGAAGCGATTTTTCGAAATTCATCCCCTAAGGGTGTGAAATGGGGTTTTTACAAACCGCTAAAGCTATAGGACTGAAATTTTGACAGTGCAACCCTATAATGGCGCGGACATCCACTAAGAAGCGATTTTTCGAAATTCATCCCCTAAGGGGGTGAAATGGGGTTTACCCACACCGCTGGAGCTATAGGGCTGCAATTTTGACAGTGCATCCCTATAATGGCGAAAACATCCACTAAGAAGCGATTTTTCAAAATTAATCCCCTAAGGGTGTGAAATGGGGTTTTTACAAACCGCTAAAGCTATAGGGCTGAAGTTTCGACAGTGCATCCCTTTTTGTGGACATCCACTATAAAGCGAATTTTCGAAATTCATCCCTTAAGCGGGTGAAATAGGGTTTATCCAAATCGCTGGAGCTATAGGGTTGAAATTTTAACAGTGCATCCCTATAATGGCGAAAACATCCACTAAGAAGCGATTTTTCAAAATTCATCCCCTAAGGGTGTGAAATGGGGTTTTTGCAAACCGCTAAAGCTATAGGGCTGAAATTATGACAATTTTGAAACCGCTAAAGTTTTAGGGCTGAAATTTTAACAGTGCATTCCTATAATGGCGTGGACATCCACTATAAGGCGATTTTTCGAAATTTATCCCCTAAGGGGGTGAAATGGGGTTTACCCAAACCGCTGGAGCTATTGGGCTGAAATTTTGACAGTGAATCCCTATAATGGCGTGAACATCCACTAAGAAGCGATTTTTCAAAATTCATCCCCCAAGGCGGTGAAACGGGGTTTATCCAAACCGCTAATGTTATAGGGCTGGAATTTTAACAGTGCATCCCTACAATGGAGTGGACATCCACTATAAGGCAATTTTTCGAATTTTATCCCCTAAGAGGGTGAAATGGGGTTTACCCAAACCGCTGGAGCTATAGGGCTGAAATTTTGAACAGTGCTTCCCCTTAATGACGTGGACATCCATTAAGAAACGATTTTTCGAAATTCATCCCCTGAGGGGGTTAAATGGGGTTAAGCCAAACCGCTGGAGCTAAACGGCTGAAATTTTGACAGTGCATATTTATAATGAAGTGGACATTTACTAAGAAGCGATTTTTCGAAATTCATCCCCTAAAGGGGTGAAATGGGGTTACCAAACTACTGGAGATACAGGGTTCAAATTTGGACAGTGCATCCCTATAATGACGTGGACATCCACTAAGAGGCTATTACTCGAAATGCACCCCCAAAGGGGATGAAATGGGGTTAACCCAAACCTCTGAAGCTGAAGGGCTGAAATTTTGACAGTGCATCCCTATAATCACGTAGAAATGAATGACTCGAAATTCACTTTATTTAATATTCATTTGTGATTGCTTCATAATTTCTTACATCCACGTAAATAGACGAACAAACTTAACGAACGTTCGTCAAACCCTAAAATGTCACTTTTCTTGATGACATATACATGCAATCTCTGCTTCAAAACTTGCAGATTTGTTGAGCAGAGGTGATATTCGCAGCAATTTGTTTACCATATTTATGAAAAAAATGCACTATAATAAACCCTTTTTAGGGATAATAACAGCTGGCTTTTTTGTTGGTTTTTTTTAAGGAAAACATTGCATATAATAAACAGTTTTTAAAGGCGTTGCAAGGCACGCGGGTTTTATGCTAGTAAATTAATATAATATTAAATAGGTAATTCAAAATTCACAATAATATGATTGTTAAAAATTAGTTAATTCAGTTAGTTAGTTAATCAAATTCAAAGAGTTCAATGAAAAGAAAGAATATAACAAGTTATGAATTCAACTGAAAGTATTAACCCAAATGAACATCCACCCAAAATTTACTAAAACACCCTCAACAACGTAGGCTACAAAATGAATTTATCAATATTCACCTTGCACCTCATCAACGATGTAAGCTACCGTAGCTCATCGAATTGCATAGAAAACCTGTACAACGTTGTTAAAAATTACCAACACCGACGCAACATCCAAAAAAATCGACTCCAACCGAGCTGTAAAATCCCAGTTGGCACTTTTGTAAGAGATCTCGTCACGTCAGATTTATTAAAAAACCGGGGTTTCAATTTACAAAATCCTTAACATTGGTGCCGAAATGCGGGAAAAGTTTTAATAAAAAATTTAAAAAAAAAAAAACCGACTTCAAAACTACATATACCTATGCATGCATATGTACAAACTTAAACTAAAAAGTAAAAAATAATATTTTAATTACCTCAAAGCAAGAGCCTTAAAGGACAGTTAAAAAAATTATTGATATTTATATATGTATGTATCTATTTAATATTTTTAAAAAGTTCATTTTGGAGTCGGTGCCAGCCAAAGGTATGTATTAACGTAAGTTTTCTTTTGCACCCAAGCTTTCAGGGTATGTATAAACGTAATTGTTCTTTGGCTGGCACCGACTCCAAAATGAACTTTTCAAAAATATTAAATAGATACATACATATATAAATATCAATAATTTTTTTAACTGTCCTTTAAGGCTCTTGCTTTGAGGTAATTAAAATATTATTTTTTACTTTTTAGTTTAAGTTTGTACATATGCATGCATAGGTATATGTAGTTTTGAAGTCGGTTTTTTTTTTTAAAAAATTTTTTATTTTTTACTTTTTAGTTTAAGTTTGTTTACAAAATTGTATTCTACTCGTCATACCCTTTCATTTGATATCCATGAAGGGGGTCGGGAAACAAAATTGCAAAATTCGGCCGCCATCTTGGAACCGACCGCCATTTTTTTACAAAATTTATATGGGACCACCTCTGAGGTATAACGTACCAAACAAAAAAAGAATCATCAAAATCGATTCATAATTGGCGGAGTAATCGCGTAACATACATAGAAAAAAAAAAAAAACATACATTCGAATTGATAACCTCCTCTTTTTTGAAGTCGGTTAAAAATTATACGAAAATAGATTTGAGTTTGCGAACGAAGCAATTAAAAAAAACATACTGGCGGATGACGCATATTAAGTAGATTTTATTAATTAAAATGTAACGAGCGACAAGTGCAACATATCGTGGACAGGTAACCAAACTTGTGAACAGTGCTCACTAATATTTACAATCAAATGCTGCTCGAATCAGTGAAAAAAACGGAGAATCTAGACAGTGTTGAAGAAAAGTTTACGGTCTTCCTTGATAGCCTTACAAGTGCACATGAAAATCCTGTTAAAGCCAATCAAGATGTTCGACCCTTTATTAAATTAGAAGACGCAGAGAAGGAAACGGACGGCTTTGCGGAATATAGTGACAAGGCCATAGCAACGATCACTCGGCTAAAGCAGCGTTTAAATAATGCCGCGTACACACCGGGCCAACGAAGGCCAACGAATGGGATTCGCTGACGTTTGTTGGTTCTGTGTGGACGGTTTAGCGAAAGCCAACGAAGATTCGTTGACGTTCGCTTGCAACCCGCAGCGTGGCGGTAACATCAAAGGAAACAAGCCATTTGAGCGAATGTGGTGTGGACGGGCATCGAAGTGTAACCAACGAATGACAGGCTCAAAGGCCGAAATTTTAAGAATTTGAATTGACGTGTATGGATTTTGGTGCAAGATAAATAAATTGAAGCACCTTGTGAAGTAAAGTGAAAACTATCATGTTTTCTATTTTTAAAAAATGTTGCGGTCCACCACCTGCGCTTTCGTTTCTTATTCCTTAATGTTTCATTAAGGTATATGAAACTAGATATAATAGTTTCTTCGTCGTCATCCATAGCCCTCTTCGATGCAACTAAACCGAATACCCGTCCCAACGAACGTTTGCTAAACCAACAAATGCTTATGGACGTATCTCCGAACGCGAACGAAAGCTCGGTAGCCAACGTCGAATGTCGTTATTGGCCTTCGTTGGGCCGGTGTGTACCCAGCATTAGGTGCGACAATATAGCAGTAATAGTATAAGTACTCGTGTAGGTACAAATTCCCAACAGAATGAGCATGTTTCAGGTGTAAATTAAAGAAGCCCATCCCAAAATGTATGCAGGTGACTTCAATGATTGGATTCCCTTCTGGGAACAATTTCGAACTTTAATCCATGAGGACAAGTCACTTTCAACGATCGACAAGTTCAATTACTACTTGCAATCATTATTAACGGGTAAGGCTGCTACAACGAAAGCTGGACTAACCCCGACAGAATCTTACTACGATGCGGCTATAACGTTGCTGAACGAAGAATACGGTGACCCAGGAAAATTGTCGATCATCATATGCAGCGCTTACTATCAATACAGCCGGTGACCTCAAAGACCGATGCAGGTAGCCTTAAGGGCCCCGGAGACGATCAATAATATTGCCAATACGTATTGACAATAATATTGAAGCTCCTGTCAATACGCTTCAAGCATCTCGTCAATCTAACTGTTACGGCGCACGGCCGTAATCATATAATTTTTAAAATTCTTTATATATTTTTTGTCTTCTTCCAAAATGAAGAGTCCACAATATTTACCTTTTCTTTCTTTTTACCTCAGCTTTCTGAAAGTTTCCAAGGTTCCTGATTAAAATGCAAAAGTGGTTTAAAATAATTATATTCTCTCCTATAATTCACAATTCTAATTAAATTCTAATTTTCTGTACTTTAATTTCTATTTTATAAGTATATTTAAAATTTTACATGGCTTATTAGATTAATGGCTTCTTGATCTGAAATCATACTTATTAGTAAATCATTCAAAATGTTAAGGTCATTGCCCCTTTACTCGTATTCATTCTTCCTCAAATCAATTCTACTGTAATTACGTCACTGCAGCGCCGGTTGTATTCCAGCTCCTGCAGCTGACCAATATATTTTTTTAGTGCTGTTTGTGCTTTTACTGTAACCCGACTTAGATCTGTATGACGTTGCGGGATTCAGTGCACACAGAGGAATTGGCGATCTATTCGCAGTCTTTTCCCCCTTTTTTACAACCAACTCTTTATGAGTTTGTTTATATTTAATTTTCATATTGCTTTTTTTCATTCTCCAAAAAAAGGAGTTGCTAGTTAGCGACTTTCGCTCAACCTGGTTAGCTAAGCTTTTTTGAACAAAAAAAAATTTTGCTTTTTAGTCGAGATTCGACTTGAAAGTTCTTATGGTTTAGAACTTGATTAAATTGTAAGTTTATGATTTCTGTTAATGACTAGCTGTGAATTATCAGAAATCATTTAAAAACCTGATCACACGAGTTTGAGCCGCTAAGGGATTTGTTTAAATTTAATTCCTCAACAGAGATTCCTAAACAGTAAATCTCTGATAGAGGATAAAATGGTTACAGTCACTACTGACAACCCTAACACACGAATTTGTGGCGCTAAAAATTTATTTAACTTAAATTCCTCAACAGAGATTCCTAAACAGCAAATCTATGATAGAGGATTAAATGTTTAGAGTCGATATTCGACTTAAAGAAAAACCCAACTATAATTTTAGCCATTTTTTTATTATTATTTTTTTAATCCTAACAAAGGAATTGTCGGTAAAAACCCAGCCCTAAAATTATTTTTTTAATAGGTTAATGGTACCGCCACCAATATTTACTATATCATCCGCCACAAATATTTATTTAACACCTTGATTATTGATTATTGATGCTTCTATATCTACGCCCTAATATTATTATACTGTTACGTTTTTACGGCTTAACGGATTCGTCGGATTAATTAAGGAAAACACTTTTAATTATCCACACAATAATTTATTTATTACAAACCAAACACAATTTAATTACAAGCACAATTCTTACAGTTCACTATAATCACTTTTAATTTAATAACTTGCACTATTAAATTCTATCTATCGCTTTATAGTTCACTTTTAAATCACCACTTTTCACTGTTTCTCACTTTAGAACCCTTATTGCCTTTCAAATCAAAACTGACTCTCTCAGCGCCTGCAAGTCGCTTTTATATCCAAGCTCCACCTTTATTTAACTTCTGGAACCTTCTCGAGTCCCTTTTCTCGAGCCTAGTGGTATGTTCTTTTCTTTTCGACCGGAAGCTTGAAGTTGTGTTCACTTATCGCGCGTTCCAATTTTAGTTTAGTACATAAATCATTAGTTCAGACATCAACCGGAGTTGTTACCGACAATCGTTGATTATGCTTTTTCACAAACAGATGGCGCATAAATCATCACATTGCCCCCTCCTTAGGGCTGTTCGTCCCGAACAGGTGTCCATCCTGGATCCGGCTGATGATATGGGCACAGCCTGTCTATGTGCACAATCTTCTTCTTGGCTTTGGGTCCTTGTTGAATCCTGTAGACAACATCGTTGATCCGTGTTAGGATTTTATAGGGCCCCTCCCACTGGCGCTGAAGTTTCGGAGACTTGCCTTTTCGTCGTCGAGGGTTGAATAGCCAAACGAGATCCCCTTCCTGGTATCCGCTACAGTTTGCTCGGAGGTCGTACCTTGGTTTCATCCTATCACTGGCCGTCTTAGGATTCTCCCTTCCGATTTTCTCAACTGAGGTCCCAACGTTGTATTGTCGCGTTTCTTCTTTCTCTCTGACTCGAGGGCCCTTACGCCGGCACAAACTGCACATTTACGACACCAGTTCGTAACATCCTCCCGCATATGAAGCCAATAGAATCTCTCCTTTACTTTTGCCAGAGTTTTGTTGACTCCCAAATGTCTTCCTGACGGGCTATTATGACACTCCTCGAGAATATCTGTTATTCCAGCACGAGGGACCAGCACCTGCATTCGATGAGAGGTACCATCAGCGGTTTCCCATTTGCGCTTCAATACTCCTCCTTCGATATGCAATGAATCCCATTGGGCCCAATAGCTCTTCAGGATTTCACTTCTCTCTGCGATGTCTTTCCATTTAGGCTTCTTGTTGTGTTCTTTCCATGACAAAATCGCAGAAATGTCCGGGTCGTCGCGTTGCGCATCTCGAATTCCTTGGTCCTAATATTTTATGCTTGGCTCAGCAGTCGTCTTTTGACACTTTTCCTCAATACGCCAACTATACTTAAAACCTGGTTCGCATGGTCGCCGGGACAGTGCAGTATCCATTGAAATTCCTCTGTTGCGGTGTTTCATCATCAATTCTCCAAGGTCCAATAGTATTCCGTGTGTTGTCATAAATTCCAAACCAAGAATACACTCGTCTACTATGTCAGCTACCAGGAACGAATGTGTAAACTTAATGTCACCGAGTACCACGTCCATCATTGTTTCCCCATGTAATTTCACTGGCTCTCCTGTTACAGTTTTCAGGATGTACTGGTCCGCGTTTTTCAGCCACTTTCTACCGACCAAATCAGCCCTGATGACAGATCTTGAAGCACCTGTATCCACTGTAATTGTGTATTGCTCATCACCAACTTTTCCCTCGATGACAAGGCTGTTGTTGCTACGTTGCAGTTGGGTGATATTGGCGATGACATCACTGTTCTCAATTTTCCCCACCCCTCGGATTTTCGTCCAATTAGCATCTTACCATTTCTGGCTGAAGGTCTTAAAAAATTAATTGCAATGCAAATGATTGCTTACTGCGAGCACCGTATGCTTTTAAATCCATATCAGTCTGGCTTTCGGAAACATCACAGCTGTGACACTGCTCTCCTAAAAATCACGACTGACATACGGAACTCTCTAGATGCAAACAAGTTATGTTGTCTACTCCTGCTAGACTTTTCCAAAGCTTTTGATAACGTCAATCACTCCGTCCTGTTACGCAAACTCAGTACACAATTTTATTTTTCCTCTTCTGCCGTCACACTCATGTATAGTTTTTGAGCTGTTCGTTCACAACAGGTGAAGATTTCCCATTTAATTTCCTCCCCTGCCGTGCTCTTTGCTGGCGTTCCCCAAGGATCTATCTTGGGCCCTCTACTGTTTAGTATATATAAATGACCTTCCACTAATAGTGAAGCATTCCTACGTACATATGTATGCTGATGATGTACAACTCTATGTTAGTGATACTAAAAATCAATTAGAGCGGTGTTTAAATAATCTCTCAGAAGATTTGCATAACATAACTCATTGGTCCTTCTTAAATTCACTAAAACTTAACCCATCTAAATCTCAATGCATTATCTTCTCCAATTCTAACGCGTCATCAACCGACCTCTTTCAAATTACCTTAAATGGGACCCCTGTCTCCTGCGCCAACCGGGTCAAAAATCTTGGTATTGCCTTGAACAGAAATATGACGTGTTGTGACCACATTAGCTATATTTTGGGCAAAGTATATTTTACTTTAAGGCGACTTCGTATTCATAGTAGTCTCTTGTCACAAGATGTTCGCATGAAGCTGGTTAAAACCATACTCTTGCCGCACATAATGCATGGCCTCAGTGTCTTCCCTTCGTTAGATTCATCCTGTAACCGTAAGTTAGAAGTAGCCTTTAACGACTGCATACGTTTCACTCATAGCCTTCGCAGGTTTGACCACATTTCGCCTTACCGGCACTCAATTTTTGGATGTTCCTTAGGTGACTACCGAGATTTTAGGGTCTTGTGCTACTACCACAACATCATCAATAACCGAAAACCCTCTTATCTAAACGAGTTTATCCAGCTCTCACAATCGCGAAGGAATAATAATGTGATCATCCCCCGTTTTCGGCATCTATCAGGACAACGCTCTTTCTTTGTTCACGCAGCTCAATTGTGGAACTCTATTCCTGTCGAGATACAACGAATCGAATCAGTGGGCATTTTCAAAAGGTGTTTTTTTGAATTCATTTCTGGCAGAACAAACTGAAGCACGTGTATCACTTATTCTTTTTCTTTTTTCTTTCTATTGCTACATTATTTTAATTAATTTACATACTTGTTTTTATTTTTTTTTATTTTTATTATTTTTCTATTTTTTAAGTTATAGATCTATTTTGATTGTAAAGTTTAATATTTAGTTTTCCACTTTTTCTATGTACAAATTTAAGATTTTAATCTTGTGTACTTATGTTTTTGAAATAAATGTAAATGTAAAACTCCCTCTCGTCGCTTTTCTGCCGTTGTCTAGATTTTCCGCAGCACGTTGAGCCACTCCCTGGAGATTCCCTCCTTCGCTTTCGACAACTGCTTTGTAGATGGCCGGCTCACCACAGTTCCAGCATCGTAGACGACGACGTACTTCCGAGGTGTTGATTCGAAGGCAAATGTTCTCAGTCGTTTTGATACCCCTGAGGTGGACTGTACTCCTAGTTGCTTGCTTCGCTGCCTCGTATGCCAGAGCATATGACAAAACTTCTTGGGTAGTCTTGTTTCCGGCCAATCTGGCTGCCATTTGCAGATCCCAGTCGGCAAACGAGTTAAGAACAGTCTCTCTTGTTATCTCGTTAATGTAGTCTTGACAGAAATTAGGATATGCCAAACGCGTTAGCCTCTCGATATCTGCCCAAAGCTGCTGCAACGTCTCTCCGGGCCTTTGAAATCTATTTCGTAACTGGGTTCGGTAGACTGGCTGCATGTGTTGTTCGCCGTAACGCATTTCCAGTGCTTGTACCAAGGACTCGTAGCTGTTACGATGTTCTGTAGGTATCGACAGTAATAGTTCAGCTGCTGCACCCCTTAGTGACAACGTTAAGGCATTTGCTTTCTCTTCCGCTGTCCAGAAATTACCAGCTGCTGCTGCTTCCAATTGGATCTTATAAATAGCCCATGGGGTTTGTCCGTCGAAAGTTGGAGGCTTCAGCTTCCTGCCTTTGATGAATTCCTGTGATGTTGGTGCTGTGTGATGGAGTTTTAACCTTTCTAGGTCGGCTCGGACGATATCAAGATCAATTTTAAATTTTTCCAAATCATTTCTTACATTTTCCATCATGGCATCCAGCTTTTTATCGACAGAAAGAAGCATTAAATCGATTTTCTGCTTCACATGGCTCCTCTGTTCTTCCATAGATTCTGTTATCTCGGTTGATGTACGTTCTTGTGCTTCCTTTAACACCTCCTTCATCAGCTTCAATGCCTTCAAGAGTTCTGCCATACTCACTGCTGCTTCTTCTGGCTCTGCTTCTACTTCGCCTTCAAACATGTGGGTTTCAGGATCCTTACCTTCGTTCACCATAGCTTCTCGAAGAAGGGCGGTTAAGGAAGTTTTATCCCCCACCGTTGACAACGAGCGTTTACCATTGATTATAGAGTAAGTAGATATGGACAAACATCTTTCCAGCTGGTTTGTTAGATGGCGATAGTTGTACCGATTTAAGTTTTAGTGATAGAAATTTTTGTTTTAAACCTCTAAAATCAATGGGGATGGGTTTTCAACATTAGTTTAATAATATAAATAATAATATTTCTTTATAAGGGCATAATAATCATAAAATAGACACATTTTTTAATTTTGTTATTTTTTAGTAAAAATTGAAAAAAAGCGGGTTTGCGCCTGAATTTAAAAAAGCATTTCAAAGCCCTTAACGCACATGTTAGAAGAAAAGCCAAAAGTTTCGGGTCTAAAAATAGATTCCTGCGCGGGTATTCCTTTTGTTTTGTTTTGGATGGGGGTGGGTGGGCTGAAACTACGATGATTTCTTGGTCGGTGGCTGAAATTTATCAATGAATTAATGAATGGGAAGAGAGATTTAATAGGAAATTTTGCATCGCGTTTTTTTTTAATTTGAGAAAAATGAAATAGGTTTTTTTTTGAGCAAAAATTCAAGTTTTTGTGTATTTATTTTATTATTGCTTACAGAGAAAATTTAAGCCATTTAGTTTGGGTCAATTTAAATACATATATATACTTACAATAATAGAATTATAATAAAGAATATCAGAATTATCGTTTAAAACTCTACTTCATATTTCTCAAGATTAGGTAGTCGTCAATGAAGGAAGAAAGGTTCCGATTTTGAAAGATTTTTTTAAATGTTTTTATATAGGGTAATTGTTTACTTTAAATAAGCAGCAATAAAAGATTGTGCCCAATTCGAGAATGAGGTAGAGGTTGGGTGGGAGAGTTTTTGGGTCTTACAATCTAGCGTCAAAGTCGTAATAACTGCAATAACTGCTTATTAAAGTCATAAAATATTACTTGTAAAAAGGTGATTTTTGCAAAATTTCAACAGTGAATAACTTTTTAAGGGATCACCAAGGGCCAATTCCAAAAGAAACGTGTTTAGGTCAACCTTCCTTATTACCCCCACTCCTACCCCCTGGAAGTTGGGTGATATAGTAAATAATTAGCAAAAACTCTAAGAATTTTGGTATATTATGTACATGTATATATCAAAACATATTATACAACTGGAAGCCTGCCGTGAAAACCTATAATTATTGGCCGGTGCCTCAGCACAAAATCACACTTGTTTTGTGCGACAAAAAGATTGCAAACAAGTAGGAATTCTTGATGTTTAGGTTGTAACGATAGCCAAAATTAAAAAAGAAATTTGTAGATGTAGAAATTTTGTGTAGTTATAGGCATGACGAGGGATCGCAGGCTCTTGTTTCGGACGACCAGCTTTAATGAAGGTGCTTGGTGTTAGTACTGGAAGAACAGACGAAAAAAAATCAAGAATAGAAAAGAAAACTCTCATATGTACCAAACATCAAAGTAGGTACAACGGACTAGAGCCACTTTCGTATAGACCCACTATTAAACATCAAATCCACTTCAGCTAGTTTATTAATAAGTTCTATATTTAATTCGACAATATTTTCATTCATTTTTAATATATTTTCTTTGGTTCAAGGGTAAATTTTTTTAAATGCTTGTCATTTTCTTAACAGTAATTACTTTGCAAATCTCTGAGTTGAAAAAGCGCCCCGCTTCAAAACTACATACATTTTGGCAGAAAATTGAGAGTAGAGTTATGCAGGCAACGGAAAAAGTGAAAAATTCGACGCCTAATGTAAAACTGTAAAATTAACTTACATCTCAGTTCTAAAGAACTGATTTGAGAGCTTCGTTTGTGGCTGTTCAATTAAACTAGTATTGGATGGCGTCGAATCACTGCGGGCTTTTCCCAAGGGTCGATTCTCTCACCTGATCTCTTTCTAATATTCATTAGGGATCTGCTCTCAATCCCCTCCAACCCAATTCATAGTTGTGCCTACTTCTACGCCTTCCTAAATATAAGACAAGCACGGACCAGACATTGTCGAATAGAGTGTGAATTCTCATCCCTACGAAAAATTGTACCGTCCTTCTCTTTACCTCAGGGGGAAAATCTGAAACATCATCTTTTTACGTCATTTTCACGTCAAAAGCCTGCGAGCAAATGCCTTGGTGGATTCGTAAATTTAGACATAATAAGGCCCCCTATTTCCTATTACAATATTGTTAAATCCGATCCGAAAACGAAACAGCTTTCAAGTAAAATGCCAATATTGTTAAATTTTCATGTAAAATGAATGCCAATATTGTAATAGAAAATATTTTTTCGGCATTTCATTACAAAATTATGACAATATTGTAATAGAGAATAAGGTCCCAGATCTGCGATGAAGTAATCACATATTCCAAATCGCCAAACAAGCTTATCAATGACTGAGATTTCTTAAGAGAAGCAAGCTCCTCCTTCAGCCAGCTGCCCTGACTACAATCTACAATTCCTACATTCCGCCTTGAATTGAATTGTATTGAACGTAACTCGTATATCTGGGTAAAAGTTCTATTCCCACGGCCACACCCCATACGACACATGACCCCAACCAAAAGTTCATGTGCCACCATCGATGACATCGATACTTCGGGAGCATCCGGCTACCCCCAGACGCTTAGTTAGCAGTATTGTAACATTATTAATATTA
Organism: Thereva unica; assembly: GCA_949987705.1. Taxonomy (NCBI): domain Eukaryota; kingdom Metazoa; phylum Arthropoda; class Insecta; order Diptera; family Therevidae; genus Thereva; species Thereva unica. Next base: position 149,857,544 of record OX465281.1, on the reverse strand, counting down.
AGTAAGTCAGGTGTAATCTCTTCTTTCACCTTTGGAAAAATTAAATTAAAGAACAGAGATTCAGTTTCGGTTTAGTCTTTATCAAAATACGTCTGGTTGTAATTACTATAATTTGTTTAATTGTCCTCCCAATTTATTTTAACTCGTTCTAAATCCTTAGCTTTTGTTGTAATAAAAGGCTTTAAATTTAATTGTTTTTGACGGTTGCGTGGCGCGAACCTATATTACCCTAAAAACTAGCTTGCCTTGGCTGGCCCATTTTGCTCCTCTATAGACCCTTCAAGCCACTGTAGAAATGTAGCAGCCCTCGCTAATTTCTACCGCTTTTACCTACATGCACCTTTTTTCCAAGACTAGCCAACTCGGCCCATCCCAAGCCCACTAAATATCGCCCCTTAGTTAATGATTAGAACATAGTCGGTGTTGCTGGGACCATATTACACCTCACAGATAAAACCCAAGGTTCATCGAAATCTACTGACGCACCATCCAGACACCTAAACTTACTAATAGACACTGCATCCTGACTTGAAGGACATAACGTACTAACGGTACAAAGGGTTGTTTTTGGCCATGCCACATACATAAATAACGATATATAAAATCAAAAATAAAAATTATTTTATATATATCAATAGTAATACAATTATCCCTAAAAATTTCAAATTTCTACGAACTAAAATACCTGAGAAAAAAATCTAAAAATTTGTCACTTTTTCGCTAAAAAAGTGAAATAATTCCTTCAAATCCATTTCATTTCTCAAGATAATAAAAACATGCTTGTAGCCAAATTTCCCATTAAAGTTGTCTCGTCCATTCATTTTTTTCCCTCATTGTCAAATTTCACCCATCGGCTACGAAATCATCATCATTTTATCACCCTCTTTGCCGTTCCCGAACAAAACAATAGGAATAAGCGCATAGAAATCTATTTTTAGATCCACCGCCACTAAACTCAAAGCCGCAGCTTCTGATTTTGTTTTCAAATGCGCAAAGGGCTTTCACATAAACAAGAAAGTTTATTTCGGAAACTAACCATATATAGCGGAGCATAAAACCCTGCGATATTAGCGCCCCCAGCTCGTGGTGCCGTAACTGGAAGTTAATTTGAATCGCGTTTGTCAATATCTACTTAGTATATAATCAATGCGTTTACTTAATTCTCTATTCTATTCCACAGTGCGCAAATCCACTAACTTTCGCTCCATTTTATTTTTAAGTCCTTATTTCTCACGAACAAACTTTAAATTCCAGTCACACTTTTTTTCGAGTTCTCTTACAGTCTGTCAAGTAAGAGCGTGGTCGGGTTAATTTATAAAAAACTTTATTCCGTGAAACTTTCATATTTATAAATACATTGTACACATTACAAACGATGATGCAATTCGGTTAATGTGTCACAATTCGGTCATATGTCCAGTCACCATCGGCGTCGATAATTGCCTGACATCTCCGAGGCATGCTTTCTACTAATTTGACGACGTATTGTAGTGGCAACGATCTCCAGATCTGACGAATTTCGCAAGATAGCTGCTTCAAAGTGTGTGTGCGTCTTCCAAGAAGTTTCTGTTTAATATATGCCCACACATTTTAAATAGGGTTTGCATCGGGCGACTGCGACGGCCAATCCATGCAAAGGAACACAGCCTCGTAGCGCGACGCGTATTTAGCACTCATGGCGCTTAGCGTGATTCTCTTTCAAAAGATCAACGACAACTGAACCTTTGTTGACAATGCATCAAGGATAAAGCTTCCCTTTATCGGCTCGCAAAGGAATTAGAGCGAAATCTTTCATAACCTATCGGTAATGACGACCACGCTCTTACTTGACTGACTGTATTTCACTTATCTCTTAATTAATCCCACTTCTGACACCAATTGTTACGTTTTTACGGCTTAACGGATTCGTAGGATTAATTAAGGAATACACTTTTTAATTATCCACACAATAATTTATTTAATACAAACCAAACACAATTTAATTACAAAGACAGTTCTTACAGTTCACTATAATCACTTTTAATTTAATAACTCGCACTATTAAATTCTATCTATCGCTTTATAGTTCACTTTTAAATCACCACTTTTCACTGTTTCTCACTTTAGAACGCCTTTCAAATCAAAATTGACTCTCTCAGCGCCTGCAAGCCGCTTTTATATCCAAGCTCCACCTTTAGTTAACTTCTGGAACCTTCTCGAGTCCCTTTTCTCGAACCTAGTGGTATGTTCTTTTCTTTTCGTCCGGAAGCTTGAAGTTGTCTTCACTTATCGCGCGTTCCAATTTTAGTTTAGTACATAAATCATTAGTTCAGACATCAACCGGAGTTGTTACCGACAATCGTTGATTATGCTTTTTCACAAACAGATGGCGCATAAATCATCACAATACTCTTTTAGCAAACTCAAACTCAAAACAGTTTTATTCCAAAATTAATAACATCAAAATCCAATAAAGAGTTTACTAATTTTTAAATACTAGACCTTAGGTCGACTGTAGAACAATATATTAAGGTTACTTCTATTTAAAGTAAGTATACATTCAAATTTGGAATAGTTTACAAGGAAGCTAGAAGAATCAATTTTCAAACACCACCACTAGGAAAGTTGATGATGGGTTTCTTAAATTAATGAAAGATCACAGATGTAGTGGAAGTTACCACTGCTGCCAGGTAAGCAGAGACCCTCGCATACAGAGCACTCCGCCACCCAACGTACTTTCGATAAAAGGATTGCTAATGTACCGCACAGTTTCCCCACGCCGACTAGCCGTATGCGTGCCAGCAGTGCAGGAAATTAGTGTTGCCGATAACAAATCGAAATTCAGATGATGTATTGGGATATTTCCGTTTAGGTGAATCCTGAACGTTCCCACACCAAAAACACTGGGCACAGTATTTCGGGTTCATCTCCCTTCCGTACTCCAATTAAGCCTTTTTTCGTGCATTCAGGCTTAATCCACTACCCTATATAAAGAACATTGTACATGATGTTAATCTACTCCCCTGCATCAAAACATTGTACAAAATGTTTAATACAAACTTAGCGATAATACTAGATACTAATCTTACGTTATGAACTAACTACTTCTGTAATTGGAGGAGGGAAGAGAGAAAGTAAGTAAAAATTCAGTAATTCTTCTAAATTCCTTCCATGTGAGCAACTACTACACAGATGTATGATAGCGAAAGGAAAATATTAACTATTATGCTACATTACTTTAAACACCACTTTTTACATACTATGTTCATATACATATATTAACTATTGTTTAAGTTATTTTAAGATTTTGTTGACTAATGTCCGAATAGTAAATTTAAATGGGAACTTAAGATACTAGAATATGAAATAATATGCTAAAGTTCTACTACGTAATACATTACAGCAAGATTACTATATTAAGTGAATTTCCATAATAATGGGATATGTTAAGGTAGTATATTACTAAAAGCAGTACTAAAAATGAGGAAATCAAAACAGCGAATTTACATACAAATGTTAATTCTGTTATTTTAGATAGCCATAAGTTTTGAGGGTGTGCTACAAACCCCAAAATTTAGCAGCTCTCCCAAAAACACTGGGATGGAGATAAGATCTGTGAAGGCACTATAGCCAGGAAAAGAAATCACGCGTGAACTTAAAGGGAGGAAAATCATTTAGGTCAGTTCGTGGATGAGGTGTTGAGTGGTAGGACCAATCCAGAGGAGCAGGGCTCAGCCACGATGGTGTTGTGTATCTCTGCCTAGGTAAAAGCTGTTTAATTCGGCATTTGAAGTATCCAGGAAAGAGTTTAGTAGTCCAGGGATATTGAAGGGACTAAGGTAATAATTAGTGTTTTGGCTCGAGTCGTCAGAGGTGTTTTCAAGGAAACAAGCTCTACTAATAGAATTCTTTGCTGTGAGAATAGAATAGCCCTGTCTCCCCAGTGAGCAAGGAGATACGAAGTCAGTGGTGTTATATTTGCATCCTCATATAGTTCCTTATTCGAGTAATACTTCCTGCGATACTTAAATCTCTTCGAGCAACAGTGTCGAATGATTTTCCTTTCAAGGAGTTCAAGGTTTTTAGCCCAGGTTGTTGATATGGACATCCAACAAGGGAAACCGTAAGATAAAATAGGTCGTATGACTTGCTTGTAAAGAAGCAATTTTGAGTCTTTATTTAATTTACTGCCATACCTAATAATGGGGTAGAGGAGGCCCAGAACTTTACGTGCTTTAATAATGATGTTCTTAGCGTGTAGATTAAATTTTAAAAGATAATTAAAATTGATCCCCAGGTATTTAATATTAGTCGATTGTGGTATTATTACATTATTGATCGTAATTTCAAGACCTTTACATTTAGAGATTTGATTCCTGCGTCCCTTTCCACTTGCATTCCTAAAAATTATAAATTGAGATTTATTTTCATTTAGGCTAAGTCCCCAGGTGGCATAATATTTATTAATTATTGAAATGTGTTTTACTAATCTTAGTGTGCTGACATGAGGGTCTTTATCGGTAGAGTAGATAACTGTATCATCAGCGTACAATAACGCTGAAGAGTTGGAATTGGCTACGTAATGGGGAAAATCGTGCAGATACACATTGAATAATTTGGGGCCCAGGATCGATCCTTGTGGGACTCCAGCCATTACCGGTATGGCTTCAGAGGAAGTATCGTTTACGAATACATTTATAAATCTGGAGGAGAGAAAGTTATCTAATATTTTTATAAGAGGTTTGGGAAAACCTAGATTCTTTATTTTAATGATTAGTCCCTTGTGCCACACCGAGTCGAAGGCTCTGCTTATGTCGAGGGAGCACAGTGAGGTGACCTCCTTTTGTCTTAATCCCTTCGATATTTGATTATGAAGTACTACCAGGGCATGCTCCGTGGAATGCTCAGCCTTGAAACCAAACTGCTCGTTAGCAATTATATTCCTATTTGAACAAAGTTTATCAAATTCCGAAGCTAAAACCCTTTCCAATATTTTCCCTAGGTTAGACAATGATGCTATTGGTCTGAAGTCTTCAACTACAGAAGCTAAAGGGATTTTAGGAATAGGAATCAATTTCGCAATCTTCCAAGCTTTAGGGAAATAAGAGTTATTAATACAATTGTTGATTATTATAACTAATAAGGCTATTGCTTTTTCGGGAAGTTTTTTTATAATGTAGTTGGAAATTCCGTCATTTCCGGCCGATTTCTTATTGTTAATGCTATTTATTATAGTTTCAAGTTTGAAAAGGGTAGTAAAGGGGACATCCAGAGTATGATTGGAGGAAGGATCAGTAATGGAATCTGAGATATACTGGAAAGAAGAAAGCTCGGAAGAGAGGAAACTATAAGAAACTAGGACCGCTTCAGTGTTATCACGATCATATCTGGGGAGAGTTTCGGTATAAATTTTACTGTAATGAGAGGAAAAAACTTTAGCAATTTCTGAGGACGAATTGATGACTGCATCGTTATGCACCACAGTCTCTATCCTGTTAAACCTTTTCCTACCAACTAGGTTATTAACGGTTTTCTTTTAGCAGTCTCACTACGATGGTAGTTTTTTTACGTAATTGTTTTACGATCATTTTTTATTTATTATTTTTCATTTTAGCCTGAAGCTATGATTCCTTAATTCGTATTATATGTATATATACATATGTAGGTATATGTATATAATATTAATTTTCAATTTCCCAGTATAGGAAGTTATTGTAATCGGTCCCAAAATCGAAATCGAAATTTTCGACGTATTTTCATCTTTCAAGGTCCCGGAAGCATTTTAAGCAACCTTTTCTTTCTTTTTACCTCAGCTTTCTGAAAGTTTCCAAGGTTTCTCATTAAAATACAAAAGTGGTTTAAAATAATTATATTCTCTCCTATAATGCACAATTCTAATTAAATTCTAATTTTCTGTACTTTAATTTCTATTTATATATTTAAAATTTTACACAACTTATTAGATTAATGGCTTCTTGATCTGAAATGGTACTTATTAGTAAATCATTCAAAATGTTAAGGTCATTGCCCCTTTACTCGTATTCATTCTTCCTCAAATCAATTCTACTGTAATTACGTCACTGCAGCGCCGGTTGTATTCCAGCTAGCTGCAGGACCAATATATTTTTTTAGTGCTGTTTGTGCTTTCGCTGTAACCCGACTTAGATCTGTATGACGTTCTGTATGGTGTAGAACTTGTTTAAATTGTAAGTTTATGATTTCTGTTAATCACTAGCTGTGAATTATCAGAAATCATTTAAAAACCTGATCACACGAGTTTGAGCCGCTAATGGATTTGTTTAAATTTAATTCCTCAGCAGAGATTCCTAAACAATAAATCTCTGATAGAGGATAAAATGGTTACAGTCACTACTGACAACCCTAACACACGAATTTGTGGCGCTAAAAATTTATTTAACTTAAATTCCTCAACAGAGATTCCTAAACAGCAAATCTATGATAGAGGATTAAATGTTTAGAGTCGATATTCGACTTAAAGAAAAACCCAACTATAATTTTAGCCATTTTTTTATTATTATTTTTTTAATCCTAACAAAGGAATTGTCGGTAAAAACCCAGGCAATTATATACGCCCTAAAATTATTTTTTTAATAGGTTAATGGTACCGCCACCAATATTTACTTTATCATCCGCCACAAATATTTATTTAACACCTTGATTATTGATTATTGATGCTTCTTACTAACCTAACAAGGATTGCTGGTAAAAACCTAAGCAATATCTACGCCCTAATATAATTATACTCTTTTAGCAGTCTCACTACGATGGTAGTTTTTTTACGTAATTTTTTTACGATCATTTTTTATTTATTATTTTTCATTTTAGCCTGAAGTTATGATTCCTTAATTCGTATTATATGTATATATACATATGTATATGTATATAATATTAATTTTTAACTTCCCAGTATAGGAAGTTATTGTAATCGGTTCGAAAATCGAAATCGAAATTTTCGACGTATTTTCTTTCATCTTTCAAGGTCCCGGGAGCATTTTAAGCAAAAAATTAGGAGGAAGTATATGTGTGTGTGTGTGCGTACGTATGTTGTCATTTTTTCCTGCACGATATCGCGCGATGTAGAGTATCCGTTGGGCCTCCGGTCCTCGGTCTGAAAATTGCTCTGCAAAAATTACACCTCGCACTTGTTCTCAAAAAGTAAAAAAAAACTCTCACTTGTTTTTATCAACACAAAAATTTATTGGACTCGGAAAAATGCGGAGGTTAAATTTCAAAGCGCACTTATAGGGCACGGCAGACAAAGCTTCTGCGATTTGTGCAGCACTCGCAAGAATGCTGCCCAATGTTGGGGGCCCTAAACCGAGTCGCTGCCTCCTCTTGGGGAGGGTGGTTAGCTCAGTCCTGTTATACGCAGCGCCAGTGTGGGCAGCAGCGTTAAACAGGACTGCAAATAGTAGAAAATAGAGGGGTGCATTCCGCGCCTGCTGCGCGTACAGGACCGCGTCCGACGATGCGGCGTGCGTGATAGCGGGGATGATTCCTGTAGATATTCTGGCGAGAGAGGGCATGCGTCTCTACGACCCAGAATATGGTAGAGGGCAGCCAAGTAGGGTACGGCGGCAGATTGCGCGCTGTGAGTCCTTAAGGGAATGGCAGTGGAAGTGGGACGCATCTCTTACGGGTCGTTGGACCCACAGACTTATCCCTAACGTGGAAATATGGGTTTCGAGGGAGCGTGGGGAAGTAAGTTACGACCTCACGCAGTTCCTGAGCGGACATGGGGGGTATAGGAAATACCTCCACCGCTTCGGCCACGATGATTCACCGTTGTGTCCGATATGCCCAGCGACGGAAGAAGACGCAGAACACGTCTTCTTTGCCTGCTCGAGATACGCCGAGGTAAGGGCGGAATTAGAAGAAACGGCCCAGGCGCCACTAACGCCGGAAAACATCATAGAACATATGATGGGGTCCGAGGAAATGTGGAAGAAAGTGGAAGCAACCCTGAAGGCCATTCACAGAAAGTTAAGGCAAGAAGAAGCCACAAGAAACAGAGAAAGGCGAAGAAATGCCGAGAGCAGTAGCAACCCCTATGGGTAAAGACCAGAGGGACACCTAAAGGGTCATGGTGGTGACGCCCGCCCGAAGTAATGCCTCGCGGCGGTCCCGGGCGGGGTAAGCGTCACACAAAGGGGTGGTGAGTTTATTCAGTAGGAATCTGAAACTCTGCCTGAGTGCGGTATCCTCAGAGGTGTCGATGGAGAGTCTCACCATCCCTCGTAAAACAAATATTCAAATATTTTCTGTTAAAACTGCCTGAAAAACAACACTTTCGCTAAATAATTCTTTCACAGCAATCAGCGGCTAAAAGCCTACCAATTATCTAAGCCCTATCTAAATGTATCGGAACAATTCCTGATACGAACCTTCTTGGCGGATGTCCAGAGAAGATTGAATTTTGGATTCCTGCCTCCTAGCCTCGTATCCTTCGCCGAATTCTTGCTGCTGGATATCGAGGCTAGGTGGGGGTATAATTGCTCAAAACTAGAGCGTAATTATTAATGCTGCTTATGACGTTGACGCTTTCCATATATCGTATATCGTATGTACTAAATTTCGACATTGACGTTTTCCATATTTTGTATTTACTCGCATATCATTATTTAGACATATCAAGTTTGTTTTTGTTTTGATATCGCGAGTCGAATATGGAAAGATGTGGTATGAAAAGGTAACTTTTGTATTTTAATTTATTTTTAATTGTTTTGTCTCTTTTAGGACAAAACAGAGTTCTGGTAAATTCTCAACTCAAACGTTTATTCAATCTTAAAGAAGTGTCTAGTGAATCGGCGAATTCAATTAAATTATTAATGGATAGATCTAACGAGTGTTTGTGTGAATTGGAAGCTTTAGGTCTTAACACTTCATATTGGGATCCCGTTCTTATTTATCTCATTGTTCCAAGACTTCCTTCCGAATCTCATCGGATGTGGGAAACATAACTAAATGGAGAATCAACACTTCCAACGTTCGAAAGACTCAAGCAATTTCTCGAGAAGCGTTTTCGCATGCTTGAAGCTATGTCCGAACATAAATCTAACATTCATCAACGCCCATCTATTGGATCAAATTCCAATTTTCTCACCCATTTTGCTTCTACCGCAACGATTACTTGTCCGTCCTGTAAAAAATCTCATACATTGTCAACATGCTCTAAATTTTCAAATCTCTCCCATCAACAAAAGTATGGCATTGTAAAGTCAAACAAATTGTGATTTAACTGTCTTTCAAAGTCCCACTCCACTTTCAATTGCTCCAGTAAGTTTAAATGCAGAAAATGCGGTAAAACTCATCATACTTTGCTACACAGAAATTCTTTACAAAATTCAACTCCCAATAAAGTACAACCTTCTAATATTTCTAGCTCCTCTTTAGGGGCATCAGCTCCCAACTTGAATAGTGTGCACAATTTACCTAATAATACCGAAACTACGGTATTTCTCTCTACACAATCGTTCTGCTGTACTAAGCAGAAAAATCGTTTCTCTAAAACCCTTCTTTCCACTGCCTTGCTAAATGTTCCAACTAGAGCAGGTGTTGTGACTCCACGAGCTCTAGTTGAGTTTCTTTTGTTACTGAAAGAACAGCGAGACAACTTCAACTGAAAGGCTCCCCTGCTTCAGTAACAATTAATGGAGTATGTGAAAAGCCAATTACCCAAGCTCATAAACAAATACAATTTTCTTTTCAGCCAAGACATCTTTCAACTCAAGAGCAAGTTTCTGTGACGGCCCTAGTTGTTCCTTCAATCACAAATTTCTTGCCACCGTCTCCAATTCCGAGAGATGGTTGGATCCAGTTAACTAATCTTAATCTTGCTGACCCACAATACTATCTGCCTGGGAATATTGACTTACTCCTTGGAGCCGATGTGTATTCAGATTTGATCTTAGGTGGCCTAATTAAAGGCCCTAAAGGTACGCCTACAGCTCAAAATACCTTACTTGTTTGGCTTTTATTCGGACCAATAAATTCAAGAAGTGAAAAATCTACCATACAATCACCAATTACTCAAGCTATATCCCCACTTCCAAAACCAGAACAATCTTCATGTTTATCTGTTCTTAACACAGTCACTGCAAATTGATTTTCAAGTTTTGCCTATCCACTAAAGAAAATCGAAAACAATCTAATAACTTTATTAAAAATTCTTCCACTAATCCCATTACCACTAAATACCAAAATGCAATCACAACCACATTAACTAATTTTGGTCAACCTAATTACAAGGGTTTCTCCAAAAAGTATAAACCATACTTAAATGGATCGCACTCATCACGATCAATAGCTCCTGTGTGCACACCTCGTCCCTTGGCACACATTCCCAAGCCACAACCTATTACAGATTTTGAAAATCTTTCAAACATTAGGCTTAACAAACCATTATTTATACCTTTAACAGCTGATAAGAAGATCATGACGTCCTCGAGAACTGTTATGTTACATGTACAAAATTTAGCAATAGAATTACATAATGGCAAAACTAACTTATCAAATAAATTAAATGCTGTGTAACGGCCGCCATTACAAAAAAAAAAACCTATCCACCGTAATGCAAGAAAAAAAAAAAGAAAATATTAACAAAAAAAAAACAATGGCACTAACTCCGTTGCCTACCACCAAAAAAAATGCATCGATATAACTTGTAATTAAATGGCAACCAGGCATTGTCGGTGAGCCGAATTTTTCCAACCCGATAGGAATAACTCCGTTTTAAAACAGGCTCACAAACAAGCAAACAATAAAGAACATCAAGACCCTCTCAACTACAGGCCCCGAAGGAGAGTTTTTCATGGTGGTCAACTCAATCCAAAAATTTCACACTTTTCTGCACTTATATGTTTAATAATAATTCCATAATAAATTATTTAATGACTTTAAAATCACTTTTTATTAAATAATCAGCATATTTTTCCATAATAAACACGAAAAAAACACCGCGAAAGTAAAATAAATTGATCACCTCAACAATTATTTTTTTCTTATTAAATCACTAAAGAACTAATCACTGTTAATCCATGTATAGTTTAAAGTAATAACTTACAATGATTTTCCGCTTTTTACCACAAAAATATAACGAAAACAATCCCGAGCCTATTCCGCGCCATGTTTATTCTAACCAAATGTCAGATTTTGTGGACCGACTTCAGCTATGGTTGGATTAGTTCAAGAGAGTACTTCATGGCCTGTCATCAAACCCGATAGCAATAACACAATTTAAAACACGCACACAAACAAACATAAAATAAAGAACAAGAGAATACGCAACAGGAGCACGTTCAAAAACCTTTCCATGGTTAACTATGGTGAGCTTTTGTCGTTCAAAAACTGTGTAGTTAACTACAACATTACCACGAGCATAACTTTTTGGCGCTCAAAAACTCCCGTGGTTAATCATTGTGTAGTTAAATTTTTGACAACTTTTTTACTTTTATTTTAATGATAAAAATGAACAAATCAAAGTGGAATTTGTGAAATTATTGAAAATAAATAATTAATAGACACATACAAAATAATTCAGCCAAATAGCGGAGCGTTGAGCGTAGTTAACCAAGGTGCGTTCAAAAACCTCCATGGTTAAACATAAACTTTCGTGGTTAAGTGAACTGATGCAGCATAACCACAGCTTATCTCGTGGTTTACTACAGTAAGGTTTTTGAACGCGCTCCAGGAATGCGGGATAACGGCACGCGTTTTTTTGCCTTTCGTCGAAAAATCGCCTGATCTGGCGATTGAGGGGGAGAATTTTTGATTTTGCAGAGAGTCAAGTTTTGGATGGAGAGGTGGGGAGTTGATCTCGGGAGCGAAAGGTTGTATATTGAGATGTTAAATATTGAAAAATGAAGCATTACTATTAATTTCCTAAGAATAATTCGAGTAAAGTGTATTGATGTTAAAATAGCGCCGAGTAAAAGTAAATTCCACTATAAAAAGTGAAGATATTTGTGGCGATTTTCGTGGCCTTTATGGAGTATGGCTTTTGTTATCAAATAAGTGGTCGCAACGATATGTTCCCCCCGATTTTGTGATTGTGGCTTCGTGCGGAAGTGTGTTTCGCTACAGCAGAAAACTGGCATTGTTCAGATACCGTGTCTGCTCGTTCAAGTAACGCTACGTTAAAAGATATATAATTGATGATTCGGGATTTTGTTAAAAGAAATAATGACAAGTGATGCCCATTTACACATATCGGAAATTCTTGCCTCTTAGTGCCTTCTTTAATGGAATTTAGTAGTCGCATGAAAATACAGTAACAGCAGCAACATATCAGCCAGGAACCGACTACAATGTGAATCAGCTGAAATACACGTAACCTTTCCAATAACATAAAATTTGCTTTTGGGATAAAATATACTATGCCACCTATAATGTATATAATTTGACCTTTTTATATAACATAACTGGTGATATAACCTATGAGTTTTTTTGACGTAACAAACCTTTTAGGTACAACATATATGCATATACTTAGTAAATAACATATTTTTTTTTAAAATAAACATGAACTTTTATAAAACATACCCTTTCGATATAAACTGCGTTTAATATAACATATACTCGTTAAATAACATAAATTTTTTAAAATAAACGTGAACTTTTATAAAACATATTTTTTCGATATAAACTGCGTTTAATATAACATATACTCGTTCAATAACATGATTTTTTGAAATAAACGTGAATTTTTATAAAACATACCCTTTCGATATAAACTGCGTTTAACATAACATATACTCGTTAAATAACATAATTTTTTTAAATAAGGTGAACTACTCATATTACCTGGTATAACATATGTGGCTTTGTTATAACCTGAACTTTTTATATGACATGAACTTATAATATAACATAAACTTGTGACACATGCTTTTAATTATAACATATACTCTTCATATATCATACACTTGTTATATCACACGATAAGAATTTTTTTTTTAAATAAATAAGAAAAAAAAAATTACAACTTAAAATCAACTGTACTAAATTAAACAGATACTGATAAAAGATAAAACGACTTAACTTAAGCATATATAGAATAAAGAATAAATATAACATTAACGACTTATACTAAAAACGAATTTGAAAACTTTAAATAAAATCACATCACACAAATTGAGTATATAATGAATAAACAATAAACGTACTTCGAACCACCTATAATAGTAACAAAGTGAAATCTTAATATGACCTATAATGAAACAAACTAAGTACATAATGAATGATCAATACAAATAATACAGACCATAGAAAAATTAAAAACAAAACTAATGAAGAACAGAAACAATAAATCCGAAGAGATGGTTGGCTAGAAAAGAGATTCGAAGGGGGGTGAAGCCCTAGGACATAGGATGCTCTCAACAAGGTAAGTGCGTACCATTTATAACCAGATTGTGATTTTCTGCCCACGTTTTTTCGTTTGAAATCTTACAGATATTTTTATAGCTATTACAATTCACAATCACAAATTTTCAGGGCTATCTGTATGGTATTAGGAATATGTTTGAAGTTCTAAATCTGAATGGGGCTAGCGGCTAGGGGCAATTATTTTATACTTTTTAGTTCGTTATAAAAACGTGGAATATTAAAAAGTTTTTTTTATCTATATAATTATTTTTCTACTCAAAACGGGACATCGCTTTATTTATGTCAATTAGTAGAGCCGATTCATTAAATAATAAAGAAAACTCAATTCAGAGAATACCAGTTGGTTCTCAATAAAAAAATCATATTTAAAAACAAAAATTCTCTTTTTAAAACGTTTTTATTAGCTCGCTTTCTTGTCTGTCTGTTTGTCCGGTACAAATCTTGCAATCGATTTTTTGAATACGTCTGGTTACCTTGGGGCCGTCTCAAGAGGATGGATCACTGTTTTCTTCAAGGAACAAATTTTGCAGTCGATTTTTCAAATACTTCCGGATATCCTATCATGCTGAAATTTTGCATACAGCTTTAACTCCGATAGCAATGCAATATGGTATACTCAATATACCTTTGTAGGCATGGAGGCCGTCTCAGGAGGGCGGATTGAAATATTTTACACAACCCCTTAGACATGGATATCAAATGAAAGGATATGATAAGTAGAACACCATAAGCAATACAGTATACTCAATATATCGTTTGGTCCATAGCGGCTATCTCAAGAGGGCGGATTACCATTTTCTTCATAACCCCTCGACATAGGTATCAAATGAAAGGGCGTGATAAGTAGATCACCATAAGAAATATAGTACACTCAATATATCGTTTGCTCCATAGCGGTCATCTCAAGAGGCCGGATTACCATTTTCTTCACTACCCCATCGACATGGGTATCAAATGAAAGGGCATTATAAGTAGAATGCCATAGACTATAACTTTAGATTGATGGCGGCCATCTCACGAGGGCGGATTACCATCTTCTTTACAACCTCTTCGAAATGGGTATTAAATGAAAGAGTATGAAAAGTAGAACACCATAAGCAATATAGTCTGCTCAATATATCGTTAGGTTCATGGCGTCCATCTCAAGAGAGCGGATTACCGTTTTCTTTACAACCTCTTCGACATGGACATCAGATGAAAGGGCATCATTTGTAGGATACAATAGGCTATGTTGTTAGGATATGTCATGTAAGTAAAATGAAAGATAAAAGTTTTAGATAATTACGACTGGAATTTAATTTATAGATGGTTTTATATGAGGAAAGCAGTTAAATACAATCAAAAGCCATCTAAAAGCTTTTCAGTAAAAGAGTAGTTGCGAGTACTCACTAGTGGAAATGGTAAAAAAGATCAGAAAAAAGACGCAGCTATTATTGAAATAAAAATAAAATAATATAAATTTAGCTTACTTCTTCATTTTAATTTTCAGGAACTTACACTTCAATTTAACCTTTTTTTATTTTTAAAAAAAAAATCACGCACGCACTTCACTTTTCTTTAAATGTAGAACATCTATTGAAAAACACAGGCACCTGCTTATCCATAGCATATATGCACGTGCACGCACACAAGTACCCCCACCTCGCAATGAGACCAACACCAATAATTATCCGCCAAGAATTTGAAAGAATTGATATATTTTAATTGCACCCCATCTATGACAAAGAATAGTGAACACCACCTATGGCAATATTACACTACTCTTCGTTTTACCTATGATTATCAATTTCCATAAAATATACAAAAAACATTTCATAAATAATAGAAAATCTGTTGTCATAATTCAGTGGTTTACTTCCTTCGAAACTTTATACATATCTAGCAATATTGTATACTCAATATATCGTCCATACCGGCCATCTCAAGAGGGCGGATTACAATTGTCTTCAAGACCCCTCGACATGGATATCAAATGAAAGGGTATGATAAGTAGAACATCATAAGCAATATAGTATACTCAACATATCGTTTGCTCCATAGCGGTCATCTCAAGAGGGCGGATTACCATTTTCTTCACTACCCCCTCGACATGGGTATCAAATGAAAGGGCATTATAAGTACAATGCCATAGACTATATCTTTAGATTCATGGCGGCCATCTCAAGAGGGCGGATTACCATCTTCTTTACAACATCTTCGAAATGGGTATCAAATGAAAGGGCATTATAAGTACAATGCCATAGACTATATCTTTAGATTCATGGCGGCCATCTCAAGAGGGCGGATTACCATCTTCTTTACAACATCTTCGAAATGGGTATCAAATGAAAGAGTATGAAAATTAGAACACCATAAGCAATATAGTTTGCTCAATATATCGTTAGGTTCATGGCGTTCATCTCAAGAGGGCGGATTACCGTTTTCTTTACAACCCCTTCGACATGGACATCAGATGAAAGGGCATCATTAGTAGGATACAATAGGCTATGTTGTTAGGATATGCCATGTGCAATAAAATAAGCTATGTGACGTAATTCAAAATTTTATATGGACACCAGTTACATAATGGAAACTAATACGGTAAATTTTTTAAAGTAAAATGAAAGATAAAAGTTTTAGATAATTTTGACTGAAATTTAATTTATAGATGGTTTTATATGAAGAAAGCAGTTAAATACAATCAAAGGCCATCTAAAAGCTTTTCAGTAAAAGAGTAGTTGCGAGTACTCACGAGTGGAAATGGTAAAAAAGATCAGAAAAGGGACGCAGCTATTATTGAAAGAAAAATAAAATAAAATAAATTTAGCGTACTTCTTCATGTTAATTTTCCGGAATTTCAAAATTATACAGATTGGTATATTACTAGTAGACTTAGGTAACAATTTTCCTCATGTATCCGTCATAATGTCGTCAAGATGTTAAAAATTGATTGCAAAATGTCTTATACAAGACTAAAAAGCAGAAAATAATTATTTAGATAAAAAAAAATGATCGTGCTTAAGACGACACTTTAGAAGTAAAACTTTTGTGCCCAACAGCTAGTAATATGCAATAGATACAGTGGAAAGTTTGTCGGATCTATAGTACGCTTTAGAAAATTCAGGCCAACGACAGATGCAGGAAGAATAGTGACGAATCTACTGACGGACTTGATACAAATACTATTTGAAAATATCAATATTTATGAATACCTATTTACATTAAAACCTAAAACTAACCGAATAAAAATAATTTTTATTGGCTAATTTTCTTAAAAGCATACACGCGGTGCACCTAGTACGCATAGAATATAAGTGCGCATCCCACACGGGTATGCACGCTTCCGCCACAGGCATGGATACTACCGCCACAGACACGAAAATCTAAACATTCGCCTCATGGAAGTAAGCTGGTGACATATGCAAGCGTACATGCATTGCATTCAGAGGTTCATAAAATTGCATGGTTTTTTTCCGTCCCGGCTTTCACACATAGCCCGAAAATCTAAGTAACGAGTGCATGGAAGGTGCATGTGTTTGTTGTGCATACTTGTGTGTGCTATTTCGAATGCGGCATTACAGAAAAAGTTAAAAGTAGTCAGACCTTTGCGTGGCATGCATTCCATTCATGGAACATTCCGTCAGGTCGCATTTGAATACACACACTTCTATATTATTTATCAACGAATTAAACGCATGTACGCTTGGCGAATTAAATGCATGCTCCGCTCCCGCTACATTCATGATCATTAATAATTGCATCCGCATCGGCATAGACTATTCCAAACCCAAGTATTTTTTTTTTTTTTTTTTTTTATATGAAAAAACCAAGCTTAGGTGTAACCCTTTGTACTACCAGTCCGTCATGTCGTTCAGTTCATGGTGCAATGTCTAGTAGTAGCTTGGTTTGAAGAATAGAGGAGAATAGGAAAGGTTAGAGGGGGTCTGGAGGGTGTAGAAGAAAATGACGATGAACCTCACGTTTGAACTCTAAGATGTTGTACGAGTTCGGAAATACCGACTGCGGGAGATCATTCCACAATCGAGTTGTTCTATTCATAAACGAACTTCTGAACCGTATTGTGCGTGAACGAGGGGGCTGTAGGGTATGGGGGTGAGCCGAGCGGGCTAGTCTTGTGTTGCGGGAAAAGTGTTGCCGTGCAGGCAGGAGGTCCTGAATTTCGGTGGAACAGTCGCCATGGTAATAGCGATAAAGTATGGAGAGGGCTGCTACATTCCTACGGTGGCTCAAGGTGTCTATGGAGGCGCGAAAGGGGCCATCACCAATGAGATTGAGGGCACGATTTTGCACCTTGTCGAGACAAGCCAAGGTGGTTTTTGGGGCGCCTGCCCAGATATGTGAGTTGTATTCGAGGCGCGGCCGAATGTAGGATTTGTATATTGTAGCCAATGCGGCTGGCTGGAGGAGTAACTTGCATCTCTTGAGAAATCCAAGGCATTGGGAGGCTTGTTTGGCGATTTGGAATATGTGATCGTTCCATCGCAGATGCTCCGTTAAAGTTACCCCTAGGATGTTGAGAGTTGAGTCAGCCGTTAGGTTCTCTCCATCCACCGAGACAGGAGGAAGGTCGGTACAATTTTTGTTGGAGATCAGACAGTGCTTCGTTTTTGTGGCATTGAATTCGACGCGGTTCATTTCGCCCCAATGAAGAATCGATTCGATATCCCGGTTGATCGAAGCCGACATCAGTTGACGGTGGTAAAGACAAGGTCTGGCACGTGCTTGTCTTATATTGTCGAAGGAGTAAGAGAAATTCAGAGTACCGTCATCAGCGAAGCAGTGAAGTGGGTTGGAGGGGATTGAGAGCAGATCATTAATGAAGATTAGAAAAAGTGCGGGTGAAAGAATTGACCCCTGGGGAACTCCGGCCGAAATGGCGTGGGGGTTGGATTCGACGCCATCCAATACTACCTTGATTGAACGGCCTGAAAGAAAGCTCTTAATCCAGTTCCTTAGAACTAAGTGTATACCAATAGCTTGGAGTTTATTCAACAGAGCTGGGTGCCATACTCTGTCAAAAGCCTTTGATATATCTAGAGCAACTAGGCTAGACTCACCAAAGCTGTGAATGCTTTGGTTGATACGCTCGGTTAAACACACAAGCAGATCGCCAGTAGACCGTTTAGATCTGAAGCCGTATTGCCTGTCGTGTATAATTTGGTTGGATTCTAGATATTTCATCAGCCTTTTATTGATTATTGTCTCCATGATTTTGGAGAGAACAGAAGTAATTGCTATTGGGCGGTAGTTTAAGGGGTCGCTGGCTTCACCTTTTTTTGGGATTGGCTGAACATGAGCTAGTTTCCAAGAGTCGGGATACACTCCGGAGAAGTAAGACAGGGCAAAAAGTTTGCGCAGAGGTTTGGCCAAAGGTGAGGCACATTTTTTAAGTACCATAGGGGGGATTTTGTCGGGACCAGTGGATTTGTTGGCGTCGAGTTCTTTGAGACACCTAAACACCTCGCGAGTCCTGAAGTGAACTCCGTCCATTTAGTGGGTGGTATTCTCGAGAGTGGGGGGTGACATAGCAGCATCGGGTAAAGAAGAATTTGCGGCGAACAGAGAAGCTTATAGGTCGGCCTTGGGTTTGCTTTCTGTTATCACTTCCTTGTTGTGAATAAAAGGAGGTGTTGAGGAGGAAGTAAAATTCTTCTTGATGGCAGTTACCAAGGACCAGAAGTTTTTGCTGCCTGTAGTGGAGTTAAGAATCTTACTTCTCAATCTATCATCAAATGATGATTTGACTTTCCTGATGATGGAGTTACAGGAGTTTCTAAGTCTGACGTACTCACGACGAAGTGGCTCATTAGGCGAACGTCTGTATGCTCTATAGGCGGCTTCTTTAGCTTTGATTGCGTTCATACATTCCCCATTGAACCATCTGTTTGGCCTAGGCTTCACAGATTTGGTAGAGTGAAGGATGAACAAGCGCATACCCGCTCGAATAATTTTGGTGACACAGAGAGCCGCATAGTTCGCATTGGCACTACGGAAACACAAATCCCAGTCAGTGGCCTGGAAGAAGCGAATAAGACCCAACCAGTTGGCTTTCCCATAGTGCCACACAGTTCTTTTAGGAGCTGTGGTGGTTGTGGTCGAGGATGGATATGGGAAATAAGCGCTAATTAGTTTATGGTCCGAGTTGCCAAGGGGTGAGCTAACTTTGATGGAGTACCGCGTCGGGTGGGAAGTAAGAAACAGGTCAAGGAGATGGGCTCCTTGACCTGGAATATCAGGGACTCTCGTCGGACATTTGACAATTTGGTGCAAGTTGTTGAGGCTCGCAAAGAGCTCGGCGTCTTTGCCAGGAACACTGGTGCCATTTGAGTAATTTAGCCAATGTACATTGTGAACGTTGAAATCACCCGCAACAATGATTTCGCTTTCCGGGTGGGAAAATAAAAATCCGGAAATCTGTTCAGAAATAGCATCGAAAGCTGAGGTGGTGGCCTCATTACTAATATTAGGACTCCTATATAAAAAACAGAAAAATATGACGTGGCTATGGATAATTATTTTAATCCAAAGATGATTAAAATCCGAGGATGTACTACTGTACACCTTCTGAAAGGCCACGTCATTCCTAATATAAATGGCTAATCCCCTATGGGCGGAAAAGTTGTGCACTAAATTATACCCTGTCACCTGAAATCGATCTAAATCAAGATCTGGTAACACTTGGGTTTCACTCAGTGCGAAAATAGCAGGGGTATGGAGGAGTAACTCGCACGTAACGGCTAGGAAGTTCGCATTCAGTCCCCGAATGTTACAAAAATTGATTATAAAATCATTGTCACTTTGGGGACTGTTTATCGTGAGGTCCATGACCTCATTTGTAGCCGGCCGCACCGGCGATGCATCCATCGGAGCTAACGGGAGTAGCCTTGTTGCAGTGTTATGCCTGCTAAAACAAGACGACTCCCATCACCTGACCGATTGAGGCTGCAGCGCCGGAGCGACCGGCAGGAAGCGCGGGAAGCGGGTGGAAGAAACTTACGTGTTGTCCGTCGGTCCTTCGGTTATTGTTGTTGTTGTTGGTGGCCTTTGCTTGGTTTTTTGTTTATGTTTTATAATTATTTTTTTTTATGTTATTGTTTGTCTTTGATTTATGGTATTATTTTGTGGTTTATTAATTTGTTTTTAAGTTTTTATGTGTTATAAGTTTTTTTGTTTTTTGTGTTGTTTTTGTAGTTATATTTATTGTTTCGGTTTTTGCGTTATAATGGGACTGGCGACAACACACGCCCGCACTTCACCGAGGCTCGGTCCAGACTCCTATTGTTTTACCAAGCAGTCCGCCAACCACATCCAATGACGCTTTACGCGAGCCGCTTTACCTACGCGAACGAGAGCCAGTCTTCTTGGGTATGGTATTGGCACCCTTTATGGCCACCTAGCCAATTACCTGATTTCTTCGTCCCATACAATCTTTTAGGGAGCCAATTAATTTTAAAGGGAGCAAAAATAAATGGAAAAAACAATCAACCTTTTTCAAATTCTTCTTTCTAGGTGTAGTTGAAAATAATTTATTTTAGCTGATTAAACCGAATTTGAAGCATAAAGTTGAAACTAGTGGGATGTTGTACCTAGAGACTAGCCACTAGTTACGCTTTTTCATGGAATTCTTTCTGTTGAATAACACTTCAGACTGGATGACAATATATTAAGTGGAGATTGTGAAAATTCAAGAAAACAATCCAAAAAATAACTTGAAAAACTAACGCATCTTTCAAGTAGATGCTGCTGAAAGAATTATATAGCATATTTGACCAATGAACGAACCCAAGGTCGTTCTAATGTATGGCCGTGGTCCTAAGAAAAATTTTAGTACATTTAAAGAAAAGTGAAGTGCGTGCGTGATTTTTTCTTTAAAAATAAAAAAAAAGTCAAATTGTAGTGTAAATTAATACGTAAGCCGAATTTTTAACAATAATATGTGTATGTTTAAGTAAAATAATACACCTAGTTCTGTTGTGCAAAGTGCATCACATATTAGATTTGCCTCCAATCCAAAGAAAAATGTTTAGACTCGTTTTATATAGTGTTTACATGTGTGATGTTTTTTTTTTTGTTTTTTTTGTTTTTTTTTTTTTTTTTCAATTTGACACATTCGAATTATTTTTCCATAATTTCTGAGTAATTGTTTTGGGCAGAAAATAGCCGAAACTGCAAGCGTTTGTGCTCGATGCGAACTGAACTGAACTGACTGGTTGGCCATCTAACTAACAACCGGAAAAACTTTATGCTAAGAATCGAACCCTGGTCCTTTCGCACCCCGATCTAGCGACTTCCCATTACTCCAAACACTAACTTGTAGAAATGTGGCAATAAACATATTTATTCATGCTTACGTAAAAAGGTACATTCCAATGCTAGATATGTATAAAGTCTCGAAGGAAGTAAACAACTGAATTATGACAACAGATTTTCTATTATTTATGAATGTATTTTGTATATTTTATGGAAATTGATAATCATAGGTAAAACGAAGAGTAGTGTAATATTGCCATAGATGGTGTTCACTGTTCTTTGTCATTAAAATATATTAATTCTTTAAAATTCTTGGCGGGTAATTATTGTATAATTCTTTCAGCAGCATCTCCATGAAAGACGCGTTAGTTTTTCAAGTTATTTGTTTGAATGTTTTCGCGATTCTTCACAATCTCTACTTAATATATTGTCATCCAGTCTGAAGTGTTATTCAATAGAAAGAATACCAAGAAAAAGCGTAATTAGTGGCTAGTCTCTAGGTACAACATCCCACTTTTGTTTTGTTATTCTGAAGAGATACATACAAATTTAGTTAATAAAAACTTAAAAATATGCTTTTAAACAAAGGGTTGCAAAAATTTTTAGATATGGGGCAAATCGTTTGTAAAATTTTTGTAAAATATTAAAAATTCTGAGAAAAATCACTTCCTTATATTGATGGACTATAAGGACGGTCTTAAATACATCGTTCGTGCAATTAAATTTATAAATTTTCATTCATTTCAGTAAGCGTTTATATGCCCTGGTAAAAATTAGATATCTATGTACTTTTCGTTTTAACCCTACCAAATGTTTCGTTTAAATCATACATATTGACGTGACAACGTCTATTAAAACTATGAACGCCGGCTGCATGCACGAAAAATGATGACTCATTGTCCCGTTATGTCCCGTAGTAATTTTAAAAATTTGATTGTAGTAATCTTAAAAATTTGATTAAAATTGTCAATATTTAATTAGATTAAATTTGTCAAATTGTCAACAATAATATTGTGCAAAGCAAGCCAAACACTCTGTCTCCTAACTGGGTGCCGGTGTATAAGAAAATAGTGAACATTAATTACACTGACGAAAACTGTGAAATGCAAACGAAAACAGTTTCCTTGCGTTCCTGCTTGTGCTATTACCATTCACAAGTCGCAAGGTGGGACGTTTACCGTTATTGTTTATAAATACTCCTCAGAGCAACCACAACAATTGGTGTACGTGGCGCTGAGTCGGGTAAAGAATATAGACGACTTGCACATCATCACGGAAAAAGATGCGCCTTTTATCTTCAAACACGGACGGGATGGGAACGACTCCCAGACTACGCGAAATGTCCGTAACGAATACATTCGACTCCGTGGACACGCCCTTCAAAAAATCACTTCGAAAGCAGTGGAATTTTGTGATGACGGTAACAACGCTGGGCAAACTGTAGTGGCAAACCTTAATGTTCAGAGTTTGTCTGCGCACTTCGCCGATATTGAAACGGATCCCGTGATACCAAGATCGGATTATTTGGTATTGACTGAAACGTGGATGCGTGACAATTTTGATCCAGTTCCAATCAATAATTATGAATGTATAACCAGGCAGAATAATCGATCGGATTCTGATACAAACGCACCTGGTGGAGTGGCAATCTATCGAAAATTAACATCAACATCCACGGCCAAAGTTCTCCACGTTGAATTGTCGGACACAACTCGTCTCATCAGAAACACAGGCGAGGTCTGCTTGACTGAAATTACATGCTTCACGGCTGATACAACGTTTAAAATTGTACTTGGCGCAGTGTATATTCATCCTGGAGCAAGTGCCTCAAACATTAGTGTATTGCTGCACCAAGCACTCTTTCCGTACGTGCATAACAGGCAGTATGTGCATCCGATCATGCAAGTTGATACCAATGTACCAATTCTTCTTTGTGGCGACTTCAACACAAACGTGAAAAATGATGATACATTCCTCAAATTCATGAAGGATATGTACTATCTCGAATGCACATCAGATGTTACTAAGTCAACAACTCTGAGAGGAACAACCCTCGATTTGACTTTTTCAAGGCACATTACACTTGAAACACTCCCATTCATTTCATACATTTCCTATCATCGACCTATCCTTAACAGAATAACACAGATTGCAAGAAGTTAAATATCAGACATGTATAAAAGCTGTAAATGAATTTGTTACTACACATTGTTACTTGTAAATAATCTGTTCATTAAAGTAATAAACATATTTGAATTAATTAGTGCAAATAAAAGCTAATTTATCAATCAAAATGAATATTTCATTTCACTCCTTTTTGTATCCATACAAAATAATGATAATTTAATATAAATGATTCAATTTTATTCATAAAAGTATGCAATTATTTCATCAATGTTTTCTCATGACGTTGTCACGTTAAACTAAACCGTAAACCATCTTTACAGACAACAAATTTTTTTTTGTGACAAATCCACAGAGAAGTTCGATAAAATTGAATTTTTGTTTTGGTCTACAGCGCCACCTACATGACTACGTACGTGCATAACAGGCAGTATGTGCATCCGATCATGCAAGTTGATACCAATTTACCAATTCTTCTTTGTGGCGACTTCAACACAAACGTGAAAAATGATGATACATTCCTCAAATTCATGAAGGATATGTACTACCTCGAATGCACATCAGATGTTACTAAGTCAACAACTCTGAGAGGAACAACCCTCGATTTGACTTTTTCAAGGCACATTACACTTGAAACACTCCCATTCATTTCATACATTTCCTATCATCGACCTATCCTTAACAGAATAACACCGATTGCAAGAAGTTAAATATCAGACATGTATAAAAGCTGTAAATGAATTTGTTACTACACATTGTTACTTGTAAATAATAATCTGTTCATTAAAGTAATAAACATATTTGAATTCATTAGTGCAAATAAAAGCTAATTTATCAATCAAAATGAATATTTCATTTCACTCCTTTTTGTATCCATACAAAATAATGATAATTTAATATAAATGATTCAATTTTATTCATAAAAGTATGCAATTATTTCATCAATGTTTTCTCATGACGTTGTCACGTTAAACTAAACCGTAAACCATCTTTACAGACAACAAATTTTTTTTGTGACAAATCCACAGCGAAGTTCGATAAAATTGAATTTTTGTTTTGGTCTACAGCGCCACCTACATGACTATAAACTAATAAAATGAGCAGCATATAAAATATGCATAAAACAATTAAATACTTTATATTATTTCCTCGAAATTTTTTAATGATTTATAAAGCCGCCGAAGAGCCATAAAAAATCAAGAAAATGATATTTTTGAACTTTTAATTAAGTAAATGTTTATGTTCTCCTGAGTCTCATCTATTAATTTTCTCCAAATATATCAAAAATAACCTAACTTAGATTATAGGCTATTTAAATTTCTAATATTTAGTCCCTAAAAGAAATTATTAATAACTTTTACTTCGTTGGCGAGGGGGTTGGTGGAGGAATATTTTTGTTTACAAATGAAAAGTCGGTTGTGAGATTAGGTTTCATATTTTACCCAAGTCTCTATAGTACCAAAAAGTTGCTCATTATTTTAACCAATAACCAAAAATTGCTCAAATTTCTCTAAAGAAGAACAAGAATATGTTATTATTCATGAAAACTTATATAATAATAGAATAGTGAAAAAGGCATAAATTAAAATAAATTATTATTCACTTTAGAATTTGGATGCGACAAATTCGAAATAGAAGTTTGATCGCTAATTTTACCTCAAATAGAGGGCCATCTTTCGATCGGTAGATTATTAAAAAACCTTCAATAACATTTCCAATGGAATTTTCTCTAGACTATGTGAAGTGAAGAAGAAGATAAAGCGGAAAAACGAAAACTTAAATGTTTAAAATAATAGTGAAGATTTACAAAAATTGATAGTTTTGTTGTTTTAAAGAAAAAAGAAAAAAGTGAAAAGATTTAAATTGATCAAATGGAAGTTTTGATGTTTAAGAGTGAAAAGTGGAAAAAAGATAAGTGAAGTGGATTTAAAAAAAATTACGAAAAGGGCGAAAACGCAAGTTTTGTTCCTTTTTTGCATAATTTTCAGTACGTAATTAGTATCTACATATACGGTTAAAAGTGAAAAGTGTAAAAAAGGAGCAGAAACAAGTGAAGCGGATTTATAAAAACCTATGAAAAGGGCGATATCGCAAGTTTTGTTTTTTTTTTTTGCATAATTTTCAGTACATAATTAGTACACATATACATATATATTTTCTTTTCGGTGCATATTCATATTTCTTAGTATTAGTTTCTGTTTTCCCCTCCCTATCTATGAAGATGTAGAACACATTAATTCAAAAGAAGATTCGTGGTTCTGCGAAAGGAAGGGCTCCTAAAAATGAAGAAGTAGCCCTCTTTAACAAAATAATTTTAGACAAAATTCCTGGTGCTCTAACTATATATAGCTCAATAGACTCGGTCTGTGTACTGGACGATGCAGTACATTATCCTGTGGAGTTTTTAAATAGTATAACAGTCCCTGGTCTTCCTGCACATGAAATACATCTTAAAGTGAATGTACCCGTTCTTTTACTCCGTAATTTAAATCCACCAAAATTGTGCAATGGTACTAGATTGAGAATTGTCGCATTACACAAGAATTTCATTGAAGCTGCAATTTTAAGGGGTTGTGGGAAAGGCGAAAATGTGCTTATACCTAGGATACCTATAATTCCGAGTAATTATCCTTTTAAATTCAAACGCTTACAATTCCCTGCTACCTTATGTTTCGCGATGACGATTAATAAGTCTCAGGGCCAAACATTAGGAAAAGCGAGAATTGATTTAAGTAAAATTGCTTTACTCATGGACAACTATACGTTGCATGCTCTCGAGTCAGCAACTCAACAAACTTAATAATTTATGCCCCAAACAATAAAACGCAAAACATTGTCTATAGAGAGGCATTAAAATAAAAGTGTTGTTATAAGAGCAATTTTGAAACATTATTAAAAAATAATTTCGGTTAAGTCCGGTCCACGCCGGCTAATTTCAGTTTGATATGCTTGCCCAGTTGTCTATTGTACGTCTTTCGATAGGAGTCGCTTAACATCAAATTTAAAAAAAAGTATTTTAATAGGTACCTATTCAAAATAAATTTTTGAAGATTTGTTCTTTTACCTCTTTATACTTTTTTCCTACCGTGGACTGTGCACACATAGTCTTTTTTTATTTAAAGGCGTTGCAACGCACGCGGGTTTTTTGCTAGTTATTAAATAATATAGTTTAGTCAGAAATAGAATCAAAACATGTTACATTGAAGTAAAAAAAAAATTGTATCTATTTCACCATTTTGCGGCCCAGGATTGAACACTGGGATAGGATTCCAGCGCCTTACCTCTAGGCTACCGATATATGGACTTTATTAGAAATCTCTTTTTTGTTGTTAAATATACTTCTGGCTGAAATTTCCAGACCATTTTTCAGTTTTTGGTCTTTTGACCAAGAGCTACATTTTGAGATATGGCCCAAGTCTATAGCGGCAGTACTTTCAGAGATGAAAGAAGGTCACAGACGGACAGACGGACACAGCCTCTGTATAAGTTTTTTTTTTTTTTTTTTGAAAAAGCTAAAAACATTTTTTTCAACCTTTATATTTTCAGACGATGTAGGGATAGTTTCAGCCCTTTACTAGTATCCCTTATCATAAAATTTGCTTTGTTATAAATCAACCACTTTTGAATATAAATATTGCAAAAAATGTATTTTATTGGATTGTTTTTGATTATAATTAAAATTATCGCTAAAATCCTTAAAAAAAGGGAGTTTTTAAGCATATTTAAAGGAGACATGCATATTTTAAGACTGTGGGACCTCGATTTTCGTAATAAGCGACCAAAAACATATCAGGAACGATTTTCACAACAGTGTTGGTGTTTTGACATAAACGATTCGGCGATTTGTGTAAGTTAAAAAAATTGTAATTTAAAAAGGGGAAAGGTCCAGCACATCTCACCAAAAGGGAAGTGGGTGCCAATTTAAAACACGAGCACCTCGCACATTTAATTCACCACTCCCTTTTGGTATTCTAAGCACCAACACCACTGGACATACGGTTTTAACAGTTTCGTTTTTATCAATTGAAGCGTGCAAAAAGTATTTTATATTGGAGACAATAACAAAATAAACGTAAGAAAGATGTATTGTTCATTTCTTCTTTCATTTTTTCATATCTGTTTACATCGTTTGACATTTTAAGAAAGTCCCACGTGTTTATACCGTAACTTCCCGGCAGTGCTACATGTTTGGCCACGCCAAAAAGCAGATCCACTTGCTCAGGCTGCGCCGAAAATTCTTGTCGTATATGCCGCTTCCAACATGTCAGTCAACTCCAAAGTGTCGGCGGCATAAGCTCGGCCACTGTCCAAACCACAAGAAAAAACTCAAATAAATTCACCTCTACATAAATACATAATTTTTATTCCTATAATGAGATAAAGCAAAGTCTGGGCGACAACGTAGCTAACATGCCAGAAAATTTATGCAGTAAGGCAGAGTGTATTTTCACTGTTGCACACATTCCCGAGTTTCTTCGTCTCTTGTACCCCGTCCGCCCCATTTCCCATCGTTACACGAAAGTTCTGACGATTTTTCATGTGTGAGAGCGTTACGCGAATGAAATTGATTCACTCTCATGTAAATTTTTTTAAGCAAACGTCCCTAAAGAAGTTTTACTTCAAAAAGTTTTTAATATAGCACGTTTTTATAACGAACTAAAAAGCATAAAATAATTTCTCCTAGCTCCATACAGATTTAGAACCCCACACATATTCCTAACACCATACAGATAGTCCTGAAAATTTGTGATTGTGAATTTGTAATAGCTATGAAAATATTTGTAAGATTTTAAACGAGAAAACGTGGAGCCAAGGCCCTCTCAACTACAGGCCATGCAGTTGTATCTGGCACCAACACAACCATAGCTGAGAATGGTCCCAAAATTTGACAGTTGCTGAGAATTTAATGGCGCAGAGTACGTTCGGGAGTGTTTTCGTTATAGTTTTGCAGTTAAAAGTGGTAAATTATTGAATTTTATTACTTTTAACTGCACGTAGATAAGATGTGATTAGTTCGTTAGTGATTTAATTAAGAAAAATGAAAAAAAAAAAAATAGTGATTAAGTGTCATTTAAGAGTGTTGATTGTATCGTGATAATTTTTTTATTATATTCGTGGTGTGTTTTCGTGTTCATTTAGGAAAAAATGTTGAATATACTTATAATGTTTTATGCGGTGATAGAATTAAAAGTGATTTTAAGGTGATTAATATGTATATTATGAGATTATTATTTAACTTTAAGTACAGAAAAGTGTGAAAGGAAAAGTGAACAAGAAAAGGCACTTATATTTTTGGGAATAATTTCATAATATACGTATTAATCACTTTAAATTCAGTTTTAATTCTATCACCGGACAAAACATTATATATTCAACATTTTTTCCTAAATGGACACGAAAACACACCACGAATGTAATAAAAAAAATCACGATACAATTAACACTCTTAAAAGACACTTAATCACTATTTTTTTTCTTAATTAAATCACTAACGAACTAATCACATGTTATCTATGTTCAGTTAAAAGTAATAAATTTCAATAATTTACCACTTTTTACTGCAAAACTGTAACGAAAACAGTCCCGAACGTATTGTGCGCCATTAAATTCTAAGCAAATGTCAAATTTTGCGCCACAAAAAAACCTAACCTAAAATCACTTATTCACTGATATTTTAGAATTAAAACACTATACCACTAAATCACAAATCACTGGTAATCCTTTTAAATTTTTGCAGTAAAAAGTTATAAAATACAATGTTTTATTCACTTTTTACTGCAAAATAAACACAAAAATTCTGCGCGTACGGCTTCCGCGCCATGTTACTGCGGTGTTCGGTGACTTTTGGGCCTATGACCATCACCACGAAAAATTCATCTACGTGGCCTGTAGTTGAGAGGGCCTTGGTGGAGCTCATGCTGTATACAATAGTAGGAGTGGAGAGTAGCTGGGTTGAGAAATCATTCACATCAATCATGTATGTGCCCCACGTTTTTTCGTTTAAAATCTTACAAATATTTTCATAGCTATTACAAATTCACAATCATAAATTTTCGGGACTATCTGTATGGTGTTACGAATATGTGTGAGGTTCTAAATCTGTATGGGGCTAGGAGAAATTATTTTATACTTTTTAGTTCGTTACATTACCGGAACCTGTAACCGTTTTGTCGGACGTTCACATTTTATGCATTAAAGAAAATACTCTTTCTATTGTTGCATTTGTGCCGGGCACTCAGAAAATATATTCAATTAAAATACAAAAGTTTTCATGGGTATGGTTGTTGGTTTGAAAGGGTTTGAACACTTCCACCCAACGACTTTCTGTCGAGTCCTTTAGATTATTCCATTCGGTTACTTTTTGAAACGTGATACAGTTAGACATTAATGAAAATTCGTCAAAAAAGTTTTTTCATATTTGGGAGATTTTTTTATGCTCAAAAAGTAGTTCTTTAATGGTTGGTACATTTCTGAAGCCCTTTTTATGGCAGATATAAGCCCAAGCCACCTAGTTTTGCTATAGCCTAACATTTTCTGATATGTGGATATATGATCCGGAATCGAAAAGTTTTTATTTTGTTCATCTGCTGCAATTGCTTTCCAAGCGCGAACGTAGTTTTACCAAATCAGTTCTCCAACTACATTTTAGCCACTACCAAAACTGGTATTGTCAATTAACAATGATATCAGAAGTTTCACCTATTTGGTCTTGAAGGTGTAAAATATTTACTAGCACACCTTCGTAGGATTGAAAAAAGTGCATCAAAACGGGATATATTGTTACCGTGGTTTGACGTGCCGGTTGAAACTGTAATAAATCTGGATTTACCAAGTTCCTCTCTTCCTCCCCTCTCCATGGGCGTAACTAGAGAATTTTCTTGGAGGTGGAGGAGAAAGGTGTCAGGTAATTTGTGTTCGAAATGCAAAGTATGCCATTTTGCCGATGAAATTAAAATATCATCTGTTTGTAGTTTTCCATTGAATTTTTCCATTTAAAACTCGTAAAAAATTAGGTGAAAAGACTTCTGTGCTGCCACCTCACTGGGTACATTTTTAAACTCACTTTAATTTTTCATCTTTTTTGATAAAACCATAAATCATACCATTTGTTTAATCGGACGTCCTCACAACACAAGCATATTTGCGCAAGCATTTTGCTTTTTATGGCTTTTTTATGACTCGGCCTGCTTTTTATGACTTTTTAACCGACCTTGCCCCTCCTCCCTAGCTACGCCTATGCCCCTCTCATTTACTCTTTCCGGCCCGACAATTATTGCGTGGTTTCTGAAAACGGGACAATTTTGCGTCCCCGGATTTTTTTCGGGGACACCGGGACGAGCAACTGAAAGAAGGGACGGCCCCGTTCTAAACGGGACGTATGGTCACGTTAACCATACAACTAATATACTGATCCGAGTCCAAATTGACACCTCGTTAAATTCGACAAATGGTGTATCAGGTACATACATCAAAAAATACTCCAGTGGCTTTATGAATATCTTTACTAGCAAATTTAGTATTTGCAACGGTCAAGTTCTTACCTACTACCACTCCTATAATTCGTTGGTCATTGACATACCGTCTGTGTACGGTCCGATCTTTCTTTGGCGTTCAGACCTTCCAAGATGATTTTTATATCAGACTTTTTTGTAGGTGCATGCACATTTATGAGGCTTATGCTCTTAATTTTGCCTCGCACACGAAGGATGCCGGGCCTTTCATTGCGTTCATATAAGTGAAGTTTTGCTTTAAAACAAAAATATTTTTTTAATTGACAAACAGAAGAAAAATAAAATAAATTGAAGTAAGTCGGGTCGTTGCTTTCTCGATTATTGCCCTTTGCTCGATTTAAGATTCCCTCCATGCGGTAAGGTAGGTAAAGTCAGTAGCCCTGTACTAACCGAACAATAGAAGCAAAAGGGTTAGATAACGTGCAGATAGCACTTCCAGCAAAGTAATCAAGAGGGAGATGCCACTGTTGCAGCTCTTTTTCAGCTATAAACACTCTAAAGAGGGTAGATACACAGCACGAGCAGTTCAATACCGTTCGCCTGTCAGTGCATGTGATGATATCTCTGTTTTCAAGGGAGAGAATGCATAAAGCAGCTACAAGAACAAAGCCTGAAAGTTCATCAGGAGCTTAGAAAAATTCATAAAGAGGTCTTGTTTAGTTTTTAAAAGAATAACACTTAAGGCTCGCGCATACTACAGCCGCGACAGGCCGCAGCGCATCGCATTGCAAAATTGCGCCAAAGCACATAAGGAGTCGCAGCGGGCCGCGCCGCAAAGCAATAATGAATCAGTCAGCCTCCTAACATCGAGTAAAATCGCGAGCAACAACGTCCGATAATGCGATTTCCAACGCACACTGAGGCGGGCCGTATCACAACACATAACATCGCCGCAAAAATACGCCTAGCAAGCGATCCGCCAGTGCGATGCGATGCGGCCCGGTGCGGCCTGCCTGTAGTGTGCGATAGTTCATGTAAAATGTTCGAAAGTGATGTAGGAGGATTTTTGTTATGCAATGCGGTGCGGTGCGGCCCGCCCTAATGTGCGCGAGCCTTTAAAGTCAATCTTAAAGCGATATCTAAAAACTGGATATTTTTTAGCAATTTTTGGTTGCAAGTTTAACTTACCAGCAGAGCGCTTTTAAATTGCGAGGATACCATTTAGCCCCCAGTTTAACCTGAAAATTGTCAGTTTCCGATTTCAATTAGTCAATTTACACCGATTTCAATTAGTAATTACAAAATAATAACAAATAGCTCGACTTTGATTTCTATCGCTAAAATGTCAGCAACCCTGTGCATTCTCGACACCAACTTTCAACATTTCATTGATTTTATAATCAATGTGCAATCATAATTTCCAGCCAATGCCAATGCACAATTTTATGGAATATTAATTGATTTTAGTGAAAACCATTCAGATGCAAATATATGTATGTACGTACATACATTCAGCTTGTTTTTTTTTTTTTTTTTTTTTGAATAAATTTCAGGAACTCCAAAAAAAGATTATAAAAATTATACAAATTATGCAGCTCACCTCGAACAACCGACGCGGTATAGTTTATGGTGATGCAAAGGAGGAGAGTGAAGCATCTTTTTTTTTTCAATATTTGTTTGCTTTCAGACTGTAGTATTTTGTGTCCCTCGAAATTATGAATTAATAATTTGCGGCAATTTCCTTTCGTTTCCACATCACGTTTGAAGCACGTCTGCATTGTAAACAATCAGAGCAAAGTCTTCTTTGGAATGAGCAAGCACAGAACCAAGTGCCAAGCATTCATTACAGCGGATGCTGCTTAATGGGCTTGAGAAATTAAAATTCAGTACAGGAAAATTCTTGTAGAATAAAGGCACTAATAAGCAAGGGGAGTGCCCTAGTTAAGAGCCTGTTAACATTAAGATCTGCTATTCCAGGATCCATTATTCTTATTCTTTTGCGCGAGAAAATAAAAATAATTATGTTCATTTTCGACGATTTTTAATCAAAAAAGAAAAATATATTAATTAAATTTGCTAAGTTACCTGAAAAGGTCACGATTTTTTCTTAGCATTATAATTATATGTTAATTTAAAAAAAAGTTTAAAAAGTTTTTAGTATTATATTCACATACTGGCAAATCCCTTGATAATCATATTTTTTCGATATTAATAAAGTACTCACAGTTATTCAAATATGTATTTCGATTATTGGTACAATAATAATAAAACTTAACTTATGTAAACAATTTTAAATCATTATCTTTAGATATTACTTAAAAAAAATGAAAAATTTTTTTTTAAGAAACTCTTTTCTTTACCTTAATATATTGATCTGTTATGAGCACAAAATTAATATAAATACTAAAAAAATCGACTAAAAGGTAAAAAATAAGAAGATTTTAAACAATATAAACTTTTAAATCAAAATGGAAAAAATCTCACACATTCCTTAAAGAAAAGCGTGGGGTGCGTTTTTATGAAACAAAATGCACAATTAGTGAAAATTCGTAGCTGTCTGAAATGTTAAAATGTACTCACGGCAGTCATGTTTTTTTAAGTTCAGGTTGGTATGGGCGCCCCACGCTTTTCTTTAAGGAATGTGTGAGATTTTTTCCACTTTGATTTAAAAGTTTATATTGTTTAAAATCTTCTTATTTTTTACCTTTTAGTCGATTTTTTTAGTATTTATATTAATTTTGTGCTCATAACTGATCAATATATTAAGGTAAAGAAAAGAGTTTCTTAAAAATTTTTTTTTCTTTTTTTTATTTTTTACTTTTTAGTAACGAATAGTGTTAATTAATACATTACAATTTCCAAACTTTTAATTAGATTATCATGTTAAATAAGGAAACTTTTTTACATGTTTTGTATTTGTTTCTTTACAACAGTTCTCAAGTGCATCCCAAAAATGCACAATTTGATGACCCCTCAAAAATTTAATAGCGCTCTACGTTTTTTTTTTACATTTCGAAAGGTAGTGTGCTCGCGTATACTGGCTGGAGCAATAAAAACTAAAAACTGGAAACATATTTTTTTGCATCTTTTTAAATCATATTTTTATTTGCTATTGGTAGCTATGTTATGTCTTCCGCCATTTTTTAGTGAACGCCATATTTGATTTAAAACGACGTCATACAGTTTACTTTCTTACTCACTTTAATACACTTTCATTTGATATCCATACCGAGAGCGAAGTAAATAAAAGGGTAAACTGTCATTTTGTGTTGGCCGCCATTTTGAATTGAAATGACGGGACACAGACAACAGTATTCTAATTGTCACTCCCTTCCATTTGATACCCATGCCGAGCGCGTTGTAAAGAAAAATTGATCCTCTGTTTTGTGTTGGCCGCCACTTTTATGCCGCCATTTTTCTACCGCCATTTTGAATTTAGGATGACGCTAATTGTATTCAACTTGTTATAACCTTTCATTTGATACCCATATCGAACGAGGGGCTTGTAAAGAAAAATGTAATCCATCATATTTTTGGGCCGCCATTTTTAATTTGGAACTATCATTTTCGTGTGTTTTCGTCGGAAATACACATGTCTGTTAATTTTTACCAATTTTTATTGAAGGGAAGTGAATTTTAAGACTCTACATTGAGTAGAACGAATAATTCCAAGCATTTTTTATTAAAAATCGTTTTTTGTTACTCAACAACAAAATCAACAACAAAAAATGTAACAAAATGTCATATTCGTGTATTGTCATCGGGAATATGTATGCCTGCAAAGTTTCATCCATTTGCATTGAGTAAAAGGCGGTTAAATTAACGTTACAAGATTTGATGCTCCGAAGTGAAAGTAAAGAAAAGAGTTTAAAAAGGTTATATTTTCAAGGTTTTCTAAAGAAAAGGTGGAAACAATGGGTGAGTGCAAAATTCGTCACTGTCTCAAAATTGCAGAATTCAGCAATTAGAAGCCCGTCGCTGAATATGACAGTGATGAGATAGCTGGAGCCCGTTCGCCTAGCTGCAACCAAAGTCTAGAAATTAACAAGTCTTTCATCTTCATATGGTTAATGAGTGAAAGGCGAACAGCTGCATGCACAAGTTTTTCAAATGACGATGTCAGGCTATCAGAGAGAGAATGCAACATTTTTATACGCGCTGGAATACAACCATAAGTCGGAAAATTTTATGAGTTTATATGGGGAAGTATTGGTGCATATTTGCTTGTTTGTTTTGATGATTCCAATTTTGACAGCTGATTCAATTTTCTTTCCTTTTCTGTTCTGCATACTTTACCGTAAAGACAGAATCTGGCTTTGTCTCGCTGAATTCACGAAGTATGCGTTGAGTTTTGCTCAGCAGCAAAGCCTTCAACATTTACAAGCCATGCACAACAAAATTTCACACTCACATTCAAAGGTGCATGGGACTTCAATTTTGCTATCAAACTGTGTGGAGTGCGGTTATGTACGTTTATTGGGAATAAATTATTGGGGATAAAATCTTCTTTAAACCAAATAAAAACAAAAATTATGGACATTAATTGTAACATTTATTAACTACATATTACAAAGTTGTGATAATGTAAATAATAAATGTAATAGCATTACTAACTTCCTTCTTTAATGAATATTATTTCAAATTTTATTCCGTGTTTAACTTTCCAAGTAAAACGCCGTACCTGGAGGTAGGAAACTACCGCTAAAAATAAATTTATATAAATATTTCGGAATTTTTATCAAACTATTCGTTTCAACTTATCTTTATTTTCTTATTTTGCTTTAAAACTGGAACTGGCTGCAACAAAAACTGGCTGGTCCTTCATCTGACACTGTGCCCCCAGAGAACAATTTCGGATATTTTAGTAGCAATCAAAGCTCAAACGAAAATTTTGCTTTTATCTTTATAAAAAAACTTATTTTTAACAAAAAATCCCGGCACTTTCATTAATAGAAAACTTTTCGCGGCACGAAACACTTGTTTTCCTCGTTATCAAAGGGATTTTGATATTTTTTTTCTCCATTGCCAACATAAACCCCGTAAATCTTATTAATAACACATGTTTATTTAAATTGCAAATTTATGACAGTTAATTTGGGTACTTTTTGCAATATTGTACGTTTTTTACATTGATGGAATAGATCTTATTTTCAATAAAATCACACTCGAAACAGCACTTTCCGCGGAACGAAAACTTCTTTCCCTTTGATTTTAATGGGACTTTGATATTTCACGAATTTAAGTTGGGACTTCATACAACCACACACACACACCTACAGCATGGCTTGTAAATATAGAAGGCTTTGCTCAGCAGTGATGTTCATATATGCACGCACACAATCAACGGTCGGAAATTTTTGTATGAAGATGAAAGACTTGTTATTACTAGACTTTGGCTGCAACCAAAGCCTTCTATATTTACAAGCCATGCATAAGCCATGTAAATATAGAAGCCTTTGGCTGCAACCCATCAATGTGGTGGATGGTAGTGGTTCAGCTCTTCCGCAGCATTATCCGTTGTAAAATATCGATATCCTCATTCTAATACAACGTATGAAAAAAATAAAATTTTTCAGGAAAAGCAATAAACTGCTTTTTGTCTCCTTAAGAGATGTTAATCTAAATAGAATAGCAGTGCGAATATTGTTTTCTCTTTCATGGTGTTGCAGCTGCTATATAGAGAATTTCAAGATACAAGATGCTCATAAGTGGTATTAGAATGAGGGTATCGATATATACGCAGGCCATTGATTATAGAGTAAATAGATATGGACAAACATCTTTCCAGTTAGTTTGTTAGACGGCGATAGTTGTATAGTTAGCCGTGTTTTTTTAATGAACTGTATAGTTCTTCCCCATACAAATCTCAAAACCCAGGTTTTATCGGGGTTTCTATCGAGGTTTTGGGAAATTTCTTAAATTGCATATTGCATACTTTCGGGGGATGACATGTTGTTTCGGGGGTTGGCATGTTGCATACTTTCGGGGGTCGAAAAGACGTAATTTAAAAATAAAAACAACAGGAAAGTGATGAGGGCAAATTTAGAACAAATAATTGATATTTTAGAAACATATTTATTATTTTCTAGCGAGGATTTCGTGTAACAGTGCAAAAAATAACACTTAACTTCCGTTTAATTTTGAAATTTTTAAGCATCGAAGTAGGCGCTACATGAAATTTCCCTTGTCGTTTTTTAATGAACTCGATGAAAGAAGTGTATGGTTCATTAAAAAAACACGGCTGATATTTGTTTGCTGGCCCACAGACACCAGGACCTCAAAAACATGCATAACAATTTGGCAACAGGAAGTAGTCCAGCAGGCTTAAGGCTAAATCCGACTAAAACTAAAGTAATGCGGATAAATGCAAACACCATTGTACGGACAGCGCTGAATACCCGTGACGTGGAACTGGTCGATAAATTCTGCTGCCTCGGTAGTATTATTACCGCAAATGGTGGTGCAGAAGAAGATATCAGTTCCAGAATAAATAAAGCACGAGGCGCATATGCATCCCTGTTCCGCATATGGAGATCAACGGACATCTCAACTAACACCAAATTGCGGCTGTTCAGTAAGGTAGTACTTTTGTATGGTTGCGAAACATGGAAAGTCACCCAATTCATCACAGGGCGCCTACAAGTCTCCATCAACAGATGCCTGCGTCGTATCCTAAAATCCGCTGACAAGATAGAATTTCAAACGAAGAATTAACTATGGCCAAGAAAGAATAGACGACCAAATCAGGCGAAGGAAATGGAATTGGGTTGGCCACACCTTGCGACGCGAAAACAAAAATCTAGCCAAACAGGCCCTTGACGGGAATCCGCAAGGATCCCGTTGAGTAGGAAGACCTAGAACAACGTGAAGGAGAGCCCTACTTGCAGAAGGCGCAACAACTGGGAGATCCTGGTCAGAGCTGAGAGCTGTCGCGCAAAACAAAGTCCGCTGGAGGGCAACTGTTTCCGCCCTATGTCCCATGAGGGATTAAAGGAGAGCAATGATGATGATGATTAGGGCATAATAATCATAAAATAGACACATTTTTTAATTTTGTTATTTTTTAATAGAACTTGTACAAAGCAAGTTTGCGCCTGAATTTAAAAAAGAATTGTAAAGCCCTTACGCATGTTGGAAGAAAAGCCAAAAGTTTCGGATCTAAAAATAGATTTCTGTGCGGGTATTCCTTTTGTTTTGTTTTAGCAATGGGGCGGTTGGGCTGAAACTATGATGATTTCTTAGTCGGTGGCTGAAATTTATCAATGAAGAAATTAATGAATGGGAAGAGAGATTTAATGGGAAATTGTAACGGCGGGCTTATTTTTTGGAAAAGAAATACATCTTTAATATACCTGAAAGCATTTGATGTTGTGGAAATTTTTTTTTAGAACGGTTTTTGGGAAAAAAATTAAAATAGGTTTTTTTGTTTTTTTGATTAGGGATGGAAGACGAAAGATCAAAAAAATTAAGTAAATTTTTTTTGTAATACCCTGGGTTCGAGAAATAAAATAAAGTAATACCCCGCGATAGCAAAATTGAAATTTGAAAGACCCGACACGTATAGATGCGGGTAAATTTGGTAACAGTCTAGCTAAAAAGCAAAGTCGAGTTAATTAGTCAACGAAAAATTTTATAAATTGGAAGTACTGGAAGATCTCCCTGGAAGTGGGAGCTAATAACAGAGAGCCCCCCTGGCAATCATTATTCATTCAGGAAACATCTGCTAATTAATAGCATCAAGAATTGGCCGCTTGTGGACTACTAACTCAAACCTGCATTAGAAGATCATTTTACATGGTGAAGTTCCTGTTGAAGAGGAAGACCAAAAATATCAACTGTCATTGATAGGAAGAAGAAAAGAAGAACCAGGATATACCAGCTATAGTTTAGTGATAGATGGTTTGAATTTAAGAGGTGTTGTGGAAGAAGAAGTCCCTAATAAATCCGCTGTCAACTAACGCGGATCAAGGAAATAGCGTAAACGAGTACAAAAGACCCCAGTATCCCGACGATACGGCAGGGAAACGCTGATTTCCTTAATGTTAAAATTCGTATCAGTTTAAAGTAATGATGTTGGTATTTTTTTTTGGTTAAATAAGTCACATGGCAGCCACTTAATTTTAAGTTTTCTGTCGATGAATATTTGTTTGTATACTTGGTCGAATGGTTTTGATGAGAGATGGTTGTGTAATGTTTGACTCAAATTAATACTCCATAGGTTATGGTTATTTTGAGAGTTTTTTTAAATTGAACGGTGGATGTACACGAACCTATGTGTAAACTACTTTAAATGCACGTTAATTAAAAGAATTGTTTGAGTACAACTTAGAATTTAGATTTTATTTAAATTGATCGAGCAATACATTGTAGGGCTGAAGGCCTTTTCTCAAAACTGTCTGACACGGTTGAAAGCTACGCACAAAGTGGACGAAACAATGCATTGTATGGCTGAAGGCCTTTTTTAAAATTTGTTGTCGTAGATCATGAAGTAGTAGATCATGAACATTTCCGCCCGCCTCGTAGTTAGACGATGATGAGTACTCCGCCCGCCATGAATGACCAAGAACGCTGCAATTGCCAAAGGTTTAAAGTTGATGACCTGTAGAGTTAGGTAAGCGTGAGGTGAGCATCCGCCCGCCGTGAGGGACGGAATTAAATTCGTGGTAAGTTGGTTGTTGTTGGTTAAGATTGGAAATCCTGACTGTAAATGAAGTAAGCAATTAGTTAGTGGTATGAAGCGTAAAACACATATGTTAGTGATAGAACGGTTGTTAATCACTTGTAAGCAGTTAATTTGGACTGTGCACAGGAAGAACACATAATTTAGTAATAGAGCGTTTGTAGAGTCCATCTTTATGGCGGACAGTTACGACTCTAATGTTGCCATCAGGACCGGGATGCACTTCAATAACGCGGCCCAGGAGCCATTTGGAAGGAGGAAGTTTATCGTCTTTGATAAGCACCAAATCATTGCATTTCAGGTTAGTTTGTGCATGGAACCAGGTATTCCTAAGTTGTAAGTGGTGGATATATTCCTTGTACCATCTACTCCATATATCTTCGTACATCCTTTGAACTAATTCCCATCGAGTAAGTCGGTTACTAGGACAATCTAACCTAGTCGGTGTTGGAACTGTAGATAAATTACCTCCAGTCAAAAAATGTGCTGGCGTTAACGCTGAAATATCTGCTGGATCGTCTGATAAAGCGTATAAAGGACGTGAGTTAAGGCAGGCCTCAACTTGCGTCGTGAGCGTCAACATTTCTTCCACAGAGAGTATGTGGTCTCCTACTACGCGTCGGAAGTGATGTTTATAAGATTTGACTCCTGCTTCCCATAGGCCTCCGAAGTGAGGAGAAGCAGGAGGGATGAATTGCCAATCGGTCCCGTCGTTGAGCAAGGCTTCAGGAATTTGAGCTTCTTGTAAGGCGCATTGAAATTGGCGACTTAGTTCAAATGTCGCTACAGATGTCGTGGCGTTATCACTGTATAATTTAGAACAGTTTCCTCGTCGGCTTATAAACCGTCTAAAGGCAGCTATAAAGGCTTCAGCGGTAAGATCCCTCACGAGTTCTATGTGGACTGCTCGTGTGACAAAACAGATAAACAAGGCGATGTAAGACTTGACAACTTTCAAGCCTCGTCCTTTGACAGGCGTGATGGAAAATGGGCCTGCATAATCAACACCGGCTGTTAAAAATGGTTTGGCTGGGCACACTCGGTCACGAGGGAGGTCCGCCATGATTTGGCTTGCTGGTCTCGCACTGTAGCGAAGGCAGACTATGCAGTTCCTTACGAATTGTCGCACCTTGCTCCTTCCACTTATAATCCAGTATTTAGTGCGGATTCGATGCAAGGTTAGTTGGATACCGCCATGCAAAGTAGCAGTGTGGGCATGATCGATTAACAGCTGTGTGAGGTGAGTATCTTTTGGCAAGATAATCGGATATTTTTCATCCCAAGGCAATAGCGAGTTTTTTAACCTACCCGAGACTCGTAGAATACCCTCCTTATCTAAGATTGGGGTTAGGCAGATGATGCTGCTGGATGCTTGAAGTGCTTTGCCACTCGCTAATTTAGAAATTTCCTTGGAAAATGAGTGTGATTGCACTAAGCGAATGAGTCGTAACAAGGCTGAGTTAAGTTCTGCTATTTTAAGATTTCCAGCAAATTTTTCCGCATTCGGCTTCGCGTTAGTGTAAAAGCGACAACAATAAGCTGTAACACGTAACAGTTTCCGAAGATTGGAGTATCTGCTGAGCAGTGGACATTCTTTTATTTCACCTCTGGATAGTAACGAGATATTCGATCGTTTTTCTTCATCAACTAATGCAGCAGATGAGGTAGATGTTGGCATCAGCGGCCACGTAGTGGAGTTCGTTGTCAGCCATTGTGGTCCAGACCACCATAACGAGTGAATTTTTAATTGTTCAACGGAGATCCCTTTCGTTAAACAGTCGGCAGGATTGTGTTCAGATAATACATGTCGCCAAGTAGCGTGGGGTAATTTCTGATGTATTAAACTGACCCGATTGGCCACGAATACCTTCCAACGCGCTGGATGTTCTCGTAACCAAGTTAAAACAACTGTGGAATCACTCCATGCATGAACAGGAATCTGGTGAAAGTCGAGGCTGTCTTGGACATAAGATACGAGTTCAGCTAATAAGGTTGCACCACATAGCTCAAGTCTTGGCAGCGAAATCGTTTTTATAGGGCTGACTCTTGTTTTAGCTGCAAGTAGTGATACCTGGATGATATTATAATCCTGTATTACGCGAAGGTAAACAGCTGCACCATACGCTGATAATGATGCGTCACAAAAGCCATGCAACTCTAATCCAATGTAAGAGTCATCAATTCCTACCCAACGTTGGATAGTTACATCATGAAGTTGTGATAGATCTGCCTTATAACTGATCCAAGGAGCGACAATTGAGTCTGGAAGATTGTCGTCCCATCCTGATTTTGCCAACCACAGTTGTTGTAAGAAGATCTTTGCTTTGATTGTGCTCGGTGACAACCAGCCTAGTGGGTCATAGATTTGACTTATGGTCGATAGAATGGACCGTTTAGTTATGTTCGTTGCGGAAGACAACTGCATTTTGCAGCTCAGCTTATCCGAAGATGGGTCCCATTTGATGCCCAGGGCAGAGACTTGCGTATCACGTAACAGTTTAGATGCATTAACTGATTCCTTATCTTGTTCCGGAATATCAGCGAGAAGGTCCGGATGATTCGATAACCACTTGCGTAATTTGAATCCACAGAGTTGTAGTACTTGACGGATCTCATTGCGTATTTGTATCGCAGAGTGTAGATTAGATGATCCGAACAAAGCATCGTCAACGTAGAAGTTTTTACGTAGTACTGATGCCCCTAGTGGGTATTTAGTATCATAGTCATTGGCTATCTGTTGAAATATCCGACATGCTAAGTATGGTGCGCAAGCTGTGCCGTACGTGACTGTGTTTAATCGATAGCATTGTACAAGTCCGTGTCTTGGGAGTCAACGAGTATCTGACGATACATTTTTTCTGCGTCAGAAGTACAAACATATTTAAATAATCGCCATCATAGTATGACTGCACGGACATCTGTCTGAAGTTTAGGACCTGTATGCAAAATGTCGTTGAGCGAGATCCCTGTAGATGAGCGTTGAGAGGCGTTAAAGACAACACGCAGCTTAGTAGTAGTGCTGCTCATCTTAAGCACTGCATGATGAGGAAGATAATAAACATGGTCCCCATGACTGTCTTCTGACAAGACAGGTTCCAGATGCCGAAGTTCGCTATATTCGTTCATGAAGTTAGTATAATCCTCACGCAGTTGAGGGTCGTGATCAAACCGACGTTCTAACTTGTATAAGGTGGCAAGAGCTGCTCGTCAAGAGTCGCCTAAACTATTCCGTGACGACCTCAAGGGTAGATGAACCACATAGCGTCCTTCAGGAGTACGATAATGAGTATCTATGAAG
The DNA here is from genome assembly GCA_949987705.1 of Thereva unica. Taxonomy (NCBI): domain Eukaryota; kingdom Metazoa; phylum Arthropoda; class Insecta; order Diptera; family Therevidae; genus Thereva; species Thereva unica. Next base: position 149,814,358 of record OX465281.1, on the reverse strand, counting down.
TGTTGTTCACATTCAGCTTCAGCAGGAGTGAGTTGAGGTGGAGAAGGTAGTTCTTCCGTTTCCCAGAACTTAGATAGAAGAGCATCAATCTCAATAGATGATGTGTGGCAGCTACGAACCACAATAGTAGGAGAGGTGAGAACCCTGATACGGCTTTCGGCTCCTAGAAGAATATCTATACGAGATGAAGTGTGAAACTCAGGATCAGCTAATGGTAGCCCTTGCAAGTGTGGCCAGTGCCTGGTAGGTAGGTCATGTGTCGGGAGTAAACGTGTTATATTGGATAGAAGTAACGAATCAACGTAAAATGAACTGTGCTGGTTTACAGTAGATATGACTTCATAAGAGACAGAGGTTCTGGCTCGTCCGACCTTGACCTGTCCGACTGTTTCAACAACAACGTGTATCTTTTGTTTGGGTAGTCGAAGTAAGTTGGCTAACGAAGTCGTGGTAAAGTTGGATTCGGATCCTGGATTTATGAGTGCTCGAGCTTTGATGATTCTACCATCTGTTGATTTTATGAACACCATAGCAGTTGCTAATAAGACTGATGACGAGTATCGTGAATTATTTGCTAGATGCGCACTGATTTTGCGAACTAGAGGAGTTTCCGCCGAATGAGCTAATGAGGTAGCTGGCGTAGAAGTTGAGCCATTAGGTTTTTGGTTGCTAACGGCTTTGTGTACCATCGTGTGATGCTTCTGCTGACAAAGCTGACATCGCTTAGTCGACTGGCAATCCGTAACTTTATGATCTATTCTAAGGCAATTGGTGCAGAGCCTTTTGGTTTGCAAAAGCGCTAATCGTTCTTCAGGGCTTTTTGACCTGAACTGGCGGCAAAAAAGTATGAAGTGATTTCGGTGACAGTGACTGCAGACTGGTGATAATGTTGAGTGGTGACTTTTAGTTACTGTAGGAGAAGAACGATGAGATGACATATTCTTCTTATTTATGGGAAGAGTCGGTGTAAGTGCATTAAGTGTATGAATGCGACCTTCCAGAAACGTTTTCAACGAAGCAAACTGAGGTATATGCGTGGATGATTTTGGCGAGGTTTCCCAATCCCTGCGTGTGACTGGATCAAGTTTAGTTGACAAGAAGTATGTAAACCAATCATCCCAATGTTCAATAGGCCTCTTCAAGTTTTCCAACGCTTTATCTGCTTGGGTGAAACCGTCAAGAACTCGACGGAGTTCTGGCGCTGTCTCAGCTGACATGTTTGGAATGGTGACCAAGGCTACTATGTTAGCATTTACCAGTACTCGGGTATTATCATACCGATTGATCAATATTTCCCAGGCTGCTTGATAATTCTCGGAAGTTATCGCCAGATGTTGTACGAGTTTAAAGGCTTCCCCCGTTAAAGATGATTTTAAGTAGTGCATCTTTTGTATTTCAGCTATAGTATGATTGTCATGGATCAGTGATCGGTAAGTATCTCGAAACAAGGGCCATTCGAGATATGAGCCACCAAAGCTTGGTAAGTTGATTTTAGGTAGCTGCACAGCATTATTATTACTAGCAGTAGGTGTAAAATTCATCGATAAGTCATGAGATGATTGAAGAGGTTCTAACTCTTCTTTCAGCCAACTTATTGCTTCTGTGTAAGCACATTCGACTAGTGAGAAGATATCTTGCTTCAAGATTTCCTCGGTTGCTCTTTGGTCTCCCGTAACAACTTCATTAAGCTCATTATAAGACTCGACGAATTGAGCCCAATAGCTTTCCAGTAATTGAAGACGGGCATTGAGAAAGGATACTGTACGCTTATCCTTTGCTGTTTTGCTAGAATTCACCTTAAATTTCGTAATTCTGCTGATAATAGAAATTAATATAAATTGATTCCGTGTGTGAGTGGCTATGAATGCAATAATGCGAGTCTGGGCCCTGTGCTATGCATTTACCGCTGCACGTTATTGCAATGAGAATTTACTTTTATGTGTTAGTGCAAATAATTTGGAACGGACTCACCAACGGACGCGACGTATGACCTTCGATGTCCTATCAATTTTTTTCTTCTCTTCCGTATCGTCTGAACACCTGGAAATACTGTATTGTTCCTGGTATGATGATTTTTGACTCTCTCTACAAATGTTATTCCACTTTGCCTTTCACCGGTCTTTGCCGCGTGTTTTCGAAGCACTTGTACTAGTTACTATGATCACTGATGTATGTATGATCACTTTGTGTTTTTTAGAAATGGTACCGGAAAGTAGGAAGATCCGGCTCGAAGGACCAAAAAATGTAAACTACTTTAAATGCACGTTAATTAAAAGAATTGTTTGAGTACAACTTAGAATTTAGATTTTATTTAAATTGATCGAGCAATACATTGTAGGGCTGAAGGCCTTTTCTCAAAACTGTCTGACACGGTTGAAGGCTACGCACAAAGTGGACGAAACAATGCATTGTATGGCTGAAGGCCTTTTTTAAAATTTGTTGTCGTAGATCATGAAGTAGTAGATCATGAAGTAGTAGATCATGAACACTATGCTATGTTTGATTTTTCTCTCATCTATATTCTTTTAGTGGCAAACAACACGTCATGGATCCAGGGCGGGTGGTTATTTTTGTGTTTCGCGTATACCCGAGTTTAATTAATTTATGGTGAAACTGGCATTGCTTCGGGCGCATTTCATGTTACTTATATTGATCTGATTATATTGTTTTAAATCTATTGATTTGGTGATATTGGTTTAAACATATTAATTTAAGTATATTGTTTATATGTATATACATATATACATATATTGACATGATACGCATATTATTCTATTAATTATTTAAACAGAATTGTACCTTTTTTAAATTCCCAGTATAGGAAGTTATTGTAATCGGTCCGAAAATCGAAATCGAAATTTTCGTCGTATTTTCATCTTTCAAGGGAGCATTTTAAGCAAAAAATTGGGAGGAAGTAGGTGTGTGTGTGTGCGTACGGATGCGGTCATTTTTTCTTGCACGATATCGCGCGAACTAAAAAAGATATCGACTTCGTTGAGGTGTCGTTCGAAGCGTAACCGAAATATGATCTGAAAAGATTTTCATAAAATTCGGTCGAGCCGTTTTTTTGTTTAAGCGACGTAAGTGATTTTTGTACCTGCACGATATCGCCCGAACCACGAAAGATATTAACTTACTTGAGGTGCCGTTCGTAGCGTATTAGCGACAATATAATCTGAAAAGATTTTTAAAATAGTCGGTCGAGCGGTTTTTTGGTTTAAATGACATAAGTGATTTTTGTACCTGCACTATATCGCGCGAACTATAAAAGATTTCGACTTAGTTGAGGTGCCCTTCGAAGAGTATTAACCAAAATATGATCTGAAAAGATTTTCATAAAATTCGGTCGAACCGTTTTTTGTTTAAACGACGTCTATGACTTTTGTACCTGCACGATACCGCGCGAACTAAAAACTATATCGACTTCATTGAGGTTGAGGTGAAAAAATAATATTAACAAAGAAATGCTCCGAAAAAAATTTCATAATATTCGGTCGGGCCTTTTTTGTTTAAATAGAAAAACTTCGGCTAATTGTCAGAAAGACCTTAAATTGACAAGTTTTGCTAATATCTAATAAACTCGATGGAATGAGACCCGTTCTAAACTAAGTGATCTTTTTTGGGTTCTGCACAGCGATAGCCTTCGAACATGACATCACTTGTCAAAATCCAACAACCTTTCAAAATGGTGCAAAAATTTCGTTACCCTTTACAAACAGCGCGAATTTTTCAAACCTTGGATTAGCACTTTTTGACGGGGATTTGTTTTCTACGCGTGGTACAGTTTCAGAAAATTGCGGTTCATCCCGGGATTTCCAGTAGTTACCGCAAAATTTGTTCTTTTTGGTCATGTCTGACAAGTACTTAACAGTTACAGTTTTGCTAATATCTCCGGAAAGCTTTGGAATTTCCAAATGAAGTCATTCGCTTCTCAGTTTGTCAATGGCGCTTCAGCCCGCTCAATACGAATTTGAACACCCGCTTAGTGCAGCGAACGAAATACGGAGGAAATGTTTGTTTGCTAACGTTCAGTAAAAACAAATTCTCTAGAAAAATCTTGTGGGTTTACTACTATTTATTTGAACTAGCTTCTCTCGGGATTGCTTTGTCATCAGTTGTGATACTAGCCAATTTTCCACTAGTGCTAAACGTATAACTATTTTGTAAGAAGTCAGTTTATTCCATCTTCGTTCATCTTACTGGGAAGTTAATCGTGTGGACCGAAGGGGTCAAACCTACATCCCAACTAGTTTTGGAGTATATTGAGTCACCTTATTTGTTATATTGAATATTGATTTTATTGGCTTCAAGTGAACGAATGTTGTATATCTACATGTTTTTTTTTTGATTCATTAAATAATGGTTATGAAAATATTTTAGTTTTCGAAAGTGGTTATGATGGTGTAGCGGCCAGCTGGAGTCCCCGCCCCGAAGACCTTTTTAGTTTCAGATGTCCTCTTCATAATCATGATGCTTAGCAGCAGTTCCTTTTGGGGGGCGCTCACTTGCAGGTAAGTGATGATGCAGTAGTACAGGTGGTACTTCCGGAGTCTCACTAACCCACGACCCCCCGGCGAGCCAGCCCTATTCTCGAGGCCCGGGATGCCGCCTATTTAGTTCAGCCAATCTGTCAAAAGAATTGCACAGAAAAAACCAGTCGGATGAAATTTAGGTGAGTCGTTAGGAAATGATGTAAGAAAGCTTACTTGGGCGTGGCCACCTGCTACCTCTGTGGGTTTTTGAAAAAACTCAAAAAAATTTTGAAATGCATTTTTCTCGAAAACTATGCATTCTACAGAAAAGTTTATTGGAAAAAAAATGTAGAGGGCATCGTTATCTACAATTAATGTCATTGGTGCAATATTGTAAAACAAAAAATGTGCGCAGTTGGTGGCGCTAAAGTGCCAAAAAAAGTGCATGCAGATATGCCCCCGCATCGGGCCATCTGGTCTCGCTAAGTCCCATGATCTTGATTTTATATCGATTCATCTCGTTGAGGACTTCATCCAGCCGTCCCTCAGCAAGCAGTGTTCTCACATTCCATGATAAGATTCGTGTCCTTGTTCGAAAAGCAAAAGTCGCCGTCGTGTTGTCCATCCGGTTCCGAGGCATTGTTTGCCGATTCGTAGCAATGGTGTTTTTTATGGGAGCGGTTTGCTAACCCTCAGCCCAACCGACTTAAAACTCTGTTTTGTGGTGCAGAGAGCTCGCCATTCGCCCGTCTCCCGTTAGCTCCTTCCGAAGAAGTACCCCAGGGTCTGCTAGGTGTTCATCTGCAGTGACTTTTCTCGGGTCTTGACAGAAGTGACAAATCGGGTGCCACCACCACCACTCTTAAGTTAATATAATAGAAAAAAAAATTAGTAGCATTAATGTTTAAAATGGCGTAATGTTATTCACAACCAGATCAAAAAAGTCAAATTTTAAAAGAATATAAGTATTCATATCATTAAAGTTTATATGGTGGGTCATTCCATATCAAATCAACCAATTTTTAATTAATTTTGGACCTCATGGACTTCGAATGACCTAATTTTTTTTATATGTGTTCCTCTGGTGGTAACTAAGAAAAAACCAAATTTTCAGATTTTTTTGACTTCTAGTTTTTTTGTTATAAATTTTCAAAAAACCGAAAAACTCAAAATTTAGAAAAACTACTTGACATAGAAAGCTGAAATTAGTGCCAATTTCTTCTGTTTTAATAAGGCTTTAATTTGATATACAACATAGTATTATTAATAAGAATAAAACTTTTTCGGACACTTTCAAAATTTTATTTTTGGTATATCTCAAAATAATGTTTTTTCTAATTTTTGAAAAAATTATATTTTGTGAATACACTCTTAACGTACATATAAAGCCAAAATTTAGGATGGGACGGCATTGGCATCATATAGAAATTAATTTTTTAGGTACTTGAAAAACTGAAAGTTCAATGAACGCAATATAAAAAAAAATTAGCTGCGGAAGAGCTGATACAAACCGCTAATAATATCGCCTTTTACTAATTTGGGTATGGCGAATTCAATAAAAATAAAATCAACCCTCTAACTTGATCAAAAACTACCCTCAGGACAACCCTTATTACTAAATTTGAAACACCCCACCCCACCACCCACTAGGGGTGGGTACTACATGATTTAATTGTAGTTTAGGTATGAAAATACCGGTCCTTTTAGATGTAAGAAACTAACTATACACTCGTATGTGTCGTTATTCTTTTCAAGATTACATACAAGCCACCGAGATTGATCGTAAGAAAGGGTTACAAAACCCGATTCAATGTTGTAATGTAACATTTTTAGTGAACTGTTCCGGACTAGATTGATAAAATTTTACATTAATTAGATTTTCTGAAATGGGACTGTAGGAGTGAAATTTTTGGGTGCCAGCAATTGCTGCAGATTCATTAAAGCGCGATGCAATTTTTTTCTCCATATCTTCATATTCTTTTGTCGAACAGTATACAAAATCTATTCCAGATATGGTATCAACAGCAAATTCGTATAACTGCTGAGGTGTTAATATCTGGTTATTGTAAGGTCTTTGTAGACTGGATTTAGCAGCAAGACGTTTAACAGTGCCACCAAGTCCATCACAAGCACTTTTTCCATGGGCTGTTGCGAAGAACTGCCATTCTGCTTCAATTACGAAATCAGCATTGTGAAGACAAAGATTGTGAAAATTTTTCTTATTTTTGTATTGAGCAGCACTGCCATCGGAGAAGTATGTGATCTTCTTAATATTAAATGGTATGGTGCTTTTTAATATTGAAATCAACTTATTCTGGAATACATGAAATGCCACAGTTTTATGTTTTAGGCAGTCAGATATAAAAACATACTGTAAATGTTTGATTTTGGTTTCCCACTTGTAATACACAATAAAAGGATGCAGAGTGGCTTGGTTTGTCGTCCAATGGAACGACTGAACTTCATCTTGGATTAAAAACGAATAATTTTCTGCAAAATCGCAATTAATGATTAACTCACCTGGTGCTGCGTTTTCCTTCTTTTCTGTGTAACACTCCTTTTGCCTGTTGGTAATGAATGAATGAGTTTTAAGCTTTAAAATCATTTCCAAGAACTCTTCGACAAAATCTTCGCTGTCTTTGGTTATAGATTCCATTTGACATCTATCAACAGTAATCCACTGCTTATATGTATGTCACTTTATCAATAAGTTTTTCTTCAAAGTTACTCAACAATGCTTCACTTAATCGCTCAACACCAGGGCACTCTTTGCACTCATTCATGTAACAATTTTGTGAAGGGGGATTGCACATTATTTTTGCTAGGCAGCTATGATATGAAATCAATGGTGTGTCATATCCATCCCACATGATACTTTTAAGTCCTGCTCCGGTCATCATCAGTTTCACATTCTGGTGTATCGTACAGACGCACACAATATGTGTGCCACTCCCACCAGCTAAAATGCAATTTTTTGGCCTCAACTGACAAAATTTGGAAATTCCTATTTTATGAGTAGGGTACTTTTCTTTAAATAATTGATAGAGCTCTAACAGATTTGCCAATACCAAACGCTTTTGAATTTGAAGTTTCAAATCCTTATCTCTTATGGTTACAAAATCTTTTATTCCTGGCATCATCCTACTAACTTCATCAGCATTAAAGAATCCTTTCACTAAACTGGCTGTTGCCTCATTTAATGCTTTCCCTGGCTTTGGATTCGGAGTTGATAGAATACCACTTTCTCTCACTAACCGTTTTACAGCCCGAGCCATGTAATTGGACACACCAAATTGTTCTTCAATATTCTTAACACTCCCACTTTTAGGAAGCAGTGTTAAAACTGTGATTTGCTCACTGTGCTTTGTTGTTTGTGAAAACTTTTCTTTTAACTGGTTTAACATTTCAGATTCTGTTTTGCTTTTATCATTTTCAATATCACAATCTTGTTCTGTTGAAGGCAGAATATGTTTTTCAATTATTGTTTTAATTTTATCAAGCTTGTTTTTTGTATAACTCTCAACCTGCATCCTTTTCTTTTTGATAGGCGATTCACCTATCAGCTGCAAAGATTTGTTGAGGTGATCGAGAGATGCATCTTTATCAATATATGTTTCATGACTTGTGCTACACCCAGGAACGTCACGATAATCACTTTCAACAAAATCAATACGCTTAACTTCATAAAGTTTTTTTCTACACTTATCACATACCTTCATCCCTAATTGTATACCTAAATTAAGCGAGCACATCCATTCGGTAGCATTTCTTATATTTCTCACTTTTTCCGTGTGTTTTTCGTCACCAAACGGATTGCAGCACTTTTTAGGAAAGGCGGGATTATTTACCTTGTTTTCCATTTTAGTTACTCCGAAATTAACACTAATTAACACAAAATCACTAAAACAAATAACACCACACAAACTATTTAAAATTTAAAACCTTGGTAAATAAATCAATGAAAATTGTTTTAATATATTGTACCAAGTTTAAATAAAGATAAATCTGTAATTCAAAACAATGATTTTCACAAGCAACTTCACTTGCATTAACTTTACTTGCACTTGCAGCTGCTTGCAGGTAACTGACTGAAGTGAACGAAAGTAGTAACGAAAGTTATGAATGAAAAAAAAATTTTAAAAACCGACTTCAGAAAAAAACCCGCGATACACAAAAAAGGATGAAATAATTGTTTGTAATTCTTAACAACATCAATCCAATAAGAATGGATCTAGAAAGAAGAATCACTTTTGAAGACGGTGCTAACACATGTGGGTGATATATTAAGGGCATAAGCCTAACAAAGAAATGTAAACAATTGCCGAAGCAAGAGTTAGTGCAATCAAAGTCAACTACTACCTGGCACCGTCTTCAAAAGTGATTCTTCTTTCTAGATCCATTCTTATTGGATTGATGTTGTTAAGAATTACAAACAATTATTTCATCCTTTTTTGTGTATCGCGGGTTTTTTTCTGAAGTCGGTTTTTAAATTTTTTTTTTATTTCGTGCTTTTTAGTCCATTCATTTTTTAATATTGCCTGTCATTGCAAGGAGCCTACGTTTTTACGACGCCACATAGCGAAGTGTATTCTACTTGTCACACCTTTTCATTTGATACCCATGTCTGGGGTCGGGGAGCGCAATTGCAAAATTTGATTGCAGATTGTATTGTCATGCGAACTATACGTATGCGCAAAACTTGCAGTTGATCGGTTATATGGAACTGGATCAAAATCAAGTTGCAAGATTTGTTTACACTATACACACATACAGATCAAGATAATATAAGGCATATAAAAAGTTAAGTTGCCATTGTTATCGGGGAAATTAAATGTAAACATTAAACTTCTTTGATTCTTCATCCACGCAATGGTATATTTATTTATTCGATATAAACAATAGTTTTTTGAACTGCAAATTTCGCCATAATTTCGTTCTTATCGGCTTTTGTTCTGGAAGCAAATTTACAGACGCATTCACGTCGAAAACTTGTTTAATATGGAACAAAATTCCCCGAAGGAAATTAAAAAATAATTATTTTATCGATATATAGAAAAAAAAGCACCGCGAGCCCTTGGGATCGAACTCGCACCCCACAGATTCCACAGACAAGAATTCTTGTCTCTAGCCCTTTGCGCTATGTCAAGTACTATCGACCGCTGACCAATATGTTAATAAATCATTTCAGAAAAAAGAAAAAGAGAAAAAGAAAAAAAAACTGGCTGCCCCATCCGGAATCGAACCTGCAACGCTGAATCGAGAATTCGACGCTCTACCCACTCCGCCATCGGCCTGCTGCCAGATTTACAACAATAAAGTAATTTGTTCGGTGCCCATGAAATGTTTAGGTTGAACTTTAACAGGTTGAATTTTAACAGTTTTTTCTGCCTAACTTCGAACTCCGTTATCAGAATTTAGAAAAAATTTAACGGGACCACCGTGGGAAGCTCCCCCTTCAAATGAACCAAAAAAAAGCAAAAAAGTTATTGGGTTACAAAGTTATGCGTGAACAGGACCACAAAATACCTACACGTCGAATTGAGTAACCTCCTCTTTTTTTGAAGTCGGTTAAAAAAGAAAGGACATAGCATAATAAAACAATGAAATAGAACAATAAAAAAGGTTGTGTTTTCTTGGTATATTTTTTACTGTTTATGTGAAAAGGGTTCAAATATTTGAAATGTATAAGTATAGACTTGTATATTTTGTCTTTCTGAAAAACAAAACAAAATTTCCGCATTTACAAAAAATTCATTACCAGAGGTATCCGAAATAGCCGTATAGCAAGTATGAAAAACTCAAATTTAGTAATAAGGGTTGTCCTGAGGGTAGTTTTTGATCAAGTTAGAGGGTTGATTTTATTTTTATTGAATTTGCCATACCCAAATTAGTAACCGGCGATATTATTAGCGGTTTGTATCAGCTCTTCTGCAGCTAATTTTTTTTTATATTGCGTTCATTGAACTTTCAGTTTTTCAAGTACCTAAAAAATTAATTTCTATATGATGCCAATGCCGTCCCATCCTAAATTTTGGCTTTATATGTACGTTAAGAGTGTATTCACAAAATATAATTTTTTCAAAAATTAGAAAAAACATTATTTTGAGATATACCAAAAATAAAATTTTGAAAGTGTCCGAAAAAGTTTTATTCTTATTAATAATACTATGTTGTATATCAAATTAAAGCCTTATTAAAACAGAAGAAATTGGCACTAATTTCAGCTTTCTATGTCAAGTAGTTTTTTAACTAGAGCAATTTGAAGATTTCAAAATTTTTCTAAATTTTGAGTTTTTCGGTTTTTTGAAAATTTATAACAAAAAAACTAGAAGTCAAAAAAATCTGAAAATTTGGTTTTTTCTTAGTTACCACTAGAAGAACACATATAAAAAAAATTATAAAAATCTGAGGTGGTGAGGTCCAAACCATTGGTTGATTTGATAGGGAATGACCCTGGTGTGATATTTATCACAAAAAAAAATAAAAACTTTGACATATTCAAAAAAAAATTGCCAGTTATAGTGACTGCCGATAGAAGTGAAAACTTACAACTTAGATGTTGAAATTCGATTCTTTTGAAGTAATACAAAATTCTATATTTCTTGAAAGGACTAAATCTTTTTGATTGCAGTATTTTCATTAGGACATTAACCAACTTATTAAAATATGTAGCACAAGTAACTGCGTCTTCATTAATAAGTGTACTTTTTTCTATAAAATTTAATGCTGTATCTTCAACCGATATCTCAGAATTATTTTTTAAATTATGTAATAATTGTAGCAATTTTGACCATCCTATTTCATTAGCACTTATTGTAAAAAAGATACAATCGGGTTATAGTAACTAAAGTAAGAAATGAAAATGTTTGATTCAAATTTATCTAAGTAAGTTTCCGATCATTGGAATATTTAAATTAAGTCTTGCATTTAAAAATTCAATTAATGGTAGATTTTTATCATCTGCAAAGTTAATATTGAAGTCTCCACTTAAAATCATCGGTACATTATCATATTTTTCGCCTAATCTTTTTTCGAGAATTTCAGAACCTTCTTTTGTATAAATCATCAAATTTTCGAATAAAAATTGTTGTATCTGTCTCATAGATTTTCCAGGCGAAATATAAACGGCAACCATTAATATGTATTGCCCATTCTCGGAACTGCAACGAGCAACGCATATTTCGCCTATATCAGAAACATTAACACCAATGCTTCTAGTGAATTTAGTATGTATGTCCATATATGAAGTAATGAAGTGTGACGTATCTTGAGTATTGTGATAAATAGCTACTCCTGCTGCTGGAACTTCGGGTCTTTTATAACTTACAATAAAGTTGAAATTCGGAACATCAAGTGGTTCTTCGTTTTTCATACGAGTTTCTGACAAAAGCAGAACATTTGACCTTTTTTTCTTTTGTTATCGTCTGAAGACATCTTCAGGATCAAGGATCCAAACAAATTTGGAAAACAGATATTTAACACATCAGTCAAAATGACTGGTTTTATATTTTCATTTTCGATACTTAATTGAATAATAGTAGGCGGTCAGATTTATTTTTTTATTCAAAATCAAAAAGTTTTTGATTATAATCGATTGAGCGCGTGCGCCAGACATGAGCATGTCGGTGACGCGAACCCATAACATTTTCCCCTATCAAAAAGTGCCCAACGCGGCTGAAGAAGTTTTCACTTCAAATAACGGCTAGACCGAATTTCATGAAAATGTTTTCAGATCAGGTTTCGGTTAATACGCTTCGAACGACACCTCAATGAAGTCAATATCATTTTTGGTTTGTGTTCTATAGAGCATGTACAAAAATCACTTACGCCCTTTAAACATAAATACCGCTCGACCGAATTTTATGAAAACCTTTTCAAACTGTACTTTCGGTAATACGCTACGATCGGCACCTCAAAGAAGTCGGTATCATGGTTGGTTCGTGCTATATCGTGCAGGTACAAAAATCACTTACGTCGCTTAAACAAAAAAACGGCTGGACCAAATTTCATGAAAATCTTTTCAGATCATATTTCGGTTAATACACTTCGAACAACACCTCAACGAAGTCGATATCAGTTTTGGTTCGCGCGATATCGTGCAGGAAAAAATGACCACGTCCGTATGCACACACACACATACTTCCTCCCAATTTCTTGCTTAAAATGCTCCTGGGACCTTGTTTACAATAACTTCCTATACTGGAAACTTAAAAATTGAGTGAATCAATATGTTTTAATGGTTTAATTGTGAAGGTGACCAATTTTGTTTACATTCGCTGTGGTTTTGTCGAGTTGTTTAAGTGTAAAAATGTTGAATTTGTGTGGTTATTGAGTTAAAAGTGAATTAAAAGTGATTAAAGATTGTTATAGAATAATTTTTAAAAATATTAAAGCAGAAAAATGTGTAGGAAAAAGTTCAAAAGTTATTGTTATTTATGTGTTGTGGTGGTACTTGCACGTATGTTTTAATAACTTCCGTAATAATTTCACTTTTAATTCACTTTTAATTTCATTACCACATATATCCAACATTTTTTCCCTGAATTTACACGAAAAAACCACCATGAATGTAAATAAATATGGTCACCTTATCAATTTCATTTAATTTATTCACTCGGATCACTAACTAACTTATCACCGGTAATGCATGTGTAGTAAAAAATATTAAAAAAATATTAAAATTAGCCCAGGCAACGAATGCTCAAAAAAAGGTATAGAGGGAAATGCTTGGAACACAATTTTTGACTTCGCAAATTTGTTTGGACTAGTTAGGAGGTGAACATATCAAAAGTCCCCGCCCCTAGCCCTTGAGCTTGTGGAAAGAGGGGGGTTTAAAGGACCCATTTTTCGGGTTTTCGCTTATATTTGGGAAAATATGCGTCCTAGCGACATGACCACTATAAACAAAATGAAAGCTGATTGAATTTTCTATAAGTTTGGCTCAGTCAAGTTTTTCGATATCTTGTATATTTTTCGAGATATCTGCTCTTGAAAGTATGTAATTTTCGAAAAAAAAAAAATTTTTGCTCTTTTTTGCCGGATGACTCTATAAGCCATTGGGATAGTTTTATAAATCACAACTAAATGAAAACGAAGTTTATTGAAATAGGAAAGTGAATTAACATAAAACATTACAACAGTAGGCACCAAGAGTCAATTTCTTGCGATCTTGGGGTGGGAAGGACCTTCATCCTCGTCTTCGTTTTCATCTTCTTTTTCTCCAATCTCTTCTCCATCGGACCCCTGTAGAGAAACGTTCAGAGGATCCTCCTGGTCTTCTTCATCTTCGGAGTCAACTTGAATGACCCCATTCAGGCACTTCCCCTGGCAATTTTGGCATGCTGAGGAACATTTGAGGCTTCCTTTTTTGCAGACACACTTCGCGCTGGCACAGTCTTTCTTACATCGGCAGAAAATCACTTTCAGGATATCCTCCGGTGCAGCTGCTAACTCACTGTGCACTGGGACCAGACAGTTGTTCTCCATCTTCCACCCATACATCTGAGGAGGCAGATTATTTCCCAGCCATAGCTGAACTTGATGCTGTTTTACTGCTCCTTCGGTTGGAGGAAGGCTAGAGATATCAGGCTTGATGGTGGCCACCGATTTCAAGAATGACTTGTGCATGTAGGCATTGAGGGAGACCTCTTTTGCTGGAGCCCCATACCACCTCAAGATACAGGTTTCACCTGCCTTTTGTACTTGGGTGGTTGTGCAGGAAGGGTCTGAAAAGACTGCTGCTGCTTTCTGGACCGCTGGAGATTTCAGATACAACTTCGCAAATACGACCTTGCTTTTTTGAAATACAGAAGATGGTGTGTCGCATCCAGTAAAGGCGTGCAAAAATATCTCGTCTTTGAAACCTTGTTGCTGAAGCTCTTGAGATGAGAAGAATGAATCTCTTATCTTCCCACGTCCAGGCTTGAAGAAAATAATGTCCTTATGGGCATCAGCCTTAGCCATTAAGAGGACTATGAGGTCGACATCTTCACCAACAATGCCGACAGGTGTTGTTTCCGACATTTCCACAGCCGTATCTACGATCACAACTTCCGCATCACTTTCTGCTTGAAGGGTCCTGATCCCATTGTCCTCAAGCTTCACCTTAAGCATGTTGATGAGCTTGCTTTTGTTGAACCTGTTCGTCAGAAAATCTTCTTGTTTGGCGTTTATCTCGGTGTCTTCGGTAAAATGGATGTCAACAGACTTGCTAAGTCGATAGCGCCTTTGATGCTCTGCTACTTTCGTGCTTGAGGTTGATGAGGAATAGCCGACAATGACTACAGTACATCTCCTTCCGTGGTAGTTCTTTGTGATAAAGTCGATGTAGCTCTCACAGATTGTCGATATCTTGACACCTCTTCTCAAAATTACTTTATGGAGGAGGAGCCCTCCGTCAAATACGATGTCTAGCTGTGCGACACGTACATCCTTGGTGGTAGTGTTGAATAGTTTGTACAGCGCTGACTTAGTCGATTTCCTCATCCCACTCTCATTGAATAGAGCTAATGGGAACGGGGCTAGTTCGTATTTCATGTACAGCTTTAAATCTTCGTCTGTTTTTTTGCTGATGGATATATGTACGTCGGAATAGCAAGAATGGGTCCACAGGAATCTTTTCGCCGTTGATTTTGATCGATGAGCTCACTGTCGAAAGGGGTAGAGCTCGATTTTTTCGAGCCAATTTGATGTTAGCAAATGTCGAATGGACCATTTTAGCCATTGCTCGCTTACCAACTGCAACAGCATTGTAGCAGGTGATCGTTGTATCCCCAACAATTCCTGTCGCGATAGACATGATGTCACTGGTCTCTGGGAAGGGGGGAAATTTATCAAACCAATCGGTGAGCTTAGCGATGTCAGCTGCTTCCTTGTTTTGGCGGACTTGTCCGAAATCTGCATGCTGCTCACTGGTGGAAAATAGAACTCCACCAAACTCTTCTAAAGAGGTGCAGATATCATGAGTTGCACTCATCCCTACCACCCATTTGCTGAGAGTGCTGTTTGTGACTCCCCTACCACGAGTCATGCCACCCTGGCTGGAAAAAGAACGCATTAAGGTGGTCTCAATTGTCATATCCAACCAGACTCCGGCCCAAAATCGGTCTGATCGGCGCATCGTGAAGTAGCTGTCGTTAACAAATTTGTGGTATTCTTCGGGTGATAGTTTTTCGTTTTGCTTCTCCATGTCTTGTATGTAGAGGTGACAAGACTTTGCATATGGGAAGTGTCCCGCTGCATGGAAGTACGGAATCATGCGTCTCACACATTCAAGGTGGGTATTGAAGTTCCCGGATCTCTCTGCATGTATATATTCCTTCTTGAGGCTTACCATTTTGAGGTAGGTCCTTTGCTGCTCAGTAGCTCCATGGCGGCTCCAAATTTCTCAGACAGCGCTTTGAGGTGAGTGTTTTGGTTTAATGCAAGTAGAGAGGGAGGCTCATTCATAAAACCCATCGTAATGTTTTTGATGCAATCCATTTCATCTTCAGTCAACTGGACGCCTTTCAAAATCACTTTAGCCAGTGAACCTGTTGCAAGCAGGTTGCCTCTTACTGCCCTCGCAAAAGCATGGCCTTGCAACATTTTTTCCACAGACAGAGGGGCATATATTGTGCTCAAAAGCTCTTTTAGGCCACTTCCAGACATGAGATATGCTATGGCCCCTAAGTAGGACATTAGCAGGTGAAAGCCACCCAAGCGAATGACGGATTTTGATAGTAATGAACCAGCAGGAGCACCTGCGACTATCTCTCTTGCCTTCCAGTAAAGCGGCTGGTCGAACGTTACTATCACCGACTTTTGTGTGAGGACATCTCCACATAATTTTTCTGCGTATTGTAGCGCTGTATATATTGTATCGTAGCGTAGGAGGAGCGTTTATGAAGGGAAGCGTTATAACTCTTGTCTTTTCGCTGAATTGTCCTGTGGTTATAGACTGCATGTACCCTTTCCACCCGGGCAGTTGCAAACCTTGTTGTTTAGCAATGTACCACAGGATTTCATGGGGATCAGGATGAGTAGGTTCATCTGGGGTCATCAATTCTTGCACAATGACGGACTGTAACCCCACTTCCTTGACCGGTAGTGTTTTAAGTGGAATAATTCCGAGTCTCCAGGGATGTAGGTATCTTGGTCAGTCTAGCGAAGCCTTGTCCTGAACGCTCCACATAAGTGGCAGGTGTGATACACTTGATTCCTCCCATGCCATGGAAAGAGTTGACTCCGT
This sequence comes from Thereva unica, assembly GCA_949987705.1. NCBI lineage: Eukaryota > Metazoa > Arthropoda > Insecta > Diptera > Therevidae > Thereva > Thereva unica. Next base: position 149,797,657 of record OX465281.1, on the reverse strand, counting down.
CTATGGTACATGCATTAAAGTCAGCGTTGTCAAACACGAATTGACAAAATGAATTCGGCTTGACACTTGGTTGAGCATTTAGAAGAGCAGACATTTCCAACCTTTGTGCTACTTGGTATGATGCGCAAACCCCCATGTTCGCTAAAAGGTCAATTAATCGTCTTGAGCCGTATTTCCTGTGGAGGAAAAGGGAAAGGCCACTCAATACTGGAGAAATAAAAGTACGGGGTCTGATTACTGAGGTTATGGCATGGGCGACCGTAATACACTTTCTCTTGGTTTCTTGGATTCTCTTCGTTTTGCTCATCATCAAGCTTTCGAGAAAAAAGAGTAAGGATTCTGGGAGATCTTCTGCATCCTTAAAGAAGTTATCGGTTGGGGAGTATTCCTTGTGATTGCAAACTTTACTCTGAATGTCATGCCTAATGATATCGGCGGCTTTTTGCACAATCCTGAGTCTTTTGTCACTTCCCTTGTTTTTTTTTTCTTCATACCAAGCATCGCGTAGGATTTGTTTGCCGGTATCCATAAAACACAGCACTGGAACATCGAATCTGTTAGAACCTTCAGAAACTATCAAGCGAGACCCATACTTGGCTTGAAGTTGAGCTTTTATAGTTTTCCATACAGGTTTCTCTCCAGTAATTGAATGGAGAATTTCAGTTTGTGAGAACTGGCAGTCGGTACTATTATCAATGAAGTCATAAATATCATCCACAGCTCTTGCTACGTACTCGGATGAGGAACTTCCTGATTTATCATGTGCATATAAGGGCTTGATGGGCTTCGACTGGGTCCTCGTGTAATTTTTTCTACACAACGTGTGGACGAAAAGTGAAGTTTATTGGCTAGTTGGCTAATTTTGCCGTCACCCCTCTCATTACTGGCTTTTTTAAGGGAAACTATCCCTTTTTCACTCACTTTCGAGACATCAGGACTCGATGCAGTCACTTCCTCATCGCAAACAAAACACTTGCTGCTCATCTTGACGACACAAGACTCACGATATCGTTAAATGTGACACCAAAAAATCTCACTGGAACTAACAAAACAAAACACTTACTTACTTACCCAATTGCTTTAACATTTGAAGGAAAATAGATAAAATAGTAAAGTATTATATATTTTTGAAGGGACACAACCCTTTTGACGGAATTACTATTTAGGTTCATCGTTGAAGAGTCATCCGGTAAAAAATAGCAAAAATTTTTTTTTTGCAAACAGACTTTCAAGAGCAGATATCTCGAAAAATATACAAGATATCGAAAAACTTAACTGAGCCAAACTTATAGAAAATTTAATCAGCTTTCATTTTGTTTATAGTGGTCATGTCTCTAGGACGCATATTTTCCCAGATATAAGCGAAAAACCGAAAAATGGGTCCTTTAAACTCCCCTCTTTCCCCAAGCTCAAGGGCTAGGGGCGGGACTTTTGATATGTTCACCTCCTAACTAGTCCAAACAAAGTTGCGAAGTCAAAAATTGTGTTCCAAGCATTTCCCTCTATACCTTTTCGTTGCCTGGCCTAAATACAATATTTTGCCACTTTTTACAAGTTAAAAACTTGGCCCGTCTATGATATTACACTACGAGTTAGAGAAATTGCCTTCCATCCAGTAAAACCCCTCACCCACAAACAGCACACAATAAACACTACGAACCTTCCTTTGCCAACGAAAAACCAAACTTACGCTTAGCTGTTGACTCGAACATGAAAGGACCCCGCACAAATTATATGGAAACGTGCTTTCGGTCAAATTGGCTGGAATTTTACTATGTTGTAGCTGACATCGTCCTGATCAAAAGTGTTCATGGGCACGAAACCCAAAAATTAGATCTTTTGAATTTTTCAGGTACTTTTAGGATTTACCTCGCTTTTGCCTCCCACGGCCCCAAAACAAGTCGTAGGAGGCTCCAAGACCCCTCAAAATTTTTGTAACGGTACCTACTATTAGTAAAAAATACCAGAAAAATCCCCCCTTGCCTCTAAGGGGGCCAGAGGGCGGTCCGTATTCAGATGAGTTCAGATGCCTCATGAAATTCTCTTAAGACTGGCTAATTTTCTACCAAAACGTAATGAATGTTAAGCTTTATATGCGTTGCAACCTGGATCAGCATTTATTTACCTGATAATACTGTTGGTACTTCTAAGCCTAACTCACTTGTTTTTTGTTTTTCCCCTTACCTTCTGATTGAGGAATTTAGCTTCTCCTCTACCTTAGGCAATAGATCAAACGATCGTACCATTATAATCTAAGACGTTCGTCCTTCTTATCCGTGCCTTTAGCTGTCGGTTACTGTGCAGCGGTTTGCTCGGCTAGTCTCCGGCATTCTAAAAAGACATGGTCTGTGTCCTCTGTCACATTGAAGAATACTAAGCATTGCGTAGACTCATCTTGCCGGTATGCTTTCGTAACTCACCTCTCTATACTCTCTCGTGACTCAACCCTCCACGTTTGTTATGAGCCTGTCGGTTCATCGGCCTTGGGTAGATTCATTCTATTTCCTTTGACACTACTGAAACAAACGTCACTTCTAAATTCTGTTCACTTCCCTAGCTTCTTCTTCTAGTTTTTACTCAATTAAGATGAGCGGGTTAGGGTAATTGATATATGATACGAAGAGGTTCATACTAAGGACATTAATGTATCGGGCAAATACAGTATCAACGCTTCAGACGTTTGACCGACAACACTCCGAATCTGTCCAAATACCATCGTTGGACGCTTGACATTGGAAATTCGTAGTTCGAGTAGCGGCGACACGATGCGTCCTACTATCAAAAGTTTAACGTTGAAAGGTGCTTTTTTTTTTTTTTTTATGTGACAGTGCTAAGCTCAGGAGTCACCCTTTGTACTACTAGTCCGTCATGTCATTTGTCAAGTCATGGTGCAATGTCTAGCAGTAAGCTTAGTACGGGGGAGGGGTGGGGGGTATAGGTTAAGGGTTAAAAGGTACGGGGGGGTATTGAAGAAGGTGGTGATGAACCCTGCGTTTGAACTCTTGGATGTTGTAGGAGCTCGGAAATACTGACTGCGAGAGATTATTCCACAGTCGAGTTGTTCTATTAACAAACGAATTCATATCTTGTTGAGTGCGTGAAAGGGGTAGTTGCAGGTGAAGGGAATGAGACGAGTGGGCTAATCTGGTGTTGCGGGTATAAGATTGCCGTGGAGGCAGGAGAGCGTTTAACTCGGAGGAACAGTCACTATGATAGTAGCGATAAAATTTTGTCAGTGCTGCTACATTCCTACGGTGGCTGAGGGGGTCGATGGTGGAGCAAGCGGTGTCGTCATCAATTAATTTAAGGGCCTTTTTTTGGACCTTATCTAACCATGCTAAGGTGGTTATTGGAGCGCCGCCCCAAACGAGGGAGTTATATTCGAGAAGAGGCCGAATGTAGGATTTATAAATAACAGCACGGGCCGATGGTTGGAGGAGGAACTTGCACCTCTTGAGAAATCCCAAGCACTGGGATGCTTGTTTGGCGATTTGAAATATGTGATCATTACAACGCAAGTCTTTGGCTAATGTAACGCCTAAGATGTGTAGGGATGGGTCGGCCTTTAGTTCAATGTCATC